>OX422211.1:335642503-336242503 GCA_949130495.1 Sambucus nigra
TCGTCGGCTAGTAGTATCCTTGCGTCATTACCCTTTGTAAAAGCGTCCGACCTGCTACATGTGCTCCACAAGACCCTTCGTGGATCTCTTCAATTAATTCTTTCACCTCGGAGGGGTGTGCACATCTCTGCAAACCTGCCATAATTCCTCGTCTATATAAAACACCATTAGTTAATACATACCGAGCAGCTTTAAACTTCAATTTTTTGGCAGCGAGCTTGTCAATTGGCAATTCTCCCTCCTCGATATACGCCCTGATGGAATCCATCCAAGATGATCCTAAATCAAGGGTGATAAAGTTCATCATCAGATCTTCATCTATGCTCCGACCAGCTAACACTTCAATTGGGATCGTTCGTCGTAGCTCGGTGCGAGTAGCTGATGCTAGTCGAGCTAGGGCGTCTGCTCTCACATTCTCCATTCTTGGTATTCTGACCAGCTGAATAGCGACAAATTCTGACATGAGCTCCTTTTCCTTTGCATGATATCTGATCATTAATTCTCCTCTAACTGCATATACTCCCATCATTTGGTTTACGATCAATTGAGAGTCACTGAAGATCACAACCTGCTGAGCCTCCGTAATTTTTGCCAAGTTAAGCCCTGCAATCATGGCCTCATATTCAGCCTCATTGTTGGAAGCTTTGAATTGGAAACGCAAGGCGTATTCCATGTCGACCTCGTCCGGAGTGCTAAAAACTATCCACGCGCCACATCTTGCAGTGTAAGATGAGCCGTCTACATATAGCCTCCATATAGGTAACTCGTCTTCAAATTTCTGATCAGTCAGAGTTCCTTGGTGAAATATCTGTTGCTTCCTTCTTCCTCGGATTTTTCTTGCTCTTCGTCGATAATTTCTTCTTACCCTTCTACCAACCGGAGTTGGTCTGAGCTTGAATTCAATGATCCTGTAACATACACTTGACCTTTTACCAACCGGAGTTGGTCTGAGCTAGTGTTTGTTGATCCTGTAACATCCACAGGTTGATCAGTGAGCAACTTTTGTTCCTCGGCGGTATCAGGATAGGTGAACTCCGCTATAAAATCTGCTACAGCCTGCCCTTTTAATGATGATCTGGGTTCATAAATTATATCATATTCACCGAGCTCTATTGCCCAGTACATCAATCTCCTTGATTTTTCTGGCTTATGAAGGGCTTGTCTCAATGGCGCATCGGTATATACTACTATAGTATGAGCCTGGAAGTATGGCCTCATTCTCCTACTCGCCTCGATCAGCGCCAATACCAATTTCTCCAGCCTTGGATATCTGATCTCTGCTCCTCGGAAGGCCTTACTTGTGTAGTAAATTGGCTTTTGTACTCCATTTTCCACTCTGATCAACGCTGAGCTAACTATATTCTCGGACACTGCAAGGTACAAATACAATTTTTCTCCCATCACCGGCCTGGACAACAGTGGAGGTGCTCCCAAGTATTTCTTCAAGTCTTGAAAATCCTTCTCACATTCATCATTCCACTCAAAAGTCTTTCTGAGTGTCTTGAAGAATGAGAGACATCTATCAGTTGCTCGTGACACAAATCTGTTGAGTGCCGCTACTCGTCCTGTAAGACTCTGTACTTCCTTCTTCGTCGTTGGAGATCGCAGCCCTAATAGAGCTTTGATCTTTTCAGGATTTTCTTCAATGCCTCGTTGATTAACAATGTACCCGAGAAACATGCCTTCTCGTACTCCAAAGATGCACTTCATCGGGTTCAGCTTCATTTGATATTTATCTAGTTGATCAAAAGTCTGACTTAAGTCAACTAGATGATCGGAAGCTTTCTTGCTTTTCGTCAGCATATCGTCAACATAGACTTTCATATTGTCACTGATTTGTTCAGCAAAGACCTTGTTCATCAGCCTCTGATATGTCGCACCTGCATTTTTCAAACCAAAAGGCATTACATTATAACAATAAGTTCCCCTTAGGGTAATGAAAGAAGTACTCTCCCTATCTTCAGGTTTCATTTTGATCTGATTATAACCAGAATAAGCATCCATGAAGCTCAGCAACTCGTGTCCCGAGGTAGCATCCACCAGTTGATCAATTCGGGGCAATGGAAAGTGATCCTTTGGGCATGCTTTGTTGAGGTCGGTGAAGTCTACACACATCCTCCACTTGTTGTTCTTCTTCTTTACCATCACCACATTAGCTAACCAATCTGGATATTTAACATCTTCAATGAAATAAGCTTTCTGGAGCTTCTCGACTTCCTCCTGTATAGCTTGATTCTTCTCGGGACTGAATACTCTTCTTCTCTACTTCACAGGCTTGATCTCCTTATTCACATGGAGCTCATGACATAAGAAGTTTGGGTCTATCCCAGGCATATCTTCATGAATCCACGCAAAAGTTTGTCTTCTGCTTCTAAGGAAAGTTATCAATTCTTGTTTTAATGAGGCTTCCAACGATGAACTTATTTGAGTAGTTCGCTCAGGGTGCTCGTCGTCCAGAATGATGTTTTCAGTGGCTTCCACCACTTGACCCTTCACGAGTTGCGACTCATCTCAAGGATCCAATGTTTCAATTTTTGCACCTTCATCTACTTGATAGGTAGTAGTCTTTTTCTTTGATTCTTCCAGTTCTTCTTGCTCGGCGAATGAATAATAGCATTCCCGAGCTACTTTCTGATCACCTTTCACAACTCCTACTCCAAAGTTTATTGGGAATTTTAGGCACTGATGCACTGTAGATGGTACAACCTCGAACTTCTTCAATCCTACTCTTCCCATGATGATATTATACGATGATTGGACATTCTTATCCATCACGAAGAAACGTATTCTTTCTGTCTGACAAGCAGGCCACGTACCAATGAGTATGTCCAACTTGATCGTCCCAAGTGAAAATACTTTCTCGCCAACAAAATCGATGAGGGGTCTGTGGTAAGGCTCCAGTTGAGATAGCTTTAGATTTAAACTATCGAAACACGAGTAGAATATGATGTCTACCGTGCTACCATTGTCGACCAGCACTCTTGAAATCATTACCTCCTTCATTCTCATCTTGATCACCAGCGGGTCATCATGAGGATATAGAACACCTGCAAGGTCGTTCTTTGAGAAACCAATAACCAATTTCTCCTTTTTCACCTTTCTCGGGCGATCTTCCTTAGCTAGATTTATTCGCTGAATGTACGTGCAAGCTTGAGCCTCACCGAGGTAAGCTTTTCTTTTTGCAGTAAGGTCTCCTCCTCCTGCATCTCCTCCTGTAATAACATTACAATCAAATGACCCAAAGCGTATTGAAAATACCTCTCGTTCTGGCTGCCTTGGTTTCTTGGGAAGATCGGGGTCATCTTCTGGATCAACTTCATGGTTTCTCTTCTTGTTCTCCTCTGCTCGACGAGGAGATCTAGACCTCTCTCTAGTTCGGTCGTTGTTTCTTCTTTCGCCTCCCCGATCAAAATACTTTGTTAGCTTTCCTCGTCGAATGAGTGTTTCAATCTCATTCTGAAGAGCTATGCAATTTTTGGTCATATGGCCATGATCCTTGTGGAACTCGCAATATTTTTTCCTATTCCTCGTGTCAGGGTCTGCCTTCATTTTCTTTGGCGAGTTTAACTCCTCGCTGTTCTTAATTTCTTCCAGGACGTGGTTGATATTTACCTTCAAAGGTGTGTAATTATCAAATTTCCTCAAGACCTCCCATGACGACCTATTTTTGGATTATTTGTCACCACCATTGTTCTTTTGTTCTTTCTTCTTAACTTTATCACCTTCCACCTTGGTTTCTTTGGCGTCCATATTCTTCTTCGCAGACATAGCCTCCTCGGCATTCATAATCTTGGACGCTTTTCCCATCAGGTCTGACATGGTTCGAGGTGGATCTTTGGCCAAAGTGTAGTACAACTTGTTTGGCAGTAGTCCACTCATCAAAGCGGTAATCGCTGTCTTCTCCTCATAATCAATGACTTCGAGTTTCTCGTTATTAAAACGAGTTATATAATCTCTAGTACTCTCACCAGCTTTTTGTCTAACACTTAACAAATGTGATACTCGTTTAACTAGCTTTGCTCCAAAGCAGAAATTCCCAATGAATAATTCGGCCAGTTGAAGAAAAGTTGAAATCTTACCCCGAGGAAGATTATTATACCATATTTGAGCAGATCCAGTAAGTGTTCCCGAGAATGCTCTGCATCTCATCTCATCTGGGACAGTATAGATGTCTGCAGCAGCTTGGTATTGTTCTATATGAAGGACAGGGCCAGTCTTCCCATCATACTTGGGAGTCACAACAGGTGCTTTGAACTTTGATGGTGTTGGAAAATCAACAATGTCCTGGACAAATGGTGTTCCTCGGACAAAGGTTCATTGTAGAGGGTTCTTGGCCTTAGCCATTTCCCCTAATCTATCCTCCAGCCTCTGAATCGATCCTTTCCATGCATAATTTCTTTCCTCGGGCCTATTGGTTCGAGCAACTGATCGCGTTGAAATGGCTTCCTGGGATTTATCTTGACGAGCAGCTGGTCGGTCATAGGATCTATCTTAACGAGCAGCTGCTCGCGACTGGGCAGATCCTTCCCTTAAATCTGATGGTCATCGAAAGCTCCTCGACACTGCATTAAGAGGACTTTTGTTCCTCCTAGGGCCTAATCGGTCGAAAGGAGAAACCCTACTTAATCTTTCCAATGCGCTGGTCCTTTCTGGGGAGAGGGTGACACGTTCAGTATCTGTGGCTCGCACCGACGAAGTTCGCCCAGGTTGATAAGAGAAATCATTAGATTCCTCATTGCGATGTGAATCGGTACGCCTAGTACGCGAGGATGGTGTGCGGATGTTTCTTTGAATACTCCGTGGTTCGGAATGGGCTGATGCATCGCCATGGAGGGTCTGGATGAGTTGTCGCATTGTTTCTTGCATGACGGTCTGGCCCTGAGCCAGATTTGCCATTATTCCAGTTAGATCTGGAATAATTAGTGGAGCAGATGGATTTGGAGGGGTTCCAGCGTTTCGATTGCTGGATTCAGGAATATCCGCCATTGGTAATGGATTGTTTTTGATGAAAAATGATATTATCAGTCGTTTCCCACAGACGGCGCCAATCTGTTGATGTAAAAAATTAGATCACACTAATAATTCAATCACAGATAAATAAATGAGACAAAAGATTTTAAAGTGGTTCAGCCTTATAAGAATGGCCTACGTCCACTGTTGTGTTATTGATGAGTGTCAGGAATTTTTGATTACAAATTCTCTAAAGAAATTCCTTTCTCGATTCCAGGGTTTGGATTCGGATCCCCTTACAATGAGGATTGTACAATGTATTTATAGCCCTGAGGCTGTAATGTGAAAGGGTAATACATTAAATGGTATACATATGAAAGGGTAATACATTTAATGCCCTTTTTGCGTGTGCGTCTGAATGATAAGCATTTAATGAGCAATTAAACTGTTGGTATCCTGCTTCGAGGTGCAGCTCGGACCGCCTGAGTTACTCGGACCGCTTGAGCTTCTCGGTGCTAAAGAGTTCCTCGGAGAGGTCTGCTCCTCGGAGCGTATGAGTTCCTCGGATTAACATGGTTCCTCGGAGCGTGTGATCATCTCGGAAGTGCTTGTTGTTGCCGTGTAGATAGCCACGTGTCTTCATATGATTGGTCCGTGTCAGCAGATTAAATTTGGTATCAACAATTACCATCTTCCATTGTTAAGTTGAGAGTATTAAATATTTGGGTTTTTTATATGTGTCTTTATTTTCCTTTTTTACGATCAATTTACATTTTTGGAGACACTTTTTATTTTTATTTTACTGTCATATTTATTATGTTCTTGAGAATCGGTGAGATATATTATGGAGAAAGAAGATTTGAATTTATTAATGTTGGATTCATCAAAGATTGAAGTAAGCTTCAACTAATCAATAGTTTTCAATTTTTTATTTTCCAAAATTTTACTTTTTTTTTTGTTCTTACTAAAAGAAAGGTATGAACTAATGGTTTAAGGTTTTTGATTTCTCTATCTAGAATCATGGTCACTCATAAAGAATTTCATATCTATATTATTTTTTAATATAATTTATTTTAACTTTTGTACCGTGTAATAACTACACACAAAATGCTAATCTGGCACGCTTAAGCAAGGAGATTCTGGCCCTGTTTAAAATCGTGCCAGAATCTGGCGCGGTTTTATCATAATCTGAAACGATTTGAAATAGTGCCAAAATTTGGCATGATTTTTAACTGTGCCAAATATGGGTACGCTTCGTTAAAAAAATAACCCCTCAAAATTTAGAGCGGGGACCAAATTTTCAAGACCAAATCATTCTAAACCTAACTCTCTCTCTCCCTCCCTCCCCACGCTACCGGCTTCATCATCGCCACTGTTGTCGTGCCTCATCGTCGCTGCTACTGGAGCTTCATCATCGTTGCTCTGAATCTCTTCTATTGCTCCCACATCGCGGCTTACTTCTTCCGCATCGTTGCTCATTGCTATCTCCAAATCGTAAGGTATTACATCTCTCTCTCTCTCTCTCTCTCTATATATATATATATATATATATATATATATATATATATATATATATATATATATATATATATATATATATATACACACACACTAGCGGAATGCCCGTGCCTGAAGGCCCGGCGAAAATTTCCAAATCATGTAATTGCAAAATGGTGAAAACTTCTAAAGTACGTAATTGCAAAACGACAAAAATATTGTTCCCCAACAAAACAATGTGTAATTAAAAAAATGACCATTATCTCCTTAATTTTCTTCAAAATATTTTGTCTAGTTCCGTCATTTTTGGCAAATTGGGTTGAAAACCCAAACAACGTTTTTCCGTCCTCTTAATTAGCTAAGGCCATGAACTCATCTTTTTGGAGGTTGTCGTGTATACAAAAGTATATATATATATATATATATAAATGGAGGTTAAGTCCGTACAAATTAAAATTAAAAAAATACAAAATCATTTCACAATCGGATTCAAAAAGAGATAAAAGCATTTAAAAACTCTTTAAAATGAATTAATAGTGTAGGCTATAAAAATGATCCATCACTCGCATGTCAAAACCTACTTATTTAAATATAGATGGAACATTAGAAGAGAACACCCACTCCTTCATACAATTTAAAAATAAATATAAAACAACGAAGTTTGTCAACATATGATAAAATATTTATGCCCATTAATTATTAGTTGAGTTTAACCTGTGAGTTTTTTTTTAAGAAAATGCAGTGAATTTAAAATCAAGTAAGGTCTAGCAAATTCATAAGATAATTAAACACAACCATTTCACATTCATGATATGGTGGTGGCTAGCATTGTCTTTGTTTGTGACAGACTACAGTTGTAACTGGTAGACTATGTATGTGATACAAAGTGATACATAGGTTACAAATCATAAACATATATCCTTGTTTGGGTATTAGTTCCTACAACACAGTCTGTCCACTCCCAGTACAGTTCCTCCCCATCCAATATATTATTATTCATTAAACATCTACATTACAGATTGTTATAGTAAGAGACCCATTTTGCAAACACAAAGTCTTTATATTTGTGTCAAAAAGAAACCAAACAACAAATTCCTGATTACAAACATATAAATATAGTAAATTAAATAAAAGTGGAGCAAGTGACCCAATTAGTATTAAGAACAAATTTGAAAAGAAAAAGAAGGTGAAATCAATATTCAAGTGACCCAATTAGGAGCAGGGCATCAATAAATCGAATGTTAGTCCAAATATTCAAAAAACAAAAATAAATTAAGCATAAAGAGAAGAATTCACGTCCAATTATCACTCGAAAGATAATATATCCAAAGGTCTGGTGTCAAACTCACCTAAATTCAAAAGATCACCAAACAAAGAGGTTGAGCACTTTTAGAGAGAGAACAAATACCTGAAATATGAATCTTTTAGGGAACTTCTCTATTCTAAATGGTACCTATCACGGAACCCCTAGAATTTTTGGATACTGGTATAAACTTCAAGTACTTGATCATTAATTCAATCCATTATCGTATCTTTCTCCACAGCCCTAGGAACCTTGAATTTTGGATTCTTCTCAAGGAAAGCTGGTGGCCTTTGGTACAAAACCGATGCTGCTCTAATCAATATCACATACTTCTTTACCATCCGTTTCATAGTCGAAGAAATGAATCAGATACTTGTGCCCCATACATTCTCTCTTTCGATCTTTGAGTATAATCCTTGAGAAACATTTCTAAAGGAGCGTCAAATACTGCTTTCACTTCAGCAACATTAGGAGTGGTCTTAAATGCGTTCTTCACGGAGCGTATAGCAATAACTGGAATTACTCAAAAGATATGCTTGGATAAAAATGGCTTAAGGATATGGACAACATTCCCAACTGAAGGATCCAACCCAATCTCTTCTCTCGCTTCCCTCATCGTCGTGGCAATATCGTTTCCTCCCCTTCCTCTGCTTTACCTCCTGGCAATGAAACTTCACCTGAGTGAGTGGAAAGAGTTGAAGATCTCTTAGTGAGAATGACATGTAGATCACCATCATTTCCCTAAAAAAGACAGATCAAAACATAACTATTATATTCTTAGATCAAAACATCATTCTTAGTGAGATTGACAGTAAGAATGACACATGAAAATAAATGGGTGTCAAACCTAAACTGTTCAATAAAACCCAATCCATTAACTGGCAATTAAATATTACTAATTGGTCACCAAATCCTACATTTCTTAATATACCCAATTCATTTGACAGTGTCTATTTGAAGCTACAATCATATTATAATTGGATCAAAATGCAACAAATCGCTCACCATTTAAGTTTGGTGTCTTTTTCTATTTATGCAAGATCTCATATAAGAAACATGTTTTGTAACCGAGACTAATTTTTTGACATGATACAAAAAATATCTTTCAGTATAGTCTTGATAGACTATGACAATGAAAAAAAATACTCACCTACTTCTCCTCTGCTCCACTGTGCCTTTAGCCCTAGACTTTCTTCAATCATATAATTTCAAAAATATGTTTTCCACTGCTTAACTAAATAAGGATTATCATATATACCAATTTAAAAAAACTTAAAAGGTTCATTGTTTTTTATTTAACACCAAAAAAAATGAATTAATATCATTCAAACCCACTTCACGAATTTGAATGAAAACAAAAAAGAGTTTGAAACACATCTATGCCCAATTAAAAGCTATACCATTGAGAAATAATCTGAAAAAATTTAACTGACCAAAGTTTGCTAAAATGAATAAACATGGCATGGAACCTAACATGATCAAACAAATTAGGCTAAAGTTACTAAAGTGAATCAACACGGTATGGAACCTAAAATGAATAAACAAATTAGAAACCCACTTGCAAGAATGTATATACAACCAAGTTCACATCCACATAAGAAACTTTGATGTTAATATTCAAGTTAGGTTGCATCCAAATAAACATTCTCCAAACGATGAAAAATAAGTTTTACCAATTTGTAGCAAAATCTACTACTAATGTATATAGAGGATATAGTTGGATCTTATGAAAAGTGATTAATACATACTTAGGTCCCATGAAATTAAATAAGAAAACAGAGAACTACACATACATTACAAATACAAATGAACTCACTACATACCACCAGCTATTTTAAATTTCTCAGCACACGTGGGTCAAAATGATGATGAAAAATATGAATAGGGTATTTTTTTTCTTCTGTACTTGCTGTATAACTCAATTCACAGGATGTTAAGTAAAGCTAAAACCAACTCATTCACCCTGAGTTAAAACATGTACAAATAAAGACACTTTAAAAATTAGTTACTAAAGGGGCCATATATACATAACATACCACCATATATACAGACCACCATAGAAATAATAACAGTTAAATAGGGAGAGAAATAAAGGGCATATCACCTGTAATCATGCACCATGACCTTGGTGGTTACTATATAGGTCACCAAGAAAGAAATATAAAACATTTTCGGTGCTCAAATTGTCTGAGCCACTGATATTAAACCCAAAGACAAAGCAATTCATCTTGGATGTTTCACAGCAATAGACCCTGGTTAAGAAACTAGAAATAAATAAGAAGCGAAGTGACTTAAAGTAATGAACATGAAACTAAAAATAAGAAAATGGGTCTCTTAAAAAAATAGAAAACAAAAGAATATCAGTCCCTAACTGAAACAAGAGAAGATGTTATTTAAAAACAAAGTTCAATATACCCCTGTTACAGATCAATAACAAAAAAAAAATATTACGATAGACACCAACAATGATACGAAATTAAAATTAGAGTAAATATCACCTTTAATATTTGGAGAAATCTTGTCCATAGGTATCTATATTCCAATATCTAAACACCAGCAAAGACAAATCAAAATCGTAAAAAAAATAAGCACCCAACTTAAAAAACTAGTTCAGAAAATACATATCCAAACATTATTTGAGCCCTCAATAATAGGATTTGAATACTTGAAGATAAATTTTAGGTTGTTTGTAGAAGCTTTGATGTTCTCCGGATGTAACAATGCTAGTTGGGTCCCTATTCCAACCTCACTCGCCATCTCCAAGAAGTAGCAGTGGTTGTAAAACCAAAATTTTCACCAAATTGTTCAGCTTCTCAATAATTTATAGGATGAAATTCACAAATCATCAAGTGTCTACAGTTAATTCAGAGTGAAAAGTCGTTGCTAGCAAGTTCCCCTGCTTTCCGGACCCTTCTTCCTCCTGAAGGTCAAAAATCAACCTAGTAAAGCAAAATCATTTATAAACTTAAATAAATCTGAAGTAGCAGTGGGGTTTTACGACATATGTGTTTTTCTTATAGATCTTTTGCATCATAATCTCATCTCGGAGCTCCTTGTCAGAGTGTTTGTTATCGTCGTCCCATTACAGGTCATCTTCGATCTTCTCCGATCTCTTTCATATCTGCCTCTTATCCAATCTTAGAAGGGTTTCCACATATTATCCAATTTGCATCTTCTTCTTTTTCGACTGCAGAAGTAGAACTACATGACCATCTCGTTTGTAGAAGCGAAAGCAAATGGGTTTTAAAATTTCGTATGGGGTTGTTGGAGTTAATGGGAAGATGTGTAGGCCTGATGTTGCTTTGGTAGGTGGGAAATAGTGTTCTCTGGCATGGGTAGGTGGGATACATTCAATTTAAAGTAAGAATAGTTTGAGGTGTATATCATAAGAAACACTTGTTGTGTGAATTTTGATCCGGCCATTGATTTTTAGCCTACTTGGCAAAATCGTGACCTTTCATTGTCTTATCCTCTTATGAAATAGTAAAATACTTCTACTCCTTATTATATATATATTAGTTGCGATTTCGGTAGTTGCGATTTCGAGCATCGATTGCGATTTTGGGTATATATCAGTTGCGATTTCGGGTATCGATTTGGATACCTGATATATATATATATATATATATATATATATGTGTGTGTGTGTGTGTGTGTGTGTATCGATTTGGATCGATTTGGGTATTTGGGTACCACCTGATATAAATTTGGATTTCGATCGATTTGGGTACCACCTGATATACCTTATATATATAAATTTGGATTTCGATCGATTTGGGTACCACCTGATATACCTTATATATATATATATATATATATATATATATATATATATATATATATATATATATATATATATATATATATATATATTTATATATATCGATTTGGCGATTTGGGTACCACCTGATATACCTCTCGATGACACATTGCCACCCCCACCCACTCTCTTTCTCGACGGTGACCTGCTATCATCCCAACCACACCGCAACCTTTGTCCTTCCCCGGAGCTAAATCGTTTCATTCATCATAAGGTATGTTTCAATCATATTCGTATATCTCTTCAGTTGTAACTTACTTGATGGTATTACGATGTAGGGTCATTTTTGGGGTTTTTATAAGAATACTACGATGTTACTTGATGGTATTAGATCTACACTGGCTATTGTTTTATATTGATTGTTAAAATTATGTAGATATAGTGATTGTTGTATATTGATTGTGTAACTATCATTTAAAACAAAATTAGGCATTAGGTTTGCTTATCAATCTACCAAGTTTTTGTAGATTAAAGTGCTATAAGTTAGATGTTTAACTACTTTTCTTGCCCATATTTAGTGGATTTGAACTTCGTGTTGGGTCTTGAAGTTTAAGTGTTTGGGTTATTCTAAGAAATCTTTCTATGAAGTCCTCAGCGAGAAGTACCCATATTTACCCTCATGGCCACTATTTTGCATCGACCAAATGACTGAGTTGGTATGTTTATTGAATTCATACTCTGTTAAAGCATATCTGAATTGATATTTGTTGCTACCTTGGGTTTTCAGTTACATACTAAGGTTAAAAATGTCGAGTTAGAGTATTTGTTAAATTCATAATCAGGGAAGCATATCTGAAATGAATATTTGATTCGTATTCTTTTCGCAACTAATTTTATAGCTATTTTTTTACTGACCACTGTTTTGATTGAAGGGTTTTGAGGGGAATTTTTGAAAATGCACTTCAACACAAGCAGGTCAGCAACCCAAGTGAAGAATAGATGGACATAGCAGAAGAAATATGTATGCTGAAAATGACAGGTTAATGTCTCATGCAGCAGGGGTCTGTTCATTAAGTAGAGGAAATTTGTAGAAAATACCATTGATCCAATTGACCAAATGACTGAGTTGGTATGTTTAGGTGATGAAATTTGTGTAAAATCTAATTGATCCTTCGGATGGTCATGCATTAGAGGCCTCACTCATATTCTAATTGTCTTATACATCCTTAGTCACTTCTTTATGCTTCTTTTTGCTTTTTGCACTCTATATTAGGGCTTTTGTAGTGTTGGTGTCTTATATATTAGGAAGCTCCTTATCACGTGCTCCCTGATCATCTTTTGTGGGAAGTAAATATAGATGACAAATAATTTTCTTCTCTCATAGGTTTTATCCATATTTTGTTTTGTTACTAAATATAACATACGCACGCTGTAATACCCCGTATTTTTATAGCTTTTAAATTATGGGATTTATTAAATTTAATTGAGATAAATTAATTTAATTTTAATCCGGAATGTTGCTTTAAATATTTACTAGCGTGACGAGAGTTAGTAGTTATTGGAAATTTGTTATATGTTGAATATTACTGGATGAGTATAGTAATATATGAGATTTATTGTTATAATATTGTCACGTGTGAATAAAATGACAATTATAGAAATTTAAGTCGGGACGCGCCTGTGTCGTGTCGGGACTAAATGCTGATTAATAAGTGAATATTTTATAAGTTGTTCGTATGGTCGTTTTGAGTGCACCAACGTGTCCGGAAGGGTCGAGATAGTCAGAAAAGTGTACCCGGGGGTTTAGTTTGGGTCTCGGGGCGTTTTTAGGCCCAATTAGTACCCCGGGAGGGCGTTTTGGACATTTCGCAATTATGGGTAATTAAACCTACGAAAATTAAAAGGGTTATATAAGATATCTAGGTTATCTTCTAGGGTTAGAACAACCAAAGACAAATGACGGCCATTGGAGAGGAAGAGGAGAAGCTCTCCAAGGAGTTCTATGCCAAGAACACCTCCGATTGCACCGCCGTCACCACCAACGCGTAGATCGCGAGACGGGGAATGAAACCACACCAATTTCGGCACCAAACCAGATTTCTAAAAAATTCCAGGCAAGTGTTTATCTTGCTTATTTCGTTGATGCATCTTTCATATTGGTTTAAGAATGATTAGGATGAATTGTATGGAAGAAAAACCCAATTTGAGATAGGAAATTGCATGTAGTGATGACTTAAATGATATTTTAGAAACCCTTTGTCATGTAAAGGATTAAGAGTTTGATTAAGAAAAGAGTTCTAATTAGATACAAACACTAAAAATTTTATTCCGGATGATCGAACCATTGGAATCGCTTGAAATTCTAGTATGTTGTAGTGAACGGCGAGACAGGACTGCTGACAAAAATTCAGCTTGATCGAACTGTCGGATTTCTAAAAATATTCTTTTTACTAGAGAGTTTTATGTTTTGAGGACTCTTAGAGAATTTTATATTTTGAGGACTCTTAGAGAGTTTTATATTTTGATGACTCTTAGAGAGTTTTATATTATGAGGACTCTTCTAAATAAAAAAAAAATTCAATTAAAACTCCATTTTTAATTCCAATTTCGAAACCATTTGAAATTATCATCTTTGAAAATAAAATTCAAAACCCTTTAATGTAAGGCGAAATGTATATTTTTGGGATATCTTACATGACGGACAATGTAAGTATATGTTAAAGAGATAGAGACACGTAAGAGAGTTACTTTGGGACAAATGTGTATACCTACTGAATTTTATACTTGGGAGGATAGAATCCGTGAGCGTAATGTAGTAAGTGGAAAAGTTCCTCAAATTAAAATAAGATGTGAATGGTTATACGCGATAACTAAATAATGAGAAATAAATACAAATGTCGTAATTATGGGAATTGAGAATTTACCCATTATTGAAATGGTAATGTTAGTATAGTTATATGATTGTGTATGCATATACTATCTATGTGTGAAAATCATGCCCACGCTACTTGCTATCCCTGAGGTTTCCACGCTGGGACAGTCTTATCTCGATGGGACCTTTATGGGGGATATTGACTTGTACCCTAGAAGATAGATATCCTTGGTACAGGCTATCGGAATGATAGTTCAGACGGTCCTAAGAGACGCGGGTATGTGCTTTCCTCTTAGAGACTTGGAATCTATGCTTCGCCTCATTTTATTTGTGTATAGGTATCCTTGGTACAGGCTATCGCAGTGATAGTTCAGACGGTCCTGAGAGACTTGGAATCTATACTTTGTCTCAATATTGTTTGAGCATGTGTTGATACAGTTCGAGAGTGATTCCGAATCTGTATTCCCTTAGTACGAGTGATACGGGGATTGGATAGTAGAGTATGCCCGCACCATAGTTGTTATTTGGGGTGCTGTTGTGATATATATATATATATATATATATATATATATATATATATATATATATATATATATATATATATATATATATTATGAGTAGTTAATATATATATGAAATTCTAAAATCTGGAACTGCCTACTGTGTTGAGACATGTAGGACATGGTTGATGACTCAAATTGTAAATACTTGTTTTGAGAAAGTATAATATGACACTGGAAAACTTTATTGATTTATAAAGTTAAAAATGAGAACTTTGGTTGCTAATTGAAATATCCTTTTCGAACAATTGAATCGTTAAATTTTGAATCTTACGAGTAAGCTAAGATAAGTTAAATCATTGGGAAGATTAGTGCGATAAATGATAAGACAAACCGTTGGGAAGGTTAGTGCGATAGGTGTGCACATTAGAAGAGAGGTGAGAATTCCTCAAGAGAGTGACGCACTAATATGTTGTTGCATTGGCCTGTATCAATTTAAATACTTGCTAAACAAATTTTAAATCATATACACTATCGGGCTCTGACCCGTTTTTCTCTCTCTCTCTCTCTCTCTTGTATATATATGTATGTATTACAGGTGCCCAGCCACAGGGGCGTCTTGCTTAGGATCTCTTGGAAGGAACGCGCTGCAGCTTAGGTGGAAGTTGCAGGACTCTTGATTAGACGACTTCGTTTATTCGGATCGACTCTTAGTACTTTCATCTAGTTGGACATGTGTAGCTCTTTCCATTAATCCGTTGTTATTGGACATTTGTATTTCAGTTATTTCCAGTACTGTTACTATGGGATTTATTCAGTTTGGATGTGTGACTTTAGATTTCGTATGTTGACATTCGATTGACGAATGTATTAAATTAATTGGATTATGTTGCAGAATTTAATGTGGTGTGATTCTTACTTATTGAATGTTGTTAATAAAATAAATGATTTTTCTTTAAATAAAATTTGGAAAGTATGTATGAACATGGTTTTGACACTTAGCTTAATTAATTAGGGTGTTAAATTGGAAAAATTTATTTTTCGACAGTGATGCTAAGAATGGACCAACTGTTCATCTTGATTTAATTTAATAAAGGAGTGATCGCCCGGTATTTAATTAGGCGGGGTGTCACAGGTGGTATCAGAGCATCAGGTTCTAGTGTCCTTAGGATCTGTACGGCTTATTATGCTTTCAGCGTTGCTTTGTTTGTTATAGAGCCCTATGTTTAGGATTGTTGATTCCCTTGACGAGATTTTATTCTCCTGCTATAATGTGTATACACTAGTGAATTCTAATTTCGTTCGGATGTGTGCGTGTGCCGAGCGATGACGGATGTCAGAAGAGGACCGTTAATCGTACATCAGGAGGCAGGGCTCAGTTGATATTATGAAATATATCCGAGGATGATGACCGTAGTCGAGGTCACCTCCATTATGGCACGAGAAGCCACGACTAGAAAGGCGACTAAGGTGCAACAATGATTTTTCAAATGCTGTTATAGTCAAATGAGGTGCGAGGGTAAACTTACCCAACGTATTACAAAAATGTGTAGAGACTGTCAATGGAAAATTTTAGAAATGCGGAAATTGAATGTGTCTTTACCAAAGGAGGTAATGTACCCAAAGGCCTAGATATAGGACGAAGTGTGGCAAACTGAAAGTGAAAATTTAGAGAAAATTTTCTTGGCTTTCGGGACGAAATTATAATGGTTGGAGTCAACCACCAATTTTAGAAGTGGAATGCTATGCCTATAGGAGAACCTTAGGTACAGTGTTGACCGTATGTTCCTTCCTCAACTGTTCAGGGTGAGAAGCAAACGTGGTTCTGAACTCATCGCGGGAGGGCATGACAGAAGTTCGATTGTGGATATGAACCCTAATCATTAGCAAATTTTGTATCGAAAAATGTAGATACGAGTGGAGGAAACGACTCCAAGTGGGAGACCAACTCGTAATAATAATTGATAATACTCGAGGAGGAAATTCTGATGGACGGTTGATTCAGAGGTTGACAATGTTGTATTTTGTCAATAAAGATGATAATGCTCCTTGTGTGGGAAGCTTAAAGAAATCAAAGAATTTAGTCGAGAATAAGACTGAATACAATGGTGGTGATATAGAACCAAAAAGAGATGTGGATATACATCAGGGGACCCATTTAAATGATTCGGATAATGAAATTCTTACCAAGTGATGGTAAATTCAGTAAGTGCTATTATAGATAGTAACATGATCTTTATGGCCTAAAAAGTTAAAGGAACAATCGGAATGGTTAACAGGAATCGAGTTTACTAAAGTCCGAGAGGAGGACAAATCCTAACCTGGTTAGTAGGACAGGTGGTAAGTGGATTATGTACTGAGGTATTTTGTGCGGAGTGAGATCGGTCACGATAATATGTTCCAAAGTGAGTATAAGGACAAGAATACGGTGCCTAGTAAAAGGCAACGATTAAAATAATTTTGTTATGGTTTGGGCAGACGTGTTACGTCCGAAAACCATTTGCGTAGTCAAGACGATTGACAAGGTAGAAGTGTAAGTTGTATCCTCAGAGGATGCGGCGTGTTTATGTGACACGAGAGAGTCACTATATTTTGTTCATTGCTAGATTAGCATGTGAGACGAGCTTAATGCATATAATTATAAATGTTACCATTATGTGAATATTTTTCCCTAGTGTAGCGGGATTTTTCTTTAGTGCTATCCGCAGAGGATGAATGAGTATATCAGCAGTGTTTTATACTTTATTGAGGTTACTCGTTGTAGTGATGCGATACACGAGTATGATATTATCTTGTTTAAAACATTACAGAAATGGTTAGTACGATAGTGGGCATTTATTGCAAGGCTATCGGAGTGGTTGCATTAGTGCAACATGTTTTATGTTTGTTTTGGCGAGGCTTTACCTGTGAGAAGGTTGGACTCGCACTTATATTATCTATCCTAGAGACTTCGGAGGAGATAGTGGGCTCGAGATATTCGATGCCAAAGTTTGTATAAACTTTGCTAATATGATTCCGTATGTATCGGGATTTACCGTTGAGCGAAAAGATTTGACGCAGTATTATGTTTGGCACTCCGGACTTAGTGATAGGAAGAGTGCAGTGTTATATTTATCCTTAAGAGACGTGGGAGTTAAGAGTTATACCCCAAATGTTAGAAAAAGGAATTTCTAGAATTCCGATTGTATGTATTCTAGGTTTATGGAATGCTATTACCACCAACCTATGCTGAACGATAGTGAAATTTGGTGAAACGTTCTTTGTTAAGCATGATTACGGGAGAAATTGTAACTTTTCTGTCAAGGGACGGAATAAAGGGGTATATACTATGGGCGGAGGACCTAACAGATTTCGATAACCGACAATGCTAGGTAGTAGTGTATCGGGGGGTTCCTTGTTTGAATTTCGCTTTGCGAGACATCCCACGCATGAAACTTAGCGTAAGGTTGGAAATAGGGAGACGTTTGGTCACTATTCCATGAGTTCGGTACACTGGTCGAAATGGGATCAAGTAATTATGTATGTAAGTTGGAAGTTGAATTTTATTTAAGGTCATTGGAGCCGGATTTTTGTGGTAGGAAAGCATTAAAAGTTATCCCCACGAGTTGAGGGGTGGAACGATGATAAGGAGAATTTAAAATTTTTGATTTCTAGGGTGATTGAGAGTACCCAAATGTCATAACCGCGTAAAGAACACAAGGTGAATAAAGAGTTGGAATGATTTTTAGCATGGATTATCTGGAAAGAACTTTATATTATACAAAATGGATGACCTATAATTATTTTGATGAATAGAGCGTTAGTGATTTATTTTGGTTCTTGTACCTATTTGGGAAAATTGTTGTACTTATCTGAGGAAGGTTGAGAATTATTATTCCTCTTTTATTGTCATGGAATTTGAATGCCCTATCCCTTATATTCCGTTGAATTTAGTTAGTCCTACAGATGAGTAGCACGCCGTTTGCTCTCCCAGGGCGGTCGGAGTGTTGCAAAAATGTGGGCATCTTGGTTAACTACAGTTAAAATATTCCGAGTCGAAGGGACGTGGTAATAGACGTGTGAAATATATGTTTGTGGGACTAGTATAACGAAGTGGAAGTGATAGAGTGGATTAAACGTCAGATGAGGGGCGATAATCCATACATAAGTGTGCAATTAGAATAGCACGCCCTAACTTGATTGGAAGGCTGTGGGAAGCCATTCAAGAACTGGTATTCCTTGAATATAGTAGAATTTAATTGTTATGAAGCACACCCGGAGCGGAGTTGTTATTAGTCAAGTGTGAGAGCGACTCACACATATAAAGAGTAATGATGTTAGTATAGTATAAGAGATCCAGAAGTGCGCTTCGTGGAGAGAAGAGCACGGGTGGAACTTTTAGCATACTACAAGGAAGGAAGGGGAGTATTACGTGTCACTTAATGTGAGACATTTCAAGGGAAGAATCGATGTTTAGCGAGACTTAGTGAGTAGTCTCTACATGCACTGCCCATAGGTAAGGTTTGGTTGAAAGAGGAGAATCAACCAAATAATTTTGTGTTTATCGAAAATTCCTGAAATTGGAAGAGGTTGGTAAAGTCGGTAAAGTTCTTGGATGGGTTGCCATCCTCAAAACAAGATCAAGGGTTTATACCGAACATGTGAATTAAGTCGCCGAGAAGGAAGTGATTGATATTCCTTTGGGCTGGCTTACAATATTAACTAGTATGCCCCAGACTTCCTTTGAAAGGAAGGATCGCGCTAGTGCATGGTCCGGCGCAGTATAAATTTCTGAATCAGGATGAGATTGGTGAATCCCACCTTTGATATGGGATTTCAGGAACCAGCGGAGATAATATTTCATTTCAAGTAGGATGTATCACCCTTAGCCAGGGAATAAGCGCATGGTGATTAAAGATTAGTGGAGCCACGTGAAGGAGATTTTGGAATCTTGGTACGATGATTTCAAGAATGCTCTGTAGAAGCACTCGTACCTGTTTGTCGCGTATGAGGTACTTATTAAGGTTTTGTTATGGAAGAACCTCGACTATTCTCCTTACGTATGTTTAGAGGAGAGTAGATAATCAGAATTTTTGGATCGGTCGAGAAAATATCCGATAACTATGGTAGAATTCCACGACTGTTTTAGACGAGCAAGAGTGATCAAATGTTCGTAATATTTTCTCAGAATGGGAGTTTTGTATATGAATAAATCCGAGTATTTGTCATGTAGTGAGGTGCGGCCTCCTAATGATAGTGAGATAATGAAATGTATAACGTACAAGCGTGACCTATGCGAATGTTGTCGGTTGGGAGCACAATGTGAAGTGTCTCCAAAGAGAATGCAAAACAATGTTACTGTGAAGAAAGGGCTATAGTGATTGAGCGACGTAATGTGTAGTTAGTTTGTGTACGGAAAAGGATATCCAGAATTGTGCTACATGATAGGCCTTATTTTCCGAATTTCGGGACGAAATTCAGTTATTAGGGGGGAAGTATGTTATAACCCGTATTTTTATAGCTTTTAAATTATGGGATTTATTAAATTTAATTGAGATAAATTAATTTAATTTTAATCCGGAATGTTGCTTTAAATATTTACTAGCGTGACGAGAGTTAGTAATTATTGGAAATTTGTTATATGTTGAATATTACTGGATGAGTATAGTAATACATGAGATTTATTGTTATAATATTGTCACGTGTGAATAAAATGACAATTATGGAAATTTAAGTCGGGACGCGCCTGTGTCGTGTCGGGACTAAATGTTGATTAATAAGTGAATATTTTATAAGTTGTTCGTATGGTCGTTTTGAGTGCGCCAACGTGTCCGAAAGGGTCGAGATAGTCAGAAAAGTGTACCCGGGGGTTTAGTTTGGGTCTCAGGGCGTTTTTAGGCCCAATTAGTACCCCGGGAGGGCGTTTTGGACATTTCACAATTATGGGTAATTAAACCTACGAAAATTAAAAGGGTTATATAAGATATCTAGGTTATCTTCTAGGGTTAGAACAACCAAAGACAAATGACGGCCATTAGAGAGGAAGAGGAGAAGCTCTCCAAGGAGTTCTAGGCCAAGAACACCTCCGATTGCACCGCCGTCACCACCAACGCGTAGATCGCGAGACGGGGAATGAAACCACACCAATTTCGGCACCAAACCAGATTTCTAAAAAATTTCAGGCAAGTGTTTATCTTTCTTATTTCGTTGATGCATCTTTCCTATTGGTTTATGAATGATTAGGATGAATTGTATGGAAGAAAAACCCAATTTGAGATAGGAAATTGCATGTAGTGATGACTTAAATGATATTTTAGAAACCCTTTGTCATGTAAAGGATTAAGAGTTTGATTAAGAAAAGAGTTCTAATTAGATACAAACACTAAATTTTTTATTCCGGATGATCGAACCATTGGAATCGCTTGAAATTCTAACATGTTGTAGCTAACGGCGAGACAGGACTGCTGCCAAAAATTCAGCTTGATCGAACGGTCGGATTTCTAAAAATATTATTTTTACTAGAGAGTTTTATGTTTTGAGGACTCTTAGAGAATTTTATATTTTGAGGACTCTTAGAGAGTTTTATATTTTGATGACTCTTAGAGAGTTTTATATTTTGAGGACTCTTCTAAATAAAAAAAAATTCAATTAAAACTCCATTTTTAATTCCGATTTCGAAACCATTTGAAATTCTCATCTTTGAAAATAAAATTCAAAATCCTTTAATGTAAGGCGAAATGTATATTTTTGGGATATCTTACATGAGGGACAATGTAAGTATATGTTAAAGAGAGAGAGACACGTAAGAGAGTTACTTTGGGACAAATGTGTATACCTACTGAATTTTATACTTGGGAGGATAGAATCCGTGAGCGTGATGTAGTAAGTGGAAAAGTTCCTCAAATTAAAATAAGATGTGAATGGTTATACGTGATAACTAAATAATGAGAAATAAATACAAATGTCGTAATTATGGGAATTGAGAATTTACCCATTATTGAAATGGTAATGTTAGTATAGTTATATGATTGTGTATGCATATACTATCTATGTGTGAAAATCATGCCCACGCTACTTGCTATCCCTGAGGTTTCCGCGCTGGGACAGTCTTATCTCGATGGGACCTTTATGGGGGATATTGACTTGTACCCTAGAAGATAGATATCCTTGGTACAGGCTATCGGAATGATAGTTCAGACGGTCCTAAGAGATGCGGGTATGTGCTTTCCTCTTAGAGACTTGGAATCTATGCTTCACCTCATTTTGTTTGTGTATAGGTATACTTGGTACAGGCTATCGCAGTGATAGTTCAGACGGTCCTGAGAGACTTGGAATCTATACTTTATCTCAATATTGTTTGAGCATGTGTTGATACAGTTCAAGAGTGATTCCGAATCTGTATTCCCTTAGTACGAGTGATACGGGGATTGGATAGTAGAGTATGCCCGCACCATAGTTGTTATTTGGGGTGCTGTTGTGATATATATATATATATATATTTTATGAGTAGTTAATATATATATGAAATTCTGAAATCTGGAACTGCCTACTGTGATGAGACATGTAGGACATGGTTGATGACTCAAATTGTAAATACTTGTTTTGAGAAAGTATAATATGACACTGGAAAACTTTATTGATTTATAAAGTTAAAAATGAGAACTTTGGTTGCTAATTGAAATATCCTTTTCGAACAATTGAATCGTTAAATTTTGAATCTTACGAGTAAGCTAAGATAAGTTAAATCATTGGGAAGATTAGTGCGATAAATGATAAGACAAACCGTTGGGAAGGTTAGTGCGATAGGTGTGCACATTAAAAGAGAGGTGATAATTCCTCAAGAGAGTGACGCACTAATATGTTGTTGCATTGTCCTGTATCAATTTAAATACTTGCTAAACAAATTTTAAATCATATACACTATCGGGCTCTGACCCGTTTCTCTCTCTCTCTCTCTCTCTTGTATATATATGTATGTATTACAGGTGCCCAGCCACAGGGGCGTCTTGCTTAGGATCTCTTGGAAGGAACGCGCTGCAGCTTAGGTGGAAGTTGCAGGACTCTTTATTAGACGACTTCGTTCATTCGGATCCACTCTTAGTACTTTCATCTAGTTGGGCATGTGCAGCTCTTTCCATTATTCCGTTGTTATTGGACATTTGTATTTCAGTTATTTCCAGTATTGTTACTATGGGATTTATTCAGTTTGGATGTGTGACTTTAGATTTCGTATGTTGACATTCGATTGACGAATGTATTAAATTAATTGGATTATGTTGCAGAATTTAATGTGGTGTGATTCTTACTTATTGAATGTCGTTAATAAAATAAATGATTTTTCTTTAAATAAAATTTGGAAAGTATGTATGAACATGGTTTTGACACTTAGCTTAATTAATTAGGATGTTAAATTGGAAAAAATTATTTTTCGACAGTGATGCTAAGAATGGACCAACTGTTCACCTTGATTTAATTTAATAAAGGAGTGATAGCCCGGTATTTAATTAGGCGGGGTGTCACACACGCACAATTGTTTCTCCTTCATAAAACATCTAACTAACATATATATAAATGAATCATCCTTCTTTCTATGTACAGAATAAAACCAGCCCCTCAAATTACCTTTTTGTGCACATTTAGCATTAATATTGGGATTGATAAATAATTCTTTTCCTTTTTTCATCCTTCATATGCATTTATGCAGTGATCACTTGCTTGCGTTCGACAAATGAATCTTGTATCACCACCATTTACTAATCTCATTCATTTTTAAGCAACTACCAAAGACTCCTTTTGAAATACACTTTCCCATCCCGTCCTTGCACAAAAGAATGAAATATGTAATCGAACATTTGTCTTGATACTTTTTGTAATTGTAATGTACTATAACTTTATGTGATTCTTTTAGTTAAATTGAAAGAATTCAGAATTTGATACATCTTTTTTGAATGTTGGTTGTTCGACAAAATGTGCATGTGAATATTTTAAAGATCATGGATGGTTCAATCTAACATAGATTAAGTTGTTAATGCATGTGAATTAGTAGACATTATACATAGTGTCGAATGTATACTTTTATTTCTAACTCTACAATCTTTGATCTATTTAATATCCTTTCTATTTATATTTTCGAATCGTTAACTTTTTGCTTTTTTTTTCTTAGGTTATTCTACAATCTTTGATCTAATGAACATCCTTTGTGGTGACCACAAAGGAGGATGCAGAAGATGTAATGGGAAGTACTCTCAGGGATTATGGACACCTATAAATTTCCCATCGTAAAAGTCTCAACCTTGAAGCCTTCTTTCGCTACCCCTCTTTTCTGACGTTAATTCTCCTCTCTCTCTCCCTCTCCCAAGGTAACAAATATTTATCTATTTTATATTCATATTCATGTGAACTGGACATACTTCTTTTAATGAAGTGTTTATTTTTATTTTGGGTTACTATGATTAACATAATTTCATCTAGTTAAGTAACCAAGGAGGATAATTTATACACTTATAACAGAGCAAGACTAATAAGTTTTGAAAACTAGTATATATGTATAAATACTAGTAAGGCTTCTTTTGCAGCCATTGCTGAAAATAATGATATCATCAACAAAATGGATTTGTCCAAGTGAATCTAGATTGAATTTGACTTAAGTGGATTTCTGTCTCTTAAGTGGATTTATGTCTCTTTAGTTCTAACAAGCCGTTAAAGGGTGAAAACCCAAACCAGCTCCCAAACGACCCCGTAAGAGGCACGAACACCTCAAAAGGGACCAATGTAACTTATAGGAACTGACCCCGTAATCCCAGGTCTCCCGATTTGAGAATATGACGATAATTGGAAAAAATAACACTTAAACTTAAAAAAAAGCCATTAAAGGCTGAAAACCCAAACCAACCCCCAAATGACCCCGTAGGAGGCATGAACACCTCGCGCAGGACAAATATAACTTGTAGGAATTGACCGAGTAGTCCCGGGTCTCCCGATTTGAGAATACGACGATAATTTATAAAAATTAACACTTAGACTTAAAAACAAGCCGTTAAAGGGTGAAAACCCAAACCAGTCCCCAAATGACCCCTTAAGAGTCACGAACACCTCGCATGGGACCAATGTAACTTGTAGGAATTGACCGCGTAGTCCCGAATCTTTCGGTTTGAGAATATGATGATAATTTGCAAACATCAACACTTAAACTTAAAAACAAGTCATTAAAGGGTGAAAACCCAAACCAACCCCCAAACGACCCGTAAGAGGCACGAATACCTCGTACATGACCAATGTAACTTGTAGGAACTGACCGCGTAGTCCTGGGTCTCCCGGTTTGAGAATATGACGATAATTTGCAAAAATCACACTTATACTTAAAAACAAGTCGTTAAAGGGTGAAAACCCAAACCAGCCCCCAAACGACCCCGTAAGAGCCACGAACACCTCACACGGGACCAATGTAACTTGTAGGAACTGACCGCGTTGTCTCGGGTCTCCCAGTTTGATAATATGATGATAATTTGCAAAAATTAACACTTAAACTTAAAAACAAGCCGTTAAAGGGTGAAAACCCAAACCAGCCCCCAAACGACCCTGTAGGAGGCACGGACACCTCGCGCGGGACAAATATAACTTGTAGGAACTGACTGCGTAGTCTCGGGTCTTCTGGTTTGCGAATACGATGATAATTTGTAAAAATCAACACTTAAACTTAAAAAAAAGCCGTTAGATGGTGAAAACCCAAACTAGCCCCCAAACGACCCCGTAGGAGGCACGAACATCTCGCACGGGACCAATATAACTTGTAGGAACTGACCGCGTAATCTCGGGTCTCCCGATTTGAGAATATGATGATAATTTGTAAAAATCAACACTTAAACTTAAAAACAAGCCGTTAAAGGGTGAAAACCTAAACCAGCCCCCAAACGACCGTGTAGGAGGCACGAACACCTCGCACGGGACAAATATAACTTATAGGAACTGATCGCGTAGTCTCGGGTATTTTGGTTTGCGAATATGATGATAATTTGTAAAAATCAACACTTAAACTTAAAAAACAAGCCATTAGAGGGTGAAATCCCAAACTAGCCCCCAAACGACCCCGGAGGAGGCACGAACATCTCGCACTGGACCAATATAACTTGTAGGAAGTGACCGCGTAGTCCCAGGTCTTTCGGTTTGTGAATATGACGATAATTTGCAAAAGTCAACACTTAAACCTAAAAATAATCCGTTAGAGGGTGAAAACCCAAACCAGACCCCAAACGACCCCGTAGGAGGCATGAACACCTCGCACGGGACCAATGTAACTCTTAGGAACTGACTGCGTAGTATCGTGTCTCCCAGTTTGAGAATACGATAATAATTTGTAAAAATCAACACTTAGACTTAAACAAGCCGTTAAAGGGTGAAAACCTAAACCAGCCCCCAAACGGACCCGTAAGAGGCACGAACAACTCACACATGACTAATGTAACTTGTAGGAACTTACCGCGTAGTTCCGGGTCTCTCGATTTGAGAATACGATGATAATTTGCAAAAATCAACACTTAGACTTAAAAATAAGTCGTTAAAGGGTGAAAACCTAAACCAGCCCCCAAATGGACCCATAAGAGGTACGAACACCTGACACGGGACCAATGTAACTTGTACGAACTAATCGCATAGTCACGGGTCTCCCAGTTTGAGAATACGATGATAAATTGCAAAAATAACCGCTTAGACGTAAAAACAAGCTGTTGAAGGGTGAAAACTCAAACCAGCCCCGTAAGAGGCACGAACACCTCGCACGTGACCAATGTAACTTGTACAAATTGCCCGCGTGGTCTCGGTTCTCCCAGTTTGAGAATATGACGATAATTTGAAAAAATAATACTTAGACTTAAAAACACGTCGTTAAAGGGTGAAACCCAAATCAATCTCCAAATGGCCCGTAAGAGGCACATACACCTCACACGGGACCAATGTAACTTGTAGAAACTGATCGCATAGTCCCGGGTCTCCCCGTTTGAGAATATGACGATAATTTGCAAAAATCAACACTTAAACTTAAAAATAGGCCGTTAAAGGGTGAAAACCTAAACCAACCCCAAACGAACTCGTAAGAGGCACGAACACCTCACACAGGACCAATGTAACTTGTAGGAACTGATCGTGTAGTCACGGGTCTCCCGATTTGAGAATATGATGATAATTTCCAAAAATAACACTTAGACTTAAAAACAGGCCGTTAAAGTGTGAAAACCTAAACCAGCCACCAAACGCCCCCGTAGGAGGCACGAACACCTCACATGGGACCAATGTAACTTTTAGAAACTGACCGCGTAGTTTTGGGTCTTCCAATTTGAGAATACGACGATAATTTGTAAAAATCAACACTTAGACTTAAAAACAAGCTGTTAAAGGGTGAAAACCTAAACTAGCCCCCAAACGGACCCGTTAGAGGCACGAACACCTCGCATGGGACCAATGTCACTTATAGGAACTGATCGAGTAGTCACGGATCTCCTGGTTAGAGAATATGACGATAATTTACAAAAATAACACGTAAAAATAGGCTGTTTGAGGGTGAAAACCAAAACTAGCTCCCAAACGGATCCGTAAGAGGCACGAACACCTCGCATGGGACCAATGTAACTTGTACGAACTGACTGCGTAGTCGCGGGTCTCCCGGTTTGAGAATAGAATGATAAGTTGCAAAAATAACACTTAGAGTTAAAAACAGGTCGTTAAAGGGTGAAAATCTAAACCAACCCCCAAACGGACCCGTAAGAGGCACGAACACCTCGCATGGGACCAATGTAACTTGTACGAACTGATTGCGTAGTCACGGGTCTCCCAGTTTGAGAATATGACAATAATTTTCAAAAATCAACACTTAAACTCAAAAATAGGTCGTTAAAGGGTGAAAACTAAAACCAACCCTCAAAAAGGCTGTTGAGAATATAATAATAGTTGTGACTCCTATATGCAATTTATCTACTTGAATACGATTTTTTTTTAAAATGACTTGGTTACTAATATCGTATCTTTTTTGTGTCTTATTTTTTTTTGTAGGATGACATTCGATCGCTAGCTTTTATCCACTTGGAGCGCACGAAGAAGTGAATGCTTTACAACAAGGGGATTATTTATTTAGAGTCGTTAATATTCAGGATTCTATTCTTTATGTTATGACCGAGCAGGGTTTAGTAGTTTTATTATTTACTTTTATGGCCGTAGTGGCTATAGTAGTTTTATTGTCGACTTTTATGGCCGTGCGGGCTTTATATGGGCAGATTTTATGTTAGCAGTTTTTGGAATGCTAAAAAAATAGAGGTAACTCTGCCCAATTTTTTTTGATCCGGGAACTATTAGCTCTTGTAATTTTTTGAAGTTTGTATGCACATTAGTTTATCAATAACATGCGATATTCATAATTTGTGAAGTTTTTGGATTTTTTTTTTGTAAATAATAAATATTTATCCTATCAGATTTGGAATTTGCAAAATTTCCAGATTTGTTTCCTATTATTATTTTTTTTATTAATTGAAAAATCTGGCATGGTTTTCAACCGTGCCAAAACCGTGGCAATTTATAAAATGGGAACGCTTATAAAACAATCTGGCACGCTTTATAACCGTTCCAAAAGCGTGCTAGAAAATAGACAATTTTGCATGGTTTCGGCATGTGCCAAAAGCATGCCAGATTTAACATCTAGCACGATTCAAAAGCGTGTCAAAAGCGTGCCAGATAAAAAAACTGGCACAGTTTAAAAGCGTGCCAAATGCGTGCCAGTTTAGGAAATCTGGCACGATTTTAAACCGAGCCAGAAAATCTGGCACCCCTGATTCTGGCACGATTTTGCACCGTACCAGATTGCATCTGGCACTGTTTTAAACCATGCTAGTTTCCTGTTTTTGGTGTAGTAACACTGCAATTAATTAAGATTTTTAATGGTACAAGTAATATTTTTTAATGTCTAAGATCCGTGATAAAAATGTGATAAGAGTAGTTTGGGAAGACAAGTGTACTTTGTACTTCACACATATCAACACTCAAAAGTACTGTCTTCGGTTTTTTAGGTGATATGTACACAATAATATGTGTACAATGGTTAATAATAATTGCGAAACAATAAGCTAATGAGGATGGCTTTGGGTGTGTGAATGTAGGTGTGTGATCATAATCCTTAATATAATAAACTGAAAATACCTATAGACATTGAAACACGTGATTTTTCAATAGCGCAGGACAATTGGAAGCACAAAATCTTGAATAAATGTAAATTTGGGAATCATAAGACATTTATTTGAAAAAACAAAACCCATTGCCAAAATAATTTATTTGGATCATCTTTAATGTGCATTTTTATTTATAATAAGTTATATGATAACTATTTAAATTACAAAAATAAAAAGAATCAATAATGTCAATTTTTATCTTTACCTCTATTTGAAACCCTTATGCAAAAAAAATTCAAATCTTATGAAATAATAATTATGGTCAAGGTTGCATACAATTTAAGTTTAGCCTGATAATAAAATCACATATGTGTTTTAATCCTTATTATACTTTTTCTCAAACCACTTTCATTTACGCTTTATTATATAAAATTGTTAACCAATCATAATTAAGATTTTACTTTGGACCAACAAAAAAGAATAATAAGGGCATGGTGTTGGAAAGTATTTTTTTTGTATATAATATTATGTAATTTGTGACATGGACGTCTTTAGATAAAGTTAGGATTTTTGTTATAAAAAACTTTCAAATGCACATAACTTTTCAATTTAGTAAAACAAATAGAATGTATTTACATTAATTTTTTATATTATATTTTGTTTTGAAAAAAAAAACTTTAGTCCAATTAACTACTCAGAATTGTGAACCCGATTTGTATAAATTTAATTTGCATATTTATATTTTACGCTCGCGCATCGCGCAGGTTTATAACTAGTATATGATTAATATATATATATATATATATATATATTGGATCACCTACAAGGTCTATAAAGGTGTAGTGATTTAGACCTTAGATCAAGTTTACATTTTTTTTGTATTCTAAAATATGATTAATCAAAGTTTATAGGGTATAAATATTTTATTTTTAATCCCATAAATTCAACCATTTCTTCTTCATCTCATTATCTAACCTATGGAGAGTAACCAAGATGGTGCTTATCGTAAATATTTAATAAGGAAGGTAATCGAGCCGTCATTAAGGAAAAATACACCTCTACTTTAATAGGACCTTTTAGAATACTTCAATTTTCGCTCGATGTGCTTAAATTCAGCCTCTCTGCCCTTTATTTTAACTACCTCGAAGGAAACCTTTAAGGTTTTATCCAAATGACTTAGATTGGCCTTCAACTTTTGACTCTTCTCAACCACCCACTTTGCCTCCTTGGAAATCTTGGCAATAGCCACATTGTGTTTCTTTTCCTAATCAAAGAGATGGAGTTAGATTGTCTAAAGGGATTTCTTTAAGGCCCACATGGCATGATCAAACTTAAAAGGTATGTTCGGCCTCGTCACCCCTATCCATCATGATTAACTACAAACACAAGACAAGTGTGTGAGATCAAAGGACATAAAAAATTTGAAGAAAATAAATAATGTTTAGTGCTACTTAATAGGGAGAGAATTTTAGCATCGTGGTGGATAATCACATCCTTTTAATTGTAAGCAATGGTCTACCGATCGAACAATAAGATGGAATGACAAAGAAATTCTATGGACACATTGATAAAAGAAATGGCGGACTCATACCTAGAGATCTCCTTCCCTTTCTTGGAGGCATCCCCTCCTTTTTTCGAACCAGATTCCGATCGAAAGCCTCATCAACCTTACTTATTTTAGGAGCATGGGCCCTTAGTTTCTTCCGTAGACAGTATTCCATATTTATGGGGGTAGATGAAACCTCTATTAATTTTCGTCTTCCCTTGGGTATATGGAGGTTTGGTCCAAGGCAATACCATATGTCCTAGCATAAAACTACTTCCCGGAGGTATGCTTGTCGGGATTTAGTTCACGTATCCATTAGGGATCTTAGACTCCTAATTATTCGTATGTAGTAAAGGAAGTGGTAGTGTGTGTGTGTTTATATATAAATATATATATATATATATATATATATATATATATATATATATATATATATGAGAACATCACAACAGTACCCCAGGGATGGCCATCTTCCCTAAGCTTCCACCTAATCAACCAAATCCTCTTCAAGTGAACAAATTTAATGTGAATCCTTTCACCCACGCTTATTTGGTGCACCTAGGACCATTATATGGGGGTTGACCTTATATTAGAAAATTCTTCATGTTTTTCACAAAGAATCTATGATCCTAATATTCGTTAGTGGAATTAGGGCAGTTCATAACCAAGGTGGTCTATCATTTTCTTGCCTTTAGATTATATGTACCATTAAACATTAACACCTATTGATCTAAATACCTTCTCTCGGTGATACCTAGGTTGGTGCCATACAGTTTTTTGCGGCGGTGGATGCCATTTACAATCCTGCACACAATGTATACATATTAGGCTGAACCACCTTAAGATTCTCATAAAATCCAAGGAATATGGAATTCTGATTAAAGGTGATCCTAATCTTAACAACCATAAGATAACATGACCAATCACCTAAATATGGATGGTAGTAATCATAGGCCACCATTTTCTATATAATAGTCACCCATTAAAGGATACAACTTCTTTTAAATTCTTTAATATTAGATTAGTTGATAATCTGCACAATATATTTTCAAAAGAAAGTAGAACAAAAACTCCAAAAAATGAAGAGGGAATAGAAAGATCACTTATAGATATACGATGATGTCAATGAAATTTAAATTACCTTTAGCTTGCTTGAATACTTGTGAAGTGCAAAATGAAAAGTCCCCAACATTACTCAAGGTTATTTTTGGCCAAATATTATGACACGATTCTCATTGGAATTGACATCCTCTCCATATAGTTCTCCCAAAAAATCATTCTCTATTGTTGACATTATCTCGTCTATAGTAAAAGCAAAACACTACACAATAAAACATAAATAGTCACGCTTTTGGATAGTGACCAGGACCTATGGATCTTGGTTTTACACTATGCCATATTAAGGATGATACAATTTTGGGCCACGGTCCGGTAGGTGACATCAGAGTTGATTAGTTGGCCAGGGTTTGAGATTGTGACTCGATGGTCACAACTCAGAACTGTGACCCCACCTGTGACCATTAAAGGAGTGTTTAATTTGGGTTATGACTCAAAACCATGACCCCAGTGTGACCATTTAAAATTACAAAATATATAGTCATGGTTTTAAAATGTAAATATATATTTTATAATTTTAAATTGTACCACTAGGGGTCACGATTTTGAGTCGTGACCAAAATCGTGGCAAATATTATTTTTTACATATTTGGTCGCACTTCTGGGGCATGAGAAAATATTGATTTTTGGTCAGAATGACCTCTTCACTCAATTGATTAATTATAAAGTCCTTTGAGAGATGTCGTCCTTTCTTTCAATTATTGAGAAAATGAGAAAACGAGGTATTGAACGAATGATCAACGACATTGGAAGAAATAAAGAATTACCCGAGTCAATAACCTTTAATCACGATTCCTAATTTGGGAGAATCACTTTACTTATACTTATTAATGTCTGATCATGCACTCAACTCGACATTAGTCTACGAAAAAGGAAGGATGATATACACAAATTTACTACACTGAGTAAAATACTACTAGATGATGAATTGTAATATCTCCGGATGGAAAAGTCAACTTATTCACTTGTAATTGTTTAATGTAAATTAAAAAACTATTTCTAAGTACATTCGATAATAGTCGTAACCTTTATTCCACTGTAGGAAGTCCTAAAAAAGTCCGACCTCTTTGGATGAATGTACAATGATCACTGGAACTGGGGATTTTTTATATCCATTATGAATTTAGAACAACATTGAAAGGACAATTATGTTTGACTTCTTCGCAAAAAAATTTCTACAAAAATAGCGATATGGGAAAAACACCAAGTATGGAGACAAAATAGTTGAAGAGGGTATCTACTATGATAAGAAGTGGGATAGTTATGTGGACATATCCTCAAATACGTAAGGATCTTGAGTAGGAATAGTTTTAGTCACTTCAAATCATATCATATTCAGGCGAGCCTTACAACTTGGATTTTGAGTGCATAAACAATGAATCATAATATAAGGCTCACATTGGAGTATTAAAGAAATCCATATCCCTGTGCGTCAGTAACCTTAATGTATTTCCCTTCTCAAAGTTTATATTTAATCAGATATTATGAGACTATAATGACAAATATGAGGTCATGTCTGCCTCCATTGAAAAGTCCCAGGAGATAGTCTCCTAATGCTAGTATATCCCAGTATAATAATTTCAAATGGAAACAACATCCACGTGGATGCCTTGGATACCAAGTCTTCAACTATAAAGTCTGATCACATATATGGAATACTTAAAATTCCAAGCATCCAATGGATACAGGAAGCTTAACAAGTATTAGCCACAAAAAAGCTCCCAGTTATATGGATATAATAGTGAGGCACCTCAAGAACGAACCCCCCCCCCCCCCCCCCACATACACACACACATCAAATTAGGTTAAAATCCACATTTTTCTATTTATCCGATGAAGGAAATATCTAGACCATACTTGCAATGCTTCCATCACAGAGACATTGACCATGTCTTGTACGAGCTTCATGAAGGAATATGTGGAAGTCACGCTCATGGAAGATGTAAGTGTAATTGATCACAATTAATGAACTTAAGCAATTAAAAACAAACAAGGAACAAAATAATCTCATAACATAAGTATTTACATGGTTGGAAATTACCTACGTCCACGGGTTCTTTCTTTATCTTTTTATTAATTTTTTAAAACTCATTATGAGGAAGTTACTTGCCCTTTCCTATGGGTTGAGGGTTACATTTATAGAGATGGGGGAGGCCGAATCGTATTGGGATTCTACCAGTTATTGGTTAATTTGCTTCTTGATTTGCGTTAATATCCTCGACCTCTTTATAGTTATCACTTATGATTTTTATTATTTGATGTTGGGTTGACTTTCTTTTTGTACCCAGATCAACTTAGGATTCTATGCTTGGGTCGTTTGATTTTCACCTGACAATTGCCCCAAATCTCTTTGACTTGAATGGGATGGAGTGGTTTAAAAAGTTGCTTGTCATAATTAGTTAGTCGGCCCACGTAATTATCTTTATGAGTCGTGGGGGCATGCATTGCAATTACTCTCTCATAGTAAGGGTACGTGGATAATCTTTTGAAAATGAACCTCCAGTTACATTGTTAAATCTTGGGTTATGTTCTCGTATGATTAGACATTTGGAATTTTGTTTTATGTTTAATAAAATGTCTACACTGTCGTTTGCACACTTATTTTGTCCTCATAATCAAATTTAACTTCTTTGTTACTTTATTTCATTGAACATTTCCATTTTTAAAGATTGTTTCCTCTCCCCGTATTCATTTTACAAAAAATATGTGCTCTATTAATGAGGGGACTGTAGGGGAGTTGAGGAGGATATACTTGATTTCTCCTCAGGGTAACCATTAAATGTGCCTAGGTTTCCTGAGGATTGCACAGCCATTGAGGGTGGACATTGGATCCACACTCTCTCGGTAGCTGGGGGAATATCATTTCCCCAAACTTAGTTATTCCTTGAATTCTGCGAGTGCTCCAAATATATGGCATCTATAGGATCAACGAGTTATATGGGACTTGCATAGGGATCTAGATATTAGGTATTGTTACTCCGAGTCCCATGCAGTAAATGAGGTCCTCTATTTGATGGCAAAAAAGGATGACTAAGTTTTAGTTGTTAACCTTCTTGATTCTAATAAGGGCTATTGGAATCAAGGATTTATTGTCAGAATTTGACAACAAACACATCTTTTTTATAGTGAGCAGTATTGTGGAATTCTGTTCCCAGAGAGGGTAAGGGAAATAAGTTAACTTATATTCCTCTTTCTCTAAGCTTTATTTGATAATACTATTACTGATAACTTTTTGGTTTCTTTCGTCCAACTCGATCAAATGAGTAGCCCTTCCCCTCTTATTTCAATAGGTAGGAACTAATCAAGGTTTGGGAGTTGAGGAGGCCACTGATTCTGGGTGGTGATCATTTGAGGTCTGATTCTTTCCTTTTTTAATACAACAATTCTACAGAAAACTACACTTCTTGCCTAGTAGACACGATTCCTATTGTCCCTCTCCCTTAAGTGAGTGAGGGATCTTCTATTTCCTCTTTCTTTGAATGACTGAACATTGATGAAGTAATGGATCACAATAGAAGAATTTTGGTAATTGATGAGGACTATATAATGACATTCTCCCCTAAGGCTAAGGTTCCTAAGCGAACTGATCTTGGGGTCCCTCTATCCCAATACCTACATCAGACTCCCCAATACAATAGAAGAATAATACGGAGATAAGACATTCTTCTTTAATTGCTGTAATGTCCTCTAAGAAGGGTAATGCCCACAAGTCTCGGAAGGTCCACCAGGTGATGCCAATGGCCAAAAATCCCTCTTTGACCCGGAGTCTATTAACGGGGGGTTATGCCAACTATTGACTATGAATAGGTCAATAGGTTGACACGTGATCAACTCTCATATTATATTATCAGGTGTTGTCTTTATTATGCACAACTTTTCCTTTCCATGTTGCTGTAATGCTTAACTCACGATAATATCTAATTATTTCTTTATGCAGTTTGTGGCAGACCTCGTCGCTATTTTAAAAAAGTAATCTGAGCAACCTAAGGTGATGGATGACCTAAACACGGACTTAAAGAACAATGAGTTTGCCCTTGTCTCTTCTCAGAAGCCTTATGAAGCTGAGAAGAATTCCACCAACTCAGTGATGGATGACCTTAAGAATGAACTTGTTCAATGGAAGACCAAATATGATGAGCTTAAGGCCAATCGCGACTAAGTGATGGCTGAATGTGATTGGATAAAGAAAGACCAGACGAAGGTCATAGTTGCCACGAAGGATGAGGGATATAATTTTGGATATGAATAGGCCTTTGATGATGCTAATCACCAGTTGACTTTTATAAAAAATTCCTACTTCAAGAAAGGTTAAGATGTTGTCCTAACGAAGGCCAATGTTCTGACTGAGTTCGAACTTTTTGGATAGCATAACCTTGGCTCCCCTTTGTGAGCTGAAGAAGGTGGTCAAATATAATTATCCACCGACCAAGGTAACTCTGAATTCGATCATGGAAAAACCTAGGAAACCTCGGAGCAGATGAAAGATAAGGAAATTAGAAACTAACTAGGAATAAGTAGTCTTAAGGATCCTTGAATTTTTCATTCCTATCCATTTGTAAAGGCTTTGCCTTATCTGTATATTAAATGAAATAATTCTTCAGTATTTAACTTTATCCTCTATTGTTGCTGAGTAATTTTCTTTTCATTCTTGTATCTTAGCAATGTGTCTATGGAAATCCCATTTTTTGATAACTTGGATACCATTCTTGGTCATATGGTGCTTTTGTTTCAACTCAAAAATATCTATAAAATATGGCCAAGGATTATAAGGAACTATCTTCTTTTATGTATAAATTGAAAGACGATGAGAAGGATCTCAATGATGTCGACACTCTTATGAAGGATGAGATGAGCTCTTTGAGAAGATAACTTACTTAAACCAAATATATTGGTGAGTTTGGCCTACTCTTAAAAAGTGAGAATGACTCGCTGAGGAAATAATTCATTGAAGCCAAGGAAGACCTGCTAAGGCAGGGATTGTTAAAATGAGGTTGAGTCATGAAATAACTAAACTTCGATACCTGTTCATGACCTCGTGCAATATGGGCTACTGGCTATGATGAGGGGTAGACGGATGCCCTTATTAGGCTAAAAAAAGAGAAGCAATTAACGTATAAACACGACTAGTTGTATGCTTTGGCAGTATTGAAAGTCTCAAAGGATTCAGAGTTTTGGTATTGGTACCAAGTTGATTACCCAACCTAATGTTATCCTCCTTTGGTACTGAAGAGAGTTGGGTTACTCTTGATGTCGTTCCTCTTTAACTGGACAATCATTATTTATCTTCTCATGAAAACAATGATGAATTTTAAACAAACCCTTATGATGGTTGAAGAGAGGCTATTGCTGAGGTAATTGCTCGCCGGGGTCAGTAGTTGCATTATCTTATTTTGATCTTTCAAAATTGTAATTGATTTTATATGCATATTATAACTTGTGTAATAACACGGTGTATGTGTAATCCCAAAATTTTCATTTTACATTTCATTATGCCATGCATATGTTTATTGTTTGTATTAATTTTTAGGTCATTTCGTTACACTACCTTGAGCAAAAAAAAAAAACTCTCAAAAAAGTGCACCTGTTTTAGGTTCATCCACCCTTTCAGGATTCTTAGCTGACCAAGATCGAGTTTATTTAGTCCTTAGGGATCCCCGTAGATCTTTTTCTTACTTGTCTCAATTCATGAGGTTTTTATGTTTTTCATGACGACGATCAGAAGACCTTGACTTTTAAATGTCATCAAACGAAGGTGATATGGGTTAATGCTCAACTATTAACAAAAGTGTAAGCCTGCCATTTAGAAAAAAATGTTGAATAACCAGACCGACCACTTGCTCTTGTACTTTATTAGATTTAAAAAATAGAACAAATTGTGAGCAACATCTGTTTTGGAATTAAAATCTACCAGAAATAACTAAGCTAGAAATAACTCATCAAGAGAAAAATAAAAATAAAAATTCTTTAGGTTGGCTACATTTTATTCCCTTGGTATAACTCTTCCATCCATTATTTCTAAATGGGAGGATCCTTGTAAATTATCTCTAATTACCTTGAATAGTCCCTCCTAGTTTGGTCCTAACTTATCATCCAAAGATTTCTAATGCTACCGAGAACGTTTCTGAGGATGTAGTCGCTGACCTAGAATTTCCTTAGATTCACGCCTTTATTGCACTGCTTAGCTAGATGCTATTGGTATGAGGGTAGATTTGTCATGGTCTGCTCCCTTGGTTTGTCAACTAGGTCAATCTTAGTCCTTTGTAACTTCTTTAATCAAACCCTTCTCGGCAATGGTGGTCTTCATGGTTGGCAGGTCAGCTTCCAAGGGGAAAATAACTTCCATCCTATAGGTTAAAGTGAAGGGAGTTTCCCCCATTTGGTCTTCTGGGTGTACTATGATATGCCTATAGGACGTATGGAAGCTCATTCACCCAAGATCCTTTTGCCTTTTCCAATATCTTCTTTAGGTCTTCGAGAATTATTTTATTAGACGCCTCTGCTTGCTCGTTGCCTGACGGTAGGCTAGAAAGCTAAAGTGATGCTCGATGCTATGGCTATCATAAAATCTTTGAAAAGAACCACGTTTAAATTATGTTCCATTATATATAATGATCATCCTAGGTGTGCCAAATTAAATAGCATCACTAGGTTCCTCTAGATGAATCTGATCATGTTATTATCCCCGATGTTTGCAAACAGTTATACTTTAACCCACATCGTGAAGTAGTCTGTGCTGACCAAGAGGTACTTATGATTCTCGAGTGTTATTGGGAGTGGACCCACAATATTCAAAACCCATTGGGAGAACGAAAATGGACCAGTCTGTGACTTCAAATCATTGTATGGCCGATGTTGTATTATAGAGAACTATTGGAATATTTCACACATATTGACCTAAGTTATTGCATTTTTTTTGCATATATGGCCACCAATACCCTTCTTAGACCGCTAAAAAATCTGGAGATCTTCCTCCAGTGTGGATCTTGAAAATCGCATCATGAATCCCATACATAACTTAATCGACATCACTTGGATGCACACATTGGAGGTAAGGACCCGTGAAATATATCTTGTAGAGTTTTCCTTCAAGTTCTAGATAACATCGTGTAGTTTTCACATTAATATGGTGGGCTTCCATTTTATTAAACGACAAGATGTCGTATCATAGATAAGTGATTATTGGGTCCATCTAGCTGGGACATCATTGCACAGTAAGAATATGCTCAATGATAATGGGTTTTATGGTACTAGACTAGGCGAAGAACTCCACTTTAATAGTTCTTCTCAGATTATAATCCACTGCTGACTCCAAGGCTTCTCAGTCATCAGTATGGCTATTATGCCCTCAGGGGAAATATTGAATGTGGACTTTCTCAAATTTGGCCATTAATTCCTGGGTAGCCTGCAAGTATGCCGACATTTATTCATCCATGGCGTTAAAATCTCAAATTGCTTAGTTGGATACTAACTTTGAGTCACATTATATGTCAATATGGTTTGCCTACTGAATAAGCTTTACGTAGTCCGACGACAAGGTCTTCGTAATTGGCCTCATTATTGGACACTTCAAAGCCAAGTCTGATTCCTTGCTTGATCATGGATTTTTTAAGGAAACCAGCATAAGTTCTACCCCTCCCCCCATTAAATTGAATGCACCATTGACAATAAGTGTCCACTTTTTAGTTTGGTCAATCTCTCAGCTTATTAACTGATTGTATATGTCTTGGTCATTGGGATGCCCCTCTCTTGTAAACTAGACAATGCAATCTGCCAACACCTGACCTTTAATCTTCGTTTTTGATTAATAGTTTATATCGAATCTTCCAAGCTCAACCAACTAGTTAGGCATCTATCTAGGTATGTGGACCTTCCTAAGAATGGGTGTGAGGGTGAAGTAAATGACGATTATAATTGAGTGAGCCTCAAAATAGTGCTTCAACTTTCATGATACGATGATCAAAGAGTAGACATTCTTCAAGTACGAGGTACCGTTGCTCAGCGTCCAGGAGCATTTTACTGACATAGTAAATGGGGGTCCAATGTCCCTCCATTTTTTACATTAAGGATGAACAAACCTCTTTTTTGGAAACCATTAGGTAAAGATAAATAGGGACTTTTCGATTTAGAATAGATAGTAGAGGAGGCTTTCTCAGATATGATTTGATTTCTTTAAGCTCCTTTGAGAATTCCTCATTGTAAGTGGGGCATTTTTCCTTCGTTTAGACCTCCCATAACGTCTTTGAGGGTGAAAGTTGTTAATAAACACTATATGGTCGTTGTTTTCCTCAATACCCAAGAACAAAGTTGTTAATCAACACTTATGGACTAAATAACCCAAGAACTTTTTGTACTGAACCCCAAAGGAAAACTTAGTACGTTGAGATTAAATCGGTAGTGCTTAAGGATCTTAAAGGTATCAGCTAAGTCCTTTAGATGGACAACTTTGAGATTGATCTTGATTAACATATCGTTAATATATACCTCAATTTTGTCTCCCAACTGTTTCCTAAACATCATCATGACCAATCATTGGTACGTGGATCCTATATTTTTAAGGTCGAAGGTTATGACTTTATAAAAATATAGGCTAAGGGTGGTTATGAATAAAGTTTTGTGTTGATTAGGGGATAAAAAAGGTATTTGGTGATACCCTATATATGGATTTAGAAAACTCATCTGCTCATGACTAGTTGTTGCATCGACCAACTAATCAATGTTAAGAAGAGGAAAGTTTTCTTTGGAATAAAGTTTATTGAAATATGTGAAGTCCATGCACACTCTCGAGTTGCTGATACTCTTTTTTACCATCACTGTGTTTGAGCCCCATTTTGGTTATTGAACTTCTTTTATGGACCTTGCCTCCATAAGTTTTCCTACCTTTGTTTCCACTTTCATTGTTTTTTTTTTTGGGGGGGGGGAGGGGGCAACAATTCGAAGAGCCTTCTATGTGGTCGGGGGATAAGTGGGATCAACGTGAAGCCTGTGGCACATGACTTCGGGGTCAATTCTAGACATATCATATGGCTTCAAGGAAAATGCATTTGATTATCTTTCAATAGAGAGATGAACTCATTCCTTTGTTATTCGATCAACATGGTGTCGATCAAGAATTTCCTTTCCAATTGAGTTTCATCAAAGTCCACTTCTTTTAATTTCTCCATGACCCTATCCACATGATTAGTTCTTATTTCTTCCACCCGGTCATGCTTTAGTTATTATTTAGATAATGTTGCTCCGTCTTGAGACATTTCATGAACAAATTTCATCTCTTTCTTTTTCACTTGTTTAGGCTTGATGGAAGCAGTGACAAACTTTTGAGCAACGTCTTGGTTACCTATGATCTCCATTATTTTGCAATCCGTGGTGCACTTGTGTTTTTGGTGGTAAGTGGAAGGGAAAACTTGCGTGGCATATAGCCATACTTTCCTAATAATTTCATGGTAGGGCGAGTCAATTTCTACCACCAAGAACTCGATCATCTTTGAGTGTTTCTTTCCCTAACTGGTAGGACCACCTATCCTAACGACATAGTAATTTTTCCAGCAAAGTTGATAAGAAGGATGGTCGATTCTTTTATGTTTTCATCTTTAGTTTGATCTTGGTAAATAGTTTTCAGTACATGACTTTAGATTATCTTCCCTAATTTACTAGTAGCTTATCCACATCCCAATTGACAATCGTGAGAGTGATTAATAGCACATCATAATGAGGGGTTCTCACCTCAATCAAATATCCCTCCGTGAATACTGTATTCTTGTTATAGTTTATATCCTCTAGTCGCCGATGCTTGCCAATCGAGATTTTTACTGGGTCAATCTGGAAGGTCTCTATAAATATATAAACCTTCTTGAGCTCCATCAGAACCGCGCTGCCTTCGATCTGCATGAAACTTGAGGAAATGTAGATAACAGTGAACTCATTAACTAACTTATCTTCAAAAATATTATATGGTTTTGAATCGGCACTGTGGGTGACCATGTCACCTTTATTTTCTATGTAGTCATGTAAATTTCCTACCTAGTGTCACTCTTTTATATGGGATTTGAGGGCCTTGCAGTTCTCTATTTAATGCATTCTTCCTCTAAGTGCATTCTTCTTTTAACTTGGATCACCACCCATCTTTTTCGGCCACTTGAGGAACTGTTAGTCTTTGATCTTACCCAAGATCTTCTAGGTTGGTTCCTTAAAAGAAGTATTGATCGCCTAAAAGACTTTGGATGGGTATAACTTATCCCCATTTTTAGAACGTATGTTCTGCGTCTTTCTGCCTTCTTGGTCTCTTTTTGTCATTCCCTATAATCGCCTTTGCACAACCATTATCACCTTAGCTGAGGGCAATCGCATATTCCACCTTGGCATATTTTTCTATACGTGACATAAGATCATCGATGGTGTCTGCCTCCTTCTTGGTGAGGAATTGGTTCAACATGGAGTTGTGGGGAAGTCCTATCTTGAATGATGCTATGGTAACTTCCTCCGAGCAATCCTCAAAACTTCATTGTATGTCTCCCAGTATTGTCTGGTATAATCCCGTAAAGTCTTGTGTGGTTTACTTCGCATCGTGAGGAAAGAATCCATTCTCTTCTAATGAGAGAGGTTTATGATAAAACAAGCTTTGAACGTCTCCACGAGTCACTTGAAATTCTTAACTCACATACGTGGTAATATTTCAAACACATTTATACAACGTCACGTATGAATCACATAAGGGCATTATTATGGTTCCACGATGTCAGAACTTGCCTATACCAGCATATGTGGTTTATAAGATCGGTCTTCCCATTATATATCTTAAACCTTAGCATATAAAACTCATTTGGGGTCTCTTCGTCCTCTATTACCCTTTAAAAGGGGGACTACATCTGAGTAATTAGTGCCCTCCTGGACAATTCTATAGTAGACCTAGTCCCATGATTGGTCAGGTGTTAATACATCTCTTTTCGTACTAATTTAGGATGTCATGCTTGCAATGTACTTTAACCTGGTCCTGCCTTATTGGGAGGCTCTCGTGCTCCTTCATGCGGTGAGAACTCCTTCCTCGACTGCGAGTTTTAATCGTCGGAGGGTTAGGCGTCCAACCATGATGCTTGCATTTATCTCATTCAAAGTCTCACTCTATTTTCTCTAAGCATCATTGAAGATGCGCGTTTTCCTTCATTTAGAGTCATGTTACCTCGTCTTGCTAATGGAGACACTTTTCATAAGCATCGACTAGCCATGAGATCTGGGATTATCTAGAATGCTCATTGCTCTGCTAAAAATGTTATTCCTTTGGGAGGTATGGGTGACGAGTGGCTTGACTCTTGCCTAGGTTGATTTCACACCTGACTCGGTTTGGTGGTAATCCACCTTTCTGATTGCTCGCAGTAGGCGTATTATGAGGGCAATACATTGGTTAAGTTGTTGACTTTAATTTTCATAGGAAAAAAGAATCGTTGCCACAGATGGTGCCAATTGTGAGTGAAATTGATCACAATTAATGGACTTAATCAATTAGAACTAAACAAGGAACAAAATAATCTCATAACAGAAGGATTTATGTGGTTCGACAATTGCGTACATCCATGAGGTGTTTTTGTGCTTTTATTACTTCTTTAAAATTAATTAATAATAAGTAACATGCCCCTTTTCCCTAGGGCGAAGGTTACATTTATAAAGATGGAGGAGGTCGAATCGTGTTGGACTTATCCCAATTTTGGGTTAAGCGGCTTGTTGATTTGCATTAATATCCTTCGAGATCTTTGGAAGTTGGATTGACCTCTTTATAGTTATCTCTTGTGATTCTAATTGTTTTTTGTTGGGCTAACCTTATTTCCAAATCCAGACCTACTTAGGCTGCTATGTTTGGGTCATTCGATTTGCACCCCACGGATGATCTTTGGAATTCCAAGGGATTAAGGAATGATATTGGTGATCTTACATGTTGAAAACTTCATCTCCTAAGAGAAAAAGTGCAAGAATTTCCAATTTTTGTCTCCATTGATCCACCATCCAACCAACGACCTTAAGTCATTGACAAAACCATGGACTTTTTCTCAGTAGGGACTAAATCTTCTATTTCTCCCATGGAGGAAATATCTACTAAAGGTCATTCACTAGAACGGAGATGCAATGCTTCCACCAAGATAATGTTGATCATTTCTTATACGAGATACATGCTGGAAAGTATAGAAGTCAAGTCGATGGAAGATTTTTGGAATTCCGAGCGATTAAGGAAGGATATTGGTAGCTTTACATGCAGAAAAATATCATCTTCTATATGAAAAGGTGAAAGAAGTGCCAATTATTTTTGCCCATTTCATCACTAAACAACTAGCAACCTTAAGTCCTCGATAAGCCCGCCTTTTTCTCACTAGGTATTAGATATCTTGGTAACCCTACCTATTGGACCAAAAATTTAGAAAATGATGGACTTGACCAAAGAAACGTCCCATACCTTATTAAAAAAGGCCTTTTGGACACACTTAAATGCTTTCGAACATTCTCAAAATCCTTATCCCAGCCTTTGTATAAGGAAATGTTATTTGCCTCTCAAAATCAATTGGACAAGACTCTATTTCAACTGTTACCGAATTATGAATATAATGTTATTTGAAGGCCTTAATGGTATTCTCACTTAAAAAACACACCATGCTTTATGTGACTATAGGCAAAGAAAAGAAGAAATTTTCCAAAAAAACATATAACATGAGTGAGAATATGACTTATAGGGAATAAGGAGGTGCGCAAAAGACGGTACTCTTAAAGGCTCATTTTTTTTTTAAAATGAAGTCGAGGTGATATGATATAAATGTTTAGTAGATTGGATAGAGCCCCTATGCAAATCATATCATTCGTCATGCAGTTCCTAAGATGATGACTTGAAAATCATATGTCCTTTGAGCTTCGTTGAAGAAATGACTAGCTTTGACTGTTTGCAGGATATTCAACTTCATTATTTTCCTGATTGGCGTGTATTAAATCTAGATTAACAAGCTTTTACCATGCAAACTTACATTTAATATCACAATCAAAATAAATAAACAAACAAAATATGTTTAAAATGATGACTAGTAGTATAATATTTTATTATTTTTTTCACAGTATTCCCCTTAAGATAATGTTGTATTCGATGATACCCCTAAGATAAAATTATTTATAATTACATCATTGTCTCAGAGAAAAATTAAGACAACCTGGATTGTTTGTGATTTAATCCAAAAACAATTGTAAAAATAATCGTAAAATAGCGGCGATCAACACCCCCCCCCCCCCCCCCCCCCGCATTAAATGTTTGGAACTAAAAGTCCCATTATAAAACATGTTGAGTCTAAGGACCTTTTTAATAAAAATTACATCCGTAACTTACTAAAATACCACTAAAATGAACGCAACACATGACTTAAAAAACGAAACTTCAAAGTGTTAACCAATAATAATCAGTTACCATAACAAAATAATTATCCCCCACATTTATTGGGTTTTAAAAACAATAAGCGTTCAAATCAATGAATAACTTCTCCATTTTAATTTTAACAAAACATTCTCATAATTACCTTATTTATACAAATATCGAGTTGTTCCACTTACAGATATAAATGTAAGTTTTTTTTTTTTACATTTCTCAATTTATTATAAATCGCGTTCATATACTATATAATGTTTTTTTTCATCTTAATAAAAACCATTGTCAACATTAAGTGAAAAAATAATTTTGAATAAGATCCAACAGAAAAACGACTTCGTAAACTTTTTTTTCTTTTGCAAACAAATAACAAACAAAGTTCTTAGTAATTGTATTTTTTGTTATTTTTTATTTTCAGTTGGTATGCAGGGCAAAATATATGATTGTAAATGTAATTGTGATATAATAATGTGAAAATAAAATTATTTATTTTATTTTAATTTTTTGTGCAAAATTGCATCATTAATTTTAATATATATATATATATCCTTTTCTTATAATAGTCCTTGTTATCATTTATTTAATTTTTCATTATTTTGTGAAGCAAATCATTAATATATCTATTTCTTTTAGTGGTCATAATACTCGCTAGTAGAATTCATTTTTTTTATAAAATATGGCACTACGATATTATATAAATTCGCATTGCGAAATATATATTTAATTGCAAAATATTTATTTCTTAGTGCAAAATATACTCATTTCTCATTGCGAGATGAACATTTCTTCTATCTATATTCAGTGTAGGGAATCGTTTTTGGAACTGAAAAATATAACAGATGTTAAGCGTCATAATTTAATCTTACATTTAAAAAAAGAGTGGCCATCGTAAGGATTACATAAATTTTTAAGTCAATACAATCTAAATGTGCATACTCTTCTCTAGAGAAGATCCTTCTAAAATTATAATGTATATTATAAACAGATTCATACCGAGCATAACAATCGTAGAACCTTGAATTTCTTGCTACCACTTCAAAATACTGTAATGATTACTTTAAAAAATACCATCCCCTATAAAAAAAACTATCCTTAAACAATTGTATTGTAAATTTCTTATCCTATGATAAACCATTGCAGGCATAAAATATTGTAAAAGCACGTAAAGAATTTATATATCCACTAGAACCTAAATCTTTGAGTAAAGACTGTGATGAACCACCATCTAATCTTTCCATAAACCTAAACATAACATAAATATGTTTGATTGTTATACCTAGTATGGAACTAATTTCTGACAAGTCACTATTTTTGAAATTTTTGATGGGTATATCTCCAATGTAAATTTCATCTAGTGTATCATCATGTAAACGTATATCTACAAATTTTTTTGGAAATATCAAGTGTTTTGAAAATATCAGCAATAGACAATGGTGAAGTATTCTAATTAATATTTCATGACTCAAATCAAACATTTCTGCTATTTTGTATGTAATTTCTAAAGAGAAAATATATCCTTAAATTTTAGAATAGGAAGAGATAATGAAATGTTAATAAAAATATTACCAAACATTTATAGAAACACAAATAATATCCCACTAATTGTGGCTTGTGTTAAAAATAATTATGAATAATATAAAATTTAACGGTAGTTCTAGAGCTTATCTATATGTAATGATTTCAAAAACTTACTTTCCTACAATTTTGCAATGAGAGTTCGCACTTTCGTTTTGCAATGTGATTTCTCAATGCAAATTCTCACTATGAAATTTTACATCTTTGTTAATACAGTTAATCAAAGTATTAATTTAATAAAATTATTTGACATGTGTATTACCAATGTCTCTACATGCATGTATATATTTTTTAAATAGTACTCACTGGAGAAAATTATAAACTATTGTTTTAAATTGATTATTATTATAATTTTGTTTTCCCCTCTAGTGAGGACTACATAAACTGGCCTATATATACGTATTGGAATTAGATTCTTCATAATTAAAATTTTATGCTTCGTAATGATGGATTTTCTTCAATCCACTCACATGAGAAATGACATAACTTTTCATAGAGTAATTATATAAGCCTATTGATTCAATAAAGTTAAATAATGATCTCTTCATAAACTGAAAAGGCTTTAATATATGAAAAGTTGGATAATGAAGCAATGTGATATTTGAGTTATTCAATGTATCTATGCGCATTGATTCTATCTATAAATATACATAAATCCCATTATCATTCAGTATTCACTTGCATCCTCTTTCTATAAAATTTAAGCACTCAAACCCTATTACTTTTTAATTTTTTTAGTAAAAAATTGTTCAACTGATCAGAATTTTGAAGGACTATCTGGATATGAAAACAAAGCAGAGACAAGAGCTTGCAGGAATTTAGGATGTTATCCACCAGTATACCATACCACTATCAAATCTTACCTTGAATTCCTAGATACATTCTTCCCTTTGGGGATGTATTTTCATTATGAAGTAGGTCTAAAGGCCATTTCAAAAATTCTTCAAATGTTTTTGGAGATGTATGTTTCATGAAATTGGTTTCCTCACAAAGCTAGTATATTAGTAATGGATGTATGTACTGGATCTTTAGATAAACTAATATTTCAAAACCAATTGTTCACACGTTGCGTTTAAGAAAATGAAAAAAACGAAGGTAAATGAAAAGAAACTAGAGATAAGAGCTTGGATATATTGAAGATGGTCTAAAGACTATTTTAGAAACTTTGGCATTTAGTAAGTCGATTAAAACGATTTTACCCTAGTTGTTTGACTTTGTCAGGGTGGTGATGCTCGAATGAACTACTTGTATAAAACCTCTTTAGCAAAGTTCAGAGACCTTTTAGGGCGATGACCCTTTCAGTGGTAATTTTGTCCTTTCTCCTCAAGTCTCATATACCCAGAGGATCAAGATATTATTATAACACCAACATATGCATTCGAAACTGTACCAATGAAAAAGATATCATTTTGGTTTTATACAAGTAGTTATTTTTTAGCATCTCCAACCCGCCCTAGTAAACAACTATCACAAAACTAACATCTATCTCCTAAGTGCCGAAGTACTAAAAAGGTCTTTATGCCCTGTCCAAGAGAGAGTGAAGAACACACAAGGTCAATTTAGTTAGTTAACCCTTTTAAATGTATTTCCAATTGTTATTCATGTTCCATACAATAATAATACATTATAGAAAAAAATTGTAACATGTTATGATTTTGTTCCAAACAATAACAAGATGTTGTGTCAAAAAAATAACATGTTGTAGCTATAAAATAAGTATTTCGCACTAAGAAGTATTATATTTCACAATGTGAAATATAATTTTTCACAATGCGAACCACTGTATTTCTCATTGTGAAGTATACTAATTTTTTTTAACATTATTTGAAGTGCAAGTCGTAAATTCCTACAAGCGCTTAATTATTATTTCAGAAGTCCTCGATAGAGGAATTTAAAAAATTATTCATTAATAAGTTAATTATATTAGCAATCATGACTTGAGGAAGAGGTAAAAGTTTTAATTGAAATATAAAAAATATTAAGATATTTTCAAATAGAGTTTTATATTATAAAAATAAAATAGTAACCTTATATCAAAATTAGACACCTAACAACAAAGAAATTGTTTCAAATCATTTAAAATTTTATTTGTAATTTCTTAACATACTGGCAATTTTTTTCTTACAACTTATTAAAATAACATATATAAATTTCACACTAAGATATTTCTTAAACATATAAAGACAAAATAAAAATTTATCGAGAAAAAATTTAAATTACCACAGTCAATAAATTGAGATTAACATGATATATATAATTCTCACGGAGAATTATTGCATTTCACATCGCCAAATATCGTAATTCGTAATGCGAACTATGATATTTCTCATTACGAGATAAAGTAATTCTCAATGTAGATTTAAAATCTGGGCAATTTCTTAAAAATCAATAAATTATTAATGGCAGTTTTTTTTTTCTTATTTATTTCACCCTTAATTATTTCCTCCTTACATGTCATACTATTACAAGGTGCAATTTTTTTTACATTTACCACAATTAGTTAACCTTTTATCCTCTTCTTTGGATTAAATCCTCTTTTTTCTTAGATGAAGAAATTATTTCTTTGTATTTAGTTGTAATATAACGATGTCCTTTAACTTGAACTCTTTCTTGTTAATAGTAATGACTGGATCCTTATAATAATTTTCTAAAGCTTCGGCATAGAAATATTAGTCCACATATTTTGTAGTAGTTTTTACTACTATTTTGCATCTCTATAGCAGCATGAGCATATGAAAAATACTTTTATTTACCACTTCCCAAAAGAGCAAGCCTTGTCATCAATGTTGACTGCCATAAAATAAGTAGGGTAAACCACCTCATATATTCCATCCGTCGACTCGGCTACACAATAAGTACAACATTATTTTATACTTAGTTGCAGCCTCATTTCCATGTCAGGACATAACACACCGGTCCAGGTTCTTGATTTTGTGTACCTTTTTGGCATCATGTTCATCATCTTTATTATTTTATGGTCAATATTTCTGGTAATCGATAAATAATGAGAATACCCAATCCATGAATTGAAATATCCAACCACATTTAAATACATCGCACCATATCATTTACTAGTGAATTGTATATGTGCCAAGTGCTTTGGATCACAGCCATCCAAAATTTGTTTTATCTTTTCACCACCATACTTCCTTAGATCATACATACTCTAATAAAATACCTCCAATGTACTTTCGTAAGTTGTGGGTTTGAACCTTCTTATAATTGTTTCACGTAGGATTTTAGAGTATTCATGACCACTATTAAATAAATTCCTTACATTCCCCTTAAAATGTTCCATGTAATATGAGTGGTGAATCTTAGGGAATACTATAATACATAATTATTTCAATCCATAATTATGATAAAAGGTACAAGAAGTGTTATTAGAAATCAATCTAGTCAAATTGTTAAAGCATACTCTTCTTATGAAGGCTCTATGACAAACATTAGAGCAGAGTGTCTTGCAATTCTCAATGGCCTTAAAGTTTATAAGGATATTAACATTCAAAATGTGTTGATTGAATCAGACTCTCAGGTCATCATTAATATTCTTAAAGGTTTCATCCCAAAGTTCCCATGGAACCTGCTAGATATCTTGCAAGAAATCAAAGAAATGGACATTCACATCTCTTACTCTCATTGTTGGAGAGAATAAAATCGAGTTACAAATAGCTTAGAAAATTATGGGATTATCAACAATGAATTCAAGTCCTTCTCTATAGTAATGGATATTCTTAAAGTTTTCAAAGGTCTATATAGATTTGATTTGCAAGGTCTTCCCTCAATTAGGAAAGTTAAATAATTTCTCTATTTTTATTTCATTTTCTCTAGTTTTTATTTCCTTCATTTATGTAGTGGCCACCTAGGAAGAGCTATTTTACCTATTCTAAATAAATTTAGGGGGTAAGCCCTCTTCTAAAAAAATAAAAAAAAATGAAAGTCAGTTCTCGGTCACAACCTACAACAAGGCGAAGCTGGTTTAGGAACCAGGTCCAATTTTCCTCATCCTCAATACTACTACAACATATGTAAGGACAAACAAACATGGAAATAGCCCAAATTAAAGAAAATGTAATTCATTTTGCAGTTAGAAATATTCTATTTTTCAATGTGAAATGATATATTTCTGTGTGAGAAAAAATAAATTTTGCAGTGTGAAATGATTCAATTCGCACTGCATAGTTAGTCAATTATGGTTTTTGCACCCATGTGTAACTTCAATTCATTTATTTATTTTCTCATCAATTCCACATATTCTAATGGCATGTTAAAGTTCTCATAAAACACCTAAACACACAATTTGTGAACCATGTAAATTACATACAATAGTAATGTTTAACTACAAAAATATTGGATGGTGTTATGGTGATTTAAACAACATAAAGTTGTTCACAATAAATGTCAAGCAACTCCATGGAGACACTATAAAAATTTCTTCTCCACCTAAATTATACGGATATCAAACAGTTAGTTATTTTATTACTTGTATGAAGATATAAGATGAACATTTGACCTTAACATCATTGATACTGGAAACTTTAAAGGGATCGCAAAAAGAATTGAGTAAATCTTCATGGTTGGAATAAAAAATAGTGGTGTGTTTAGCATGAAATTGATGTATCATTTCTTCTACTCTAAATACATATATAGGAAACATAAATGGTTCCTATATGTTGTATAAAAAAATGTACATACCTTCACTCTAAATATAGAAGTGAGTAGCAAATCCTACTAGGAGATACAATAGCTTCATTGTAAGAAAATAACAAAAATTCCTCTAGTGAGGACTTCAACAACAAATGATTTATTAGTTAGGAGATTTGTTATATTTGTACTGAAATTAATTACTTATCGAAATATAGGGTTTATTCTCACCAACACATTTATATTCACATTTCCAAGTTTCGTTATCTCAGTGATAGATTTTAGAGTTATATTACCAATTTGAGGTTCGAATCTTAAATTTTGCATTTCAACTTCCCAATGAAATTCGAAAACAAAATTTTAGAGCATTGAGATTTCTCATTGTAATTTTGCATTAAGTATCATTTTTCACTGCGACTTTGCAATGCGAGATCTCACTGCGAAATTGCATTACCAAATAGAACTGCAAAGTCCCAATGTGAAATTTCATTAGAAATAACTATAAAATATGAATTTCAAAACGCTAAAACATATCATACCTTGGTTTCCATTATTTTTTGTAGTGAAAAGTAAATTTTCTTTGTATTTACTTTTTAAAAATATACCATCTAGAAATATCAGTTAGTGAAAAAATTTAAGAACATGGATGATTGCGCCAAATGAAACAAAATTCCAAATTAAGTCAACAACACTTATGTGATTTTTTGTCCTAACAACATCAGTGTTCCATTGAAGTTGATAAAATGAAAGGCATACAACACCATATAAGTACGCCCTTGACTTTTTAACACCCAACCAAGAAAAATGATATGCCCTCTATATTTCATAATTTGAGTTAAATTGCTCAATTACACAGCAAAGATTAGTAAAAGATTTTAATCACATTTCATTCACAATCAACTTTGGAACTAACATCGATGTTGCCCTATGATTCTTTCCAGTGCCCACAACATAACCACACGTATGGTCGCCATTGGATGTTCTTGTTACAAAAAATCATTACATTGTCCAATTGAAGTATGAATTCTCCATTTACAACCAATTTTGATTTTCATTAAAAATTATTCAATCACTCTAGTATGCTAATTCTTTAAAATCAAACTCAAAACCAACTTCAACAGTGTACTTGCATAGATCCATTCTGAACTGATTTTCACCACCTTCTAATATCTTACTAACTCCTACAATTAAATTAACACGTCCAACTAAACTTATTGTCCTATTCTATAACACCTTACTATTGGATTGCATATCTGTATCAATTTCATCATAATTTAATAAATCATGAGATTAATTATAACCTTTATCATATTCAGATTGAGAGTCGTGCCTTTCACTACTCACTATTTGTAAATGTGATAATGGATTAAATTTGCAAATTACTAATTTGGCACACTTAATTAATTAGAGTTTATTTTTAAAAAAACTTAATTCAGCCCCTAAACATGCATCTAAACATCATAAATCATTCAACCCATGCATGAAAAATAAAGAGGATCGATTCAGGAAAAAAACCCTTTCGGGTAAAACCTTTTATAACACTTTGAAGAATTCACAAGACCTTTGACTCACATACAACCTCATAATCGCCCACAAGTGTGTAATAAACGGTGCCTTCAGCAAACCTTCAAAGATACGAGAGACAACGAAATACCCTCCAGGCGTCGGTTCGTCGTCTTCGGCTCGTCCACACGCAGAATGACTATGCTCGGTATCCACCGATAAAATATGGAGATCCCTTCTCTACAGAGGTTGAACAAAAGAAAAGTTGTGTTCTTGAACACCAAAATAATTCACTAAAGCATATGGGAGTTTTGTGAATTGAAAATCAAAAAGGGATAAAAGGAATAAGCCAAAAGAATTATGCTTTCGCAGTTTTTCTGTTCAGTAAAACGTTGAGACTTCTTGAAGAAAAGGATACCGTTTAATGAGTATTTATAATAAAAATACGCAGCCTTGAAATACGTGCTCATTTAAATGAGATAAGGATGTCGCGCGAATGATGTACAGATGTCGTTCAAATGACATTTCGCGACATCCCTATGTCGCTCGAATGAGATGGCTATCTCGTTTGAACGACCTGGGCATCAAAATTGAGGTACGCTCCAACACTTAGGAAAAATTACTCATTCTTAAATTTGACAAAAAAGTCCGCTCCAACACTTAGAAATTATTTTGTAAAAATATCCCAAAATCTCTAAGTGGAAAGTTAAGATATTTAAAACAAAACCTTACCAAAGTAAACTTCACGGAGTCTTTTTGATGAAGAACTTGATTAATTCGGATCCGTCTTTATGTAGGTTGATCTTGAATGCTCTTCGATGGTGTAGCGGTATATGATATAACAAAATGATAACGGACTTATAAAAATATGTCTTTACACAGTTATATCTGTTTGGGTTTTATTCTTAAAGCCATGTATAGCGATTTTTTTTTTGTAAAATTATGTTAATTCATTTTGAAATAAGAATTTTGGTTTTAGGAATAACTTATATTTGCTTTAAATATATTATATACATGTCGGTCAATAGAGCCTAGCATAAATTCTAGTGATGAGACTTCGGGCTAATCACAAAGAGATTAGAATTTTAGTTCTTACACTATTAAAACGTTCACAGCCTAGCTAAGGAGTTGATGCCCTATCAGAATCACTGTGATGCAATCCAAGTAGTTCATCTCAAACTAAGGGAACATATTTGACGATTAGAGAACTTGTTCGATAGTTCAATAGAGGATTGTGATCGTCCTAAGAATGTTTTGAATAGGTCCACCTATCGTATTTCAGTCTAAGGGATATCTTGATTAGACTCAGTCAATCTCACACCATTTTCAAAGGGTGCATAGATTTTTAATCCGAAGAAATATGAGCATTAGAATGCTTGCGTAAATGTCACTTTGATTGTTATGGGTGTGATCTGATTTATATCGTGTTAAATGATCTCCGCATATTGGGTGATAGTTGAATATGTAGGTCCAAGATCATAATTCGAAGGAATCCACGTCCAGGGGATACCATATATTGTGATACCCCCTTGATAGACTTATATGTTTTGTTTCAACTAAGTTAAACCCGACCAATATATTATTTCATAATTTTAGTAGAGTATAAAATAACTTAAGTCTGAGAATTTAGAAATTGATTAGATGTTGGTTAAAATCGATTAAAAGTAAATTTATTTGACCAAGAGGTTATTGCACTCTTAATATGGGAAATCATATTGTGTACTATAATCAAATTTGCAAATAAGGCCTCATTATTTCCGAGTGATTTCTGAGCTAATTAAATTGGAGTGCAATCTTGATTATTTAGTGGAATTAATTAACGATTATATAAAGAAAAAAATAATTGTGGTAATGTAATTGAGATTTCTTAGTATTTATTTTTGAGATAATCTAATTATTTGTCTTAGGTCCCCAATGTGGTACATATACCCAAGTAGTTTGGTCTAGACTCTCAAGAAATCCAGTTTGTCCTAATCCCACCTTTTGCACTTGTATATAAAGATGTGGAAAGGGATTTTATTAAGATAACTGTTCATTAGCGTTTGGGAGGGGTAAGAGAAAATATTATTCAAATTTTTGTAAATAGGTCTAAAAGGAGAGGACCATGTCTCACTCATAAGGAAGTTTTTTTTCTTCTCAAAAGGTTCCCACACACATACCTAGTTTTGGGAAGGATCATACACTAGAAGATCCAGCCTTTAAAAAATAATAAGAAAGGTTTTGAAGATTCAAAATAAGGAAGTCCCATCATTAATAAATACTTTTCTCCACATCGGATCACAATCGGATCCGCAAAGGTATTGTATTCTAAACCCTAGATTTTTCTTCAATCCTAGTTCTTATTTTTTCATACATGATCAATCAAAGATGCATATAGCTAAAAATTTTCGTATTTAAATTGGCAATCCCATGTTGTTTTTCCCAACAATTAGTATAAGAGCCCCGATTGAGATTGATTGTGTAGTGAAAATATATGTGTCCTCTAATAAGAAATTCAAATTTAGTTTGTACAATATTCATAGTTTTGTATGGATTCATTCTAACTATGTTTTGTAGGATTTTATTATGACCGTTCCTTCCATAATGGTCATGTAAATAGTTATTTTTATTTAAGTGATTAGATCCTATGGTGGGATTATCCGTAGTTAAAATTCTATCAATTTTGGTTTTGAATAAACCATATTTTGGTGGAGATTATGAGAGGATGTAAATTTTTTTTATTTCAATTCTCCTTTGTAATGATGGATTATCTTCATGGAAAAAGTGTGAGATAGTTTGGGTACTTCTTGAAGAAGAAAGAAGAGTTATAGATATAGTTTTATGGAGATTCAGTAAGGGTTCTTGGATTGTGTATGGAGATTTTTGAATGTCAGGTTTCAGATCTTGCTTTATTTATTCCGAATAATTGAACCATTAGAATTCACTAAAATTTTGTTATGGTCCAGTTGAAGGCAAGATGAAGCTTCAATACAAAAATTAGCTCGTTAGAAAATTTGAGATATTGTTTTCTTTATTCCAAATCATCAGACAATTGGAATTTGCTGAAATATTGTTATGTTCTAGATGCAGGCGAGATAAAGCTTCTATGAAAAATTAGCTCGATCGAAGAACGTTATGGTTGCCTGCGTCATATTTTGGAGACCAGACCATAAAAAAAATCTTAATTTTTGGATATGTTCTATGGGAAGATGAGACGAATTCGTGTTCAAAAATAATCTTGATTGGACATTGTTAAGGCCACCTGCATCTGCCTTTGATGAACCCTGCTTCGAGTTAAACTCTTGCCCAAATGGAAGTCTTCTTCAACAATGATTATTTTACATGGAGAGTTACATTTCAAGTTAGACTCTTGCCCAAAAGTAACTCTACTCAAACAAGGATTTTATTGCATGAAGATTTTTACTTCATGTATAAGTCTAGGCCATGATGGAAAGGGATTTTATATCTTTTAATTTTTCTTACTTTTAATTATTTAATTTCTTTCATGTCTACTTATTTTATTATGTTGCAAAATTTTTGTGCTAATTAATTGGATAATTAGGAATTAAAACTAGTCTAGATCACCAATTTTCTCCGAAAATTTGTGTTGTTTTTATTTTTTTATAAATTAAATTAAATTTAAATGTGTGAATTTAAATTGAGATACGGAAAATTTTATTTTAGAAAATTTGGATCATATTTTTTATTTTAATAAAATTAAAATAGTGAGATCAGGTGGGTGGCCATCCTATCCCGGTCGGCGTGTTCGCACGGGGTCTCGCTCCCTTTCTCATGGTGCTTCGACTGTTGACAATTGGGGTGATGTATAGAAATAGAGTTGCCAACCTACTTTGCACAAAACATGCAGAAGAAATGTTGCCACCTCGAGAGAATGGCGTCAAAGATACACTAATGCTTGCAAAACAATTTAGTTCAAGGATTTAGGGGCTAAGTTAAGGAATGGGAAGGTGTTAGGCACCCATCCCGCCTTTTCGATCTGTCATGGACGTGTGTTATTATTCTCCATAATAACTCTGTGGAGTGTACGGTTGTATATATAAAACGGAGAGTGGAATTACTTGACTTGCGTCATCGATAAAGGCGGAGTGAGGTCATCCTCAGGAGTATTCCCAAAAAGTATTAAAAATATAATATGTTCTTTTGTCGGGTCAGCAATCGGGTCACCAATCGTTTCATTCTAAAGTTATTTTCTTGGTTTGAAGAGTTGACCTCGGTTAAACGGGGCGCAAAAGTGCCTAATGACCCTTCAGAGTGAAACGATTCATTCATCCATACCATAAGGTTGATTCGTGCATGGGGTGGACTATTAGAAAGGTTATTTAGATCCCTTTGAAGATTCATTCAGTCTCGTTCAAGCTGAAAAAAGTGCCCGGTGGTCTCTGTATAAGTTTTTGAGGGAGAATTATTCATTCGTCCAAATCGTAAGGTTGATTCGTGCATGCGATTAACCGTTAGAAATGGGATTCAGAGCCCTGTGAAGATTCATTGAGATTTTGACCAAACGATAAAGTTAATAGGAGTTAAACGGGGCTTGAGGGCTTTCAGTGGCCTCTAGATTGGTACTTGCAATATGGCCTAGGATTTTATAATGAAAGAGTAAGTGTTAGGGACCTAAGGAAATGCTTAGGGTGTCCTAGGATGTGGTGTCTACAGAGCCCCACGACGAGTGAGCTGGGAATAAGTGAAGGCGATTGAATAGACGCCACATGAATGTTGGGAAAGAGGTTAATTTTACGAACCAAAGAGACAAGGATGACCAAATCAGACGGTCGAGGTTAATTTTGAGGACCTAAGGTTATTATGGGGATTACCGATTTTATGGGTCGAGGTTGATTCTGAGGACCTAATGTTAAGGGGACCGATTTTGCAGGTCGAGGTCAATTTTGATGAATTAAATTTATAGAGACCGATTATGTGGGTCGAGGTCAATTCTATGGACCTAAAGTTATAGAGACCAATTATGCGGGTCAAGTTCAATTCTAAGGACCTAAAGTTGTAGAAACAGATTCTAAGGGTTGAGGTCAATTCTGAGTACCTAAAGTTATTGGGACCAATTCTGCGGGTCGAGGTCAATTTTGAGGACCTAAATTTGTATAGATCGATTATGTGAGTTGAGGTTAATTTTGAGGACCTAAAGTTGTAGAGATCGATTCTACGGATTGAGGTCAATTCTAAGGACCTAAAGTTGTAAAGACTGATTTTGTGGATCGAGGTCAATTCTGAGGACCTAAAGTTGTAGAGACTGATTATGCGGATCGAGGTTAATTCTAAGGGCCTAAAGTTATATAAACTGATTTTGAGGGTTGAGGTCAATTTTGAGGACCTAAAGTTGTAGGTACTAATTCTGTGGGTCGAGATAAATTCTGAGAACTAAAGTTATAAGGACTGATTCTGTGGTTCAAGGTTAATTCTGAGGACCTAAAGTTGTTGAGATCGATTCTACTGGTTGACCTCAATTCTGAGGACCTAAATTTGTGACGCGAGGAGTTGTTCTCATGGGAAAGTTTTACCTTGAAAAAATGTACTAATATTTATTTTTCATTTTTTTGGAATTTTCCAGGAAATTTTTGGATTTTTTTGGATTTTTCTTTATTTTTTTATACAAAATTTGTAGGATTCTACCGATTGGTATGCTGTAGGGATTATTGTTTGGCAATGTCATGGACTCCTGGGTTTCCTTGGGATGAGGAACAAGCAGGTGCCAATCAGTTTGTGCAAGGGTCTGCCAATCGACATGCGGTTTTGTCCCCTATAAAAAAGGGGATGATCCTTCCTCATTTTTCACATCTTCAAGCATTTAAATCTTTTGTTTCCTCTCTTTTAAAATATTTTCTATGTCCTTTATCCTTTTAAGACTTCAAATGGTGGGTTCTTACAAAGAGGGATACAACTTAGAGTGTTTGAAGATTTATCACTAGCATAACTTGGAGTGGCAGTCTAGGGTGCCCCTTGCCTCGGGTAATGGGAATGCCTTTAATCTCTTTGAGATCATAGCTAAGGAGCACTTCCTTCTTCATGAATCTGCACACCACCATTCGCCTAGTGTAAGGAACTGTACAGACAAAATTTGTAATTGAGTCCCTTGTATGTTTTCGACTTATTCTCATAACAAAACATGATTTTGATCATTAGATAGATTTTTCATTTGTCACAATCCCACACAATTTATGACATAAATTTTATTAAAGACGTTGCGACAAAGCTTCAAAGATTTATCATGCCAATTTGTGGCGCATATTTCATCTTCAATCAAATTACATTCCGAGATCGCTCAGGCATGAATAAGTAATGCTAATGGAACTCAGAATTTATTTTAAATTATTTAAGGATGTTATTTCTTAAAGAAAAAAAAATTAAAGTGTTTCAAAATATTTACACTTCATTTTATTCTGAGAAAAGGATGGACTAGAGTTGTATAAAACACAAACTCGAGTGTTTCTGGTTGAAGCAACACTAGTGGTCGTTCAAGCGAGATATGCGTGTCATTCAATGACAAGTCAATCTCGATCTAGTGATAGGCTATCTCTTTCAAATGATGCTCCACCTCAAGAAAATTAGTTAAGGCATGTTTCCCTCAGCATTTCGTGAGTGTGCAGCCCAGAAAAATAGTATACATATAGTACAATTTTTGCACAAAGTTTTCTAAGGTTTTCTAAGTCTAAAGCATCCTTAGAGTTTCAAAGATCCGAATTTTCATTATCATATGCAATAGTGATCTTTGTTTACACCCTGTTGGAGTTTGTTCTACACTTGAACATTGGGTTTATGGTGAATAAGTGAAGGACTTCGTGTTCAACATCGTAGACGTTTCCAAGCTACAATGGTGGACACCGAGTCATTCGTGGAGGTGAGTGTTATGGGCAGGTATCGCGAAAGGATTCATGTGGGCATTGTGGAGGAGTGGTTGAAGATTAGAAGAGCATCAAGTCTCGCGGGGATTGAGTCGTTGAGTAAGACTTGTGTATGTTCCTTATAATTACACATCATAGTGATTATTTGGTTTGGGCCTTCCGAGGTTTTTTCACTTATTGCTTTCCTCGTACATACGGTGTTGTGAGTATTCTTTACGTTATTTTACTTACTTTAATCACTACATGCATGCTTAGGATAAATCAAGATAACATTTGGTTGTGTTAAAATTGGTTCACAACTTGGTGTGGTTTATAAAATTTGGAAACAGAGTTTTTTAAAAGGAGAAATTATTTTTTCATCTTTAAAACACTTCCACATAGAAAAGGTCCCTACAAATTTTTATCAGATTTAGAAACATATTTTATTTGTGATTTGATCCCTTGTGTTTTTCAGGATGAATTTTCGAGGTTTTGAAAGTTTTCATGCTACAATTTCTTATTGCAAAAATTATGCTTATTGGAAAATGCAAATGAGAAGTTCTTTGAAATTAATTGATGAGTGTGTGTGGTTAGCGATAGAAAAGGGTTGGACTCCACCAGTTACACGAGAGGGTGAGGCCACTACACTAAAACTCGTTGAGTCATGGACCGAAGACGAATATAGACTTGTACTTTACAACTCTAAAGGTCTTCACATAATTTCCTCACATGTCTCTCCGAGCGAGTATAATAGAATCATGACTTGTGAAACTTCGAAAGAGGCTTAGGATACACTTGCACTTACTCACGAGGGCACTATCTTGGTTAGGTAATGTAAGTTACGAAACTTCACTACACAGTTTGAGACGATTAAGATGTTAGAGAGTGATTCGTTTGATGAGATTTACACTAGGTTTTCCAATATTATCAAATCATCATTTAACTTAGGAGACAAGATTCCCGACAATCGTGTGATAAAGAAAATTTTTAGATCTTTGACGAGTACGTTTGATGGGAAAGTGGCTGTTTTAAACTCCTTAGTTATGGTTGAATCAATGAAACTTGTAGAGATTATGGGTGACCTACAAACCTATGAACTCGATATGTTTACCTCCAAGAAAGTGCCAAAGAAAGAAAAGGGCATTTCTTTGAAAGTCCAAAAGGAGACTAAAGTTTTGGATGACGATTCCGATTTCGATTTTAAGGATGTCGCTTTTTGGCAAAGAAGTTCAAAAAAATTCTTAAGTTTCAAAATCAATTGAAAGATGCCAAAAAATTTGAGAAATTCAATAACAACAAGGTAGAGTCCACACCTAAGGATAAGAGTGAGAAATTTAGGAGGGATGAGTCGGATAGGTGTTTTGGGTGTGTGGGGTATGATCATAAGGTTGCCGAGTGCCCCACTAGACTTAAGAAAGAGGGCAAGAAATCGATAGCTTATGTAATGCCTCCTTAAGTAATAGTGATCCGAAATAGGGAGATAGTTCCCCAAATTAGAGTAAGTTTTTTTTTCTTGGCATGTCATATGCGCGATGACAATAAACCTTCCCATGAAGATTCTCATGTGCATGTCACTTTTGAGACCATTGAATCCCAAGTGACTGAGGGTGAAGCGAGTGACGAAGAGGATGTTGATGTGAAAGAGTTGCGAGTTGCCTTTAATTAATTGTTTGCCGAAGTGGTAAAGGTGAAAAAGGGAAACTCAAAATTTCAAGCTAGGTTGAATGAGCATGTCGTAAAAAATAACGATGCTTTGATTATGGATCTTAGGGACACTGGATAAGATGCTTAGGAAGAAACTAGAATATGTGGATAAAGAGCGAGATAGTCTTCGTAGTTTGATGGAGACCTTGAAAAATTAGATTTTAGAGTTTGATGAGTCTAAACTAGAATATGTGGATAAAGAGAGAAATAGTCTTTGTAGTTTGATGGAGACCTTGAAAAATTAGATTCTAGAGTCTGATGAGTATAGGCATTTGTTTGAGCCTAAGATTAGTGAATTAGAGGAGAAGTTTAATGACTCGAGTAAGGTGAAGTTTGACTTGGAATATAGGTCCGAGAATTTGGATAGGATATTTGGTTCTATCAAAGTCAAAGGTGATGGGTGTGGTATAGGCTACGATGATAGAGTTATTCCTTTTCCAAAATCTAATACCAACCGTGTGAGAGAGCCCACTAGGAACGTGAGGAGAGGTCAACATTTTGATAATCATTACTGCCGTCTTTACACTTGCACACATTGCGATAAGAAATGTCACCTTAGACGTTTTTTCTATGACCTTAGGAATGCTCCTAGGAAGTTATGGAATAAATTCGTTTCAGTTCCCAAAACCCCCATGCATAATTTCACACCTACTTGGGTTAGGAAATCGAATTTAGAGGCTTTAGGACTTAAACTTCATGGTTCTCATTTGGTTGCACTTGATTCTTCCGATGCTAGATCTAAATGATGATTGTGTTTCCATGTTTGTCATACGCTAGTCTTTGCATCATTATTTATATCTTTTTAGTGTTATGACACTTGTATCTTTTGTATCATATTTTTCATTCATTTGAGTCTTATTTAAAAAAATAAAAAAAGATTTTTTTTTGAGAATTTTTGTGAGAAAATCTAAAAATATTTTACTTTTATTTGAGTCAAAACATGTTAAAAATAAAAAATATTTTAACAAAGAGAAGAACAGGGTTGAATGAGTACAAGAAGGCGGACACTGTCAGATGTCTAAGGCTGGACGACGATCCGGGACTTCTACCTGACGTATAAAAGGGGAGTGGTGACCCCTTTTATACATGCCAAAAACTGCGACGACGGCTCCATATGGGTAGAAATAGAGTAAGACAGTATAATATTATTTTGTTGGGTGGTTATTTTTCAGTTTACATGTTTGATATGGCATATTGGTGTCTTAGGACCCCATCCTTTCATTATCCATGTGGTTAGGACATTTGGTCATAATTATTGATGCTTAGAATGATATTAACCATTGTATTATGGGGTTGTTTCGAAGTTGATATGATTTTTAATTCGACTTTCTATATAAGCCATCTTTTGCACACATGCACGAGTTTATATGAATGTTTGACTTTTCTTGCATATTTGAGTTTGGTGAGACATTTTAATCTCAATCTTGTCATCTATGCGTAAGTAAAATTAAGGAGGAGGTGTGAATGTAAGAACCGTTTACCGTGAGGATTGAATATCGAAAATATGATGAGTGTTCATGGGAAAGGGCTACGAGAGTGCAAAATTAACTCATCGTGAAAGCCACCGTTTAAAGGAGCCCAAAAGAAAATCAAGGCAATAAAGAGAAACAAATGATCTAAGTTGAAAATGATAGAACCCTCAAAAGAACTTGAAAAAGTATATATGTATGTATGTATATATATATATATATATGTATGTATATATATATATATATATATATATATACATACATATATATATATATATATATATATATATATATATATATATATATAGAGAGAGAGAGAGAGAGAGAGCCATTCTCTTAAGCGGACTCCCTTAAAGAACGGATTTACGGACTTTTGTCCTTATCCGGCTGTGGTCCCCTCGTGGTCCCCTAGACCTTTTGTTATTTTTCCAGATGGTCCCATCCTTGTCTTATACTAAACCCTATTTTAAGACTATACATTTAAAAGATTTATAATTTAGACCCAAATTGGTATCAAGATAAAAAAGATTTTAGAAACTCACCAAATTCCGACCAAACCCCAATTCTGGTATCAGAGCCATAAGACGTTCCTTTTAGACATACGGTAAAAAGACTTTAATGCCCTTGGGATTTATCCCTCGCATTTACCAAGATATTTTTGGAGCCAACCCAGACTACCAACCTATACCCATAACTGATTTAGACTCAGAAGGTTGTTTAACCACTTATATAGACGGTTGTTCACATATTGAACATATCTCCGCTAAACACGCAGACAGTAGACAAGTCACTGCTAGTGCTATTAATAGCATAATAGACCAAAATAAGTGTATACTGCTTATATTAAGACAATTAATAAAAGACACTCATACCTTAGAAACAAAGATCAAAAATATCTCTACAAGATTATTAGACATAGATAATCAAATCCTAATAGACTTAGTACACGTGTTACAAGATATAAATATTAAGACTAATCATATAGAAGTCCTTAACAAAGACTTTCTAGAAATTAAGACTTTAATTAAAAATCAAGACAGTGAGTTAATTAAACTTACTAAAGAACAAGCTAAGCTTATCCCTAGACTTGATAGTTATCTTCCTAATGGAGATAGTTAGATCAGACTGGAATGAGGTATCAAAAGACCTCTCCATTCAGACCTTATCAGAATTTTATCAAAGAATTTTAGAAAAGATAAATGATGATAGATTTTATTATAAGATAAATGAAAATGAAATTGCCAATGCGGCTAAAGCAACTAGACTCATATTAGAAAGATTGAATTTAGTTTCTACATCCATAGAAGCTACCCAAGACTATAATAGTAGCTTTGTTAAAGACTTGCACTTAGACTTAAAAGCTAAGACAAAAGGATTAACCACCTTCTATACAGACTTTGTTAAATTCCAACAAAATTTAGCAAATTACCTTAATAATATAAAAAGACATAATCTATCTAAAATGGATAGTATTATTAATGAACTTAGACTAGACATGGCCCAAGTAGAAGAAAAATACGGTGAAATTATAAACGGAATTAAGGTCGTATATAATAAACCATCCCAAGCAGAAATAGACTCGCCTTTTATTCTAACTAGGTTAGATAAAATTGAAAAGACTGTAGAAGCCATAGAAGTTAGAACTATGCAACAACTAGAAAAAGATAATGAAGTAAAAGACTATATCACTAACGTTGGTAAAACCATCGTTAATTCTCTAGCTAGACATAGTGAAGAAACTTCTGAAAAGATTAGAAAAGAGAATAAGAATTCTAAGGAAGAAATCCTTAATCAAATAAAAAGACAAAAGGATTATTCAGACTTCTTAGATAGAATTGAAAAAAGACTTTAACAAAAACAGGTAACCACCTGTAAGTTTAAAGAATCCCTTACCATAGAAACTAAAGAAAAGAATACCATAGGTAGACGAGTCATAAATGACGGATTAGATAAGACAAGCAAGGTAGCCAGCTCTATCCCTAATATTGGACAGAGTAACCATATGCTCCAAAGACTTAAAGACTCATCCTCCAATGTTAGGACATAGTGGAAAGAAAGGAATTTCACCAATCCCCTCCAATGGAAAGAATGGGGTGAAGTAGACTGGAAGATAGTGGAAGATTCCATCCATAATGGACAACTTCCAGCCGTGAGATATATAGACTTGTTTAAAGAAGGTGCCACTCCTAAAACTCCCAATTATAACATGACCTACCATTGTAGAAATCATGTGTTAGACAAATCCTATACTGAGCTCCAAGTATTTGACTCAGAATGGCTTAGATCTAGAGGAACTGATAGGAAGTTCCAATTCCTAACCTTTGGACTCTTTCAAGCAAGAATCCAAGGATTACATAGACCCCAAAATAATATCAACATATTATGTTGTTTAGTAGACAAAAGATGGAAAGACTTTGAGAAAAGTCGTATTGGAATAGCCCAATTAGAAATGTCAGACAACATAGGATACTTTAATGTCATTCCGGCATTTACAGTAACCGTAGACACAGCCAAACATTTTAAGTTAATCTTATATGCTAGTGGCTATGAAGACTATATTATCCCAGACGCTAATATAAATATAGAATTTCAAAGCTATGTGAAGTTCTCCCAATTTCCTTATGAAGGAATGCAATCGGGAATTCCTAGAGGTAGACTTAATCAAGAAATCTTAGTTAGAACCAATGTGTCTGACTATAATCATACTTACAGTATTAGGAATACTGGACCTATGAAAGAGAAAGCAAAGACTCTCTGGCAATTGCCAGAATTTCAAGAAACTAAGACTATACAGAATAAACCCTTGTTTATTAATCAAGACGACGTCACTGGAAATGTTACTATCCAGTTTGGTCCCCCTAAGATTGTCAATAAGAATATCCAGACCGAAGAAATTAGATTTTGGAATATGGGAGAAGCCATAATCAATGATCCTTCAGAAGGAGAATGTAGTAGTAAGACTAGTGCTAGTTTACTTAGACAAGCTCCGACAATTAGACCTAGAAGATCATTTGAACAAAAAGACTTAGTTAAAGAAAAAGCTAGAATCCAAAACTTTGGACATGAACCCTCAGAATTGGATATGAAGACATTTAAAGATAACCTTAAGAAGAGTCATTCTGTTAGGTTTCAAGAAAGAGAAAGATTTAATATGATAGCTCAAGAGCGCATGTTAAAATTAAAAGAATCTAAGAACACTAAAGAACTTCTTAGAAACTTAAGACTAATAGAAGAAGGAGAACAAAGACTAATGCCAGCTACACAAGTAGAACCTAGTAAGCAAGAGATAGGAAGTAATAGTAGGCTAGAAGATGCTCCTAGACTTTTTAGTAAACCAATAGGAATAAATATTCCTATATACTCTAGCACCGTAGTTAAGACTAAACCTGATTATATAAAAGACTTCCCAACTAGTGACAAGAGTTTCACTCCTGTTAAGACTATGTCAAGCCAAGCCATAAACCCAGTAGGTATATACCTCAACATAGACAATGTGCAAGATAGGAAGAAAGCCTTAGACGAATGGCGTAATCAGATGAACATGTGTTTTGCATCTAATGAACAATGGGATGCAAGTTCATGTAAACAGTACGCTGAGAAATCCATTAAAGGTATTGCAAAAGACTACTTAGATAGCTTAAGAAAGGCTACAGATGAAGACTCCTTAGCTAAGATTGAGAAGATGAAGGAAAACTTAGATGAAAGATCAATTGAAGAATATATTCAATTGTTCACTTCAGAATTCATTGGAGCTGGACATCTAGCTCAGATCAATGAACAAGACCTAGCAAAAACCAAGTTAGCTCTCCTTAGCATTTGCAAGTTAGATAAGATAAATGAATATAGCAATAATTATGAACAACTATATTACCAAATTAAAGAATTTGGAGAAACCTTAAAAGATGAATACTTTAGAAAGATACTAGCCATAGGACAAATCCTAATTAATGAATATAGGAATTGGTCAGGAGTATCTGGAGTTAAGAATAACTCCCTTGGTGAAAGAATCAATTTCGCCAAAGACTATATCATATCTAAGAGACGTGATATAACCCAAGGAAAGTTGATAGAAGAGACTTTCAAGCAGATCCCTCCAATCAAAGATGAAAGAGATATTGCTCCAATCCAATGGGGATGTGGAAGTGAATCTAAGAAATTCAAGAAGAAAGTAGAATGGAAACATAGGAAGTTTAAGACTAGACCTTTAGGACTTCCAAAGAAGTATAAATTTAGACAATCTACTACCTTTAGAGAAAGGAATCCTAAGACTAAGAAAAATAGATTTAATCAAAGAAGATATTTTAAAAAGAATACTAGTAAGCATAAGAAGGTTCCTAATTATAGGAAAGAAAAAGATGTAGCTCAATCTAAGACTGCCACCAAAGAATGTTGGACTTGCGGCAAAGAAGGACACTTTGCTAAAGACTGCCCTAATAAGAAAGATAAAGAAAGTATTAAGATTATTAATACAATATTAGACTATGCAGATCAAGAAGAATTAGATATCTTATATGCTATAGAAATATCAGACATAGAAGATGATGATAACACTAGTATCTATAATGTTTACACAGACAGTGATTCAAAAGACTATAGTGATACTGACGAGTATGAAGACTCTCAGGATACCCTAGACTTATATATGATGCAAACTGATCAAGACGATCTAGATAATGAATATATAGACTTTGAAGATGCTTGGTATAAATGTATATTAAGCCCATTCGTGAAGAAAAGATGGACAGTTAGTAATCCTGAGTTACTAACCTATATACCTAGATGTTACTTTGATGAAAGACATTATTGCACGTTTGAGATGAAATGTTGCAAGAAAGACTTTAGATGCGTAGAATGTTTTGAGACTATACAAACAGAATTATTTATGGTTTGTATTGTTTGTCAACTACACTACCATGAAGACTGTCGGAGAATTAGATTTAGAACAATCTATACTAGCCAGTATGACGCTCAAATAGACTTAGATATTAAAACATATTATCAAGACATTGATAGAAATATAGCCAAAAGATTGCAAGAAAATGAAGATGTCAAAGGAAAAGGAATTTCCTATGATTTAGAAGAATACCATTCTGACAGTAGTTCAGAAGACCAAATACCTTTAGATTTTGTAGATAAACCTCAGAAAGGAATATCTATTTTAGAAAAGAACAATTTAGGAATTTGTACTAAACCGCATGCTTGTTTTGTAGAATTATTTGTTCAACATAAAGACTATCCTAAAAGACTTTCAGCCTTTATAGATACAGGGTGCTCTCAGAGTATTTGTAAGGCTAATGCCTTCCCTGAAGACTACTTTATAGAAAGTACTCAAGAAATCTATGGTAAAGTGGCTAATGGAGATCCATTTACCTTATATTTCCAGACTATTCCTATTTACTTTAAATTAGGAAATCAGACCAACAAAACCGTTAATCATCGGTTTTGGATAATGGATACTCGTCCTAGTTTCACCGAAAACATTATTTTAAGACAAGACTTTATTAGTAAATATCATCCTTATACCCAGTATAATGATAAGATATTAATTAGTGATCAAGAGGAATTTAATATTAAAGCTCCTCTAATAGATCATAAGACAGCCTTCGATCTAATGCAGGTCAAGCCCAATTATAGACCCATCAAACATCAGAGTTCTTCAGCTGAGCATGGTGGACCTAGACCTACAACCCAACAAGAAGCCCTAGACATTACTAAACCTTTACAAAAAGAATGTAAGTGTCCAGACCAAAAGTGTTACAAGCAAATAGCGCTTATACAACAAGACATTTTAGATCAAGCCCAGCAGACCTTATTACAGGTCCAAGCTATATCCAAACAGAAGAAAATGGATATAGAATTAGAAAAGGAAAAGATTAGGCAACTAGCTGAGCCTACCTTAGGAGAAAATCCCATCGCTAAGTGGGATAAAGACCAAAGCTATTGTGAGATCATCCCTATTAACCCTGACGCCACTATCAATGGTGGAACCTATAAGAAAGGATACTCACAAGAAGATAGGGAAGAATTCAAGAAAGACATAGATGAAATGCTTAAGTTAGGCATTATTAGAGAAAGTAAAAGTAGACATAATAGCTTAGCCTTCTATGTTCAAAATGAATCTGAACGTAAAAGAGGAAAAAGACGCATGGTTATAGATTATAGACAATTAAATAAGAATTTTGAATTTGATTCTTATAAGATACCAGACAAGAATAATTTGATTAATTTAATCGAAGATAGAATAATATTCAGTAAGTTTGATTGCAAATCAGGCTTCTGGCAAATTAAGATGCATCCAGACAGTATTACTTGCACAGCCTTTAGTGTGCCCCAAGGAAAATACGAATGGCTAGTCATGCCATTTGGATACTTGAATGCTCCTCAAGTTTTCCAAAGAAGAATGGCTAATATATTTAGACCTTATTCAGAATTTTGTCTTGTTTACATAGATGATATTCTTGTAGCTAGTAAGACTGAGATAGAGCATGTAGACCATCTTAAAAAGATTATTCTAGAATTAGACAAACATGGTATTGTTATTTCCGAAAGGAAAATGCAATTATTTCAGACTGAGATAGACTTCGTGGGAATGCATATTAATAAAGAAAAATTATCCTTAGCAGAACACATAACCAAAAATATTCTTGAGTTCCCAGACCAACTCAAAGATAGAAAATAATTACAATCATTTTTAGGATTGCTTAATTGTGCTGCAGACTTTATTAAAGACCTTACTTCAAAAAGACAAAGCTTAACATCCAAATTAAAAGGAACAGACAAAACTAATCCCTTTTATTGGACTGAAGACGATTTTAAAGTAATAAGACAAATTAAAGATGTAGTCAAGAACATTCCTTTACTTGAACTGCCTAATGCAGAAGATCAGTTTATAGTAGAAACAGATGCCTCTGATAAGCAATGGGGAGCAGTATACTTTGCCATTGATCGTCAGACAAAAAAGAAGAAACTGTGTAGACATAGTTCTGGAACTTTCACAGACCCAGAAACAAGATACACTGCCCATGAAAAAGAAGTTTTAGCAATAGTAAGGGCAATAGAAAAATATATGTTGTTTTTTAGACCTAAACATTTTACTGTTTATACAGACTCTTCTTATGCAGTAAAATTCAGAGACTTAGATTTATTCAAATCAAGGACTAATAGACTCATTAGATGGCAGCAATTGCTTAATGGTTATGACTTCTCTGTTATTCATATTAAGGGAAGTAAAAATACCATTCCAGACATTATATCAAGAGAGCCAATGTTTGCTAACACTAATATAATTTCATGTTTTATGTTGCAAACAGAAGACCTAGAAGACATGAGTTCCTCTGGAACAAATAGACTGAACAAAGAAGACGTTGCAGACTATCTTAGACGCGTAAGACCAAATGCTGGTGTAACGCAAAGACAGACTCATATTCAAGACTCTCAAGAAAGACCAATCCTAGAGAACTTCGATGATATCTTAGTCCCCCCTGGAAAATCTAGAAAAGAGATTATTTCTCAAAATAGACTCATTGGGAAGATGTATTTTCCCCAATATAGACCCGATCAAAGATACCCAGACTTGATCAAATTTAGACGAGAATTCTCAGAAGACGAAAATACTCTTGTAGATGCCATATGGTGGAACGTGAAGAATAGACTTTGGATTGAGTTCAAACAAAATTTGGTAGCTATTGCCAGATTTATGAGGACCCAAAGACTCGCAGTTACCCAGCTTAGTGGTAATACTGTGCCTAGACCTCAGAATCAGACTTATGCTCAGACTCTTGGAGAATCCTCCAAAGCTAGACCCACTGATAATTTTTGTTATCAGAAAAAAACTTTTAAGACTAAGATTGTTATACCATTTGGTCATAATAATCTTCCATTAACTGAAGACTATTTGAAAGAATCTAATAGCATTATTGAACATTTCAATATGTTATTATCTGAGACCAATGGAGACGCCTTAATAATGAAAGGCTTCTTCAAAGAAGTTCCAAAGATTTATCTTGCTGGGAAAGCAGAAATTGCCCAGATAACCTTAGCAGACTATGGGTTCATTGGACTCATCAGAATTGAGACTATAGAAGACTCCGTTGCTCTTGGAAAGATAGTCCATGAGTATGTTAAAACGGTAGAAGATTTCCTTCCTTTATTTGCTAGAATTTATCAGATTGCTCCAAGTTCCTGCGGAGGAATGAGGGTGGAAGTATTTAGACTTGTTAGATTTTCTAATTATACATTTGAAGACGTTGAGATCCTATCCGAAGACGAGTTTAAAGATTTAATTATTGTTAAGTCCAAACTCCAGATCGCTCAAGCAATGGAAACAATTGAGATCATGGAATTATTAACAGGAGAAGACAGGTGGTACACTGCCTACCACAAAGAAGACTTGATAATCCAAGCTGATGAGCCATTCAATGGAAGGCTCAAGAAAGAATCCAAAGAAATGGTAGAGATAGCTTTGCCAGCCAGCCTAAGAACGGTAGGCCTTATTGATGAATTTTTCAATAATACCCTCCCAAATCAAGAAAAGGCAGAAAAAGACACAACAAAGAAGGGACCCTCAGTGGTGGATGAATTAATAAAGACGGAAGAATCATTTGCCTAGACCATGCTTTCCATAAAGACCCATGCCCCACATGGACCACCAGACTGATGAAAAAGATAAAGACTTTGTTTGATGCTCTTGTATTATTACAAAACGACAAAGACTTGGCACGCCTTTATTATTTTTTTTAAAAAAAAGAACGAGGTCCCCCCATTATCAAAAAGAAGATTGTAGACCCAGCTGTGAAGATTCGGAAGACAATGTTACTTTAATAACTAGATGCTTTCAACCGGATTGCTTTTGGTAGCCGGTTACCAGTCATATTGTAGTGCCCTTGATCTATAAAAGGGAGCGTCCATTTGTGTTTGAGATATCAGAAGTTAGAGAGAGAGAGATAGCTAGACATCCATGCTTGTAATAAATGTTATGTATATGAGTGAGTAAACCTCTCATAGTTAGGGGAGAGGGGAGAGTTGTATTTACTTATGCAATGCAATAAAAGTGTTTTATTTTCCAGAAATATCTTATGTTAAGTTGTTATTATTTTCCAAATTGTCTCCAAGTTCATAGAGGACTATTGTGTTGAACCTCTGGTGTAGCACACAAGGTGTTATACTGGTGAACCGCCGTCAGGTGCCGATTTGCCGTGAGCCGTTAGCCAGGGTGGGCGTTAGGCGTGAAGGCGTACAGGCAGGAAACGGGTCAGCCGCCAAAGTAGTGGATTGAGGTGCAACACATAAAGAGAGAGTTGTAGGAGGCCAAGACCGGAGAAGAATAGTAACAAAGCTGAAGAGACAAAGGGAAAAAGATAAAGATATTGCAGACCAGAAAGAAGGTATAAACTCTAACCAAACCCTTAACTATTTTACATAATATTGTTTTAAGAAAAATCTTATATGAGCTTGCGAATCACTAAAGACTTATTAGATTTTGTTAATCAAACAAGTTTAGACTTAACTAGAGAAATTCAAGACTGGACTCTTACAGACCCTAAAGATAAAGAACTTATAGAATCTGCTTTAATATATGCAGGTGGTACTTTTAAATACATAGACCAGATCATTGAGTGGCTAGGAAGAGAAGTACCTAGAATAGAAATAATTAGAACCGGGATCCATGATCTCTTTAGATAAAAATTAAGAACTGAAGAATTTCCAGAAGAATCATCAAGACCTGAAAAGTATCTAGAATATACTAGGATACTTGAAGACAGTATAGACGTATTAAAATTTGTTAGACGTAAAAGGTTAGCTGAAACAAAGGCTACTTTAATTAGAGCCGGAGGAATCCGCCCTCTTATTAAAAACGTAGAGACAGCTGCCCCTAGAACATACCATAGATTTTTATCATCTTATGGTGATAATAATTTAGACGAATTTATAGATAATGACGTAATTGATATTATTAAAAGAAACTAGACAAATAAACCCACGATACCGTATAAGGTATTTAAGACTAGAATATTTTCCATCAAAACCTCTTCCAAATTCTAGACTCCCTGAAGAAACTATTTATATAGATAATCCTCGCTATTCAGAATCCCAGTACGATAGTGACGGAAGAAGCTTAAGAAGTAGCAGTAGCCCTGAAACTTCTACACTTAGACTTCCAGATTAATTAGGCTTTAAAATAAGCTTAAAAGACCTTAGAAACCATTAGGATAGAAAGTTATATTCCCAGAAATATTAAAGAAAGACAAAAGGCACAAAAAGACAAAACGGTCCCCCCAGGTGGTCCAAGACAATGATAGCGGTCCTAAAATCATGTGGTTGATATTAAGCCCGTCATTTAAGCCCGTTAAATAAGCCCGTCGGAGAGACGTTCCGTATATATATATATATATATATATATATATATATATATATATATATATATATATATGAGGGAATTTGGCTGGAGAAAATTTAAACGGGTTTGCATCACGAATCCTAACATTGAAATTTTTTATCATGACGCTATTGTTTGCAGAATCGTCAAAATTTTGGATTTGTATTAATCTTAGACTTTAAATGTCACACATGTCAATAATAAACTTTGATGATTTATAGCTATAAATTAGAGCTTTTTTATCATTTCGATGTGTTAAAATTGTGATTCATTTGTTGTAGTTCACGCCCATACATTCCATATTCATGTTTGAGCACATCGATACTATGTTAGCATATAACTCAATTTGTTATTTGTTTTTTGTTTTTTGTTCTCCTACGGTTTGCTCCTTCTAGTAGTTTTTTCAGGAAAATCTTTCACTGGGCGAAACCTTATGATTTACAGCATTGGAATTGAGCTTTTTCACGTCTTTCTAACAACTATGGGGTTTTGTTCGAGTGACTTGCCCATGTCATTCAAATGATAAGGCAATGTCGTTCGAGTGACTATATGAGATTTTTTGTTTTCATTATGTTTTAGTACCTGATGCATATTGTTATATTGTTTTTAGTACTACTGGTCATTTCTGATCAGTTCATGCAGTTCACATTGAGAGATTTGATTATTATGTTGCATTGTGTTGGTTTAATGACATCTTCACTGATTTTGCTAATTTCTCACATGTGATTACTATTTTCTATCTACAGATTTGGTAATATTAGATTATTTTTGGCTAGCAGGATTCTTATTTATCTAGATATATTTCATTGATTATCTCATGCTACATACGTTTATCTTTTCACCGTGTTGTCTATTCGAGACAAAAAGGGGGAGAGATGCATGTGAGGTAGGGGAAGGTTTTGTTTGTTGAGCACATAAATTTTATTTCATTAAAAATTGATATCATATTCTTTCATGCTTATATGTCGGTATTAATTAGTTTGCACAAATTGGCATCCATATTTTTTAGCACGTGTTTTATATCATTTGTTCCTCCATAATTCACTGGGATTTTTTTATGTTTCATGTGTGTATACATGCTTAAAGTGTTTTAAAATTCTTACACTTCGTTTTATTTTTAGATAAGGATATATTAGAGTTGTATAAAACGCAAACTCTTCTATTTTTTGCTCAAACGACATTATTGGCCGTTCAAGGGATATATGCATGTCGTTCAAACGACATGTCAATCTCGTTCGAGCGACATGCTATCTCGTTCAAACGACGCACTGCCTAATGAAAATTATTTAAGGCGTGTTTCTCTAAGAATTTCATGAGTGTTCAGTCCAAAAAATAGTATACATCCAATACGATTTGTGCACAAAGTTTTCTAAGGTTTTCTAAGTCAAAGCATCCTTAAAGTTTCAAAGATCCTTGTTTTCATTATCATATGCATAGTGATCTTCGTTTTCACCTTATTGGAGTTTGTTCTACACTTTAACATTGGGTTTACGGTGAAGAAGTGAAGGGATTTTTGTTCAACATCGTAGATGTTTCCAAGATATATTGGTGGACACCGAGGCATTCACGGAGGCGAGTGTTGTGGACAGGTATCGCAGAAGGATTCGCATGGGCAATATTAAGGAGTGGTTGAAGATTAGAATAGCATCAAGGCTTGTGGGGATTGAGTCATTGACTAAGACTTGTGTCTGTTCCTTATAATTCCACATCATAGTGATTTTCTGGCTTGGTTCGTTCAAGGTTTTTTCCTCTAGTTCTTTCCTCGTACATTTGACGTTGTGAGTATTGTTTACTTTATTTTGCTTGCTTTAATCACTATATGCATGTTTAGGATTAATCAAGATAAAATTTGGTTAAGTTAAAATTGGTTCACAACTTGGTATGGTTTATAAAATTTGGAAAAGGAGATTTTTATAAAGAGAAATTATTTTTGTAATCCTTAAAACACTTTTGCACAGAAAAAGGGCCTACAGTAACCCTAGTGGCTATGTAAGTATGGTGACCTTTGGTATTGTTTTTTTCTTTTTCTTTATTTTCTTGTGCTAATGAAAGGTTTCCTTCTCCCTTTTTTCTTTGGCAGACCGATATAGCGCCTTTGAGCATGCATTCTCGGGGGACAACTGGGTTGAGGGATGTTTCGTAGAAGTTCCCAATGGTGGTGCGTTAGATGGTTATTTATGATAGTTTGGTCCATCTGGCGCAGGCCATAGATGAGACATCGCATTCTACTATGATGTTGCGTGATTTGGGAGAGAGGTGGTGGGACACTATCCACACCTTCCATTTGGGTTTCGGGGATATGACCATTACTGCCATTGATCTTTAGTAGGTGCTGGGGATAGATTACGAGGGTGTGCAGATAGAGGTGGACCGTACTGTGAGGGTTATGCCGATGGAGGTTCAGGCGACGTTGGGGGGTGTGGGTAGGATCATTTCTAGGGATTTTATCTGTTTCTCTTCTTTTCGGGAGGTACTCTTGAATAGGAAGATAGACGAGACTGGCGCGTGGTTGGTGAGACAGATGGCATATTTGTTCAGTTTTCTTCTGTCGGGTGGTTTTTATGGTGGCGACGAGTGGAGATGTCATTCATCTCTGGTTTTTGCCATTTTTAGGATGTTTTTTGACGTCCCGTTCTATGTTTGGGGGAGTTTGACTTTGGTGACCCTTTATTCTTCTTTGAAAGAATTCAACTGATGTTGCCAAAAGACTTTTACATGGGGGCACGTACCTTCTGGAGCTAACTTTGGACTTATCGATATTTCCTTGTATTTTTCTTTATTTCTTCTTTGTTGATTCCTGTATTTTTATAGATGTGGTTCTAGGAGGTGATTGAGCTCAATGTACGGTTGATAGCCCAAAAGAACGAGAATTTGGGTGATTTTTAGCAGATGTACTGTTAGCGAAAGTCCGATATGAGGTTGAATCAGTATTTGTCCTTTGAGGCAAAGTGGCAGGCTATGAACACTTTAACGAGATATCTGGTTATTTAGTTTTTCTTTTGAATACTTTTTTGGCATTTTATTTCTTTGCATGAATATTGATTCTTCGTCGAGGATTGCAGGTGACCTTTTACCCTTGGGGGATAACTCCTTAACATATGGGGGTGATGGGTATGCTTGCACAGATGTGGCGGTTGATAGCGCATGTGTTCGGGTATGCTTGGTATCTGAGAGAGAGGGTGGTGCGGTAGATCTTGGAGTATGAGGTGTCGGTCCCACCATCGATGCCCCCGATGTATATGAGGTTAGTTTAAGATATATCTATCAAGGCTCGAGAGGTAGTGCTAGTTGACGAGTCTTGTACGCTCTATACGGACATTGTGGCGGGCTATGATTACCTGGATTATGTGACGATCTGGTTGATGCCATCTTGCATTTATGATGTGGTGAATATTCCTATCCCTCCAATGGCTTCGGGTAGGGTTACAGAAAGGCCGCCGGTGGGATCCGCCCATAGCACGGGTGGTGGTGGTACATCATCGGCGGTAGCAGCAGCAGAAGAGGCTCCGATTATTCAGGTCACTCCCCCTTCTTATAATTTCAGTTGAATAGTGGGTGGTCACTGAGCATGCCTCACCGTCCTAATGCATCGGCACCAAAGTTGATGGGTCTTACAAATGATTTATTTCAGCCTAAGTTATATTTTTCTCTTTCTTATCTCTCTTGATTCTTTTGTAACACTGCGTAATTTGATCCATTTTTGTGTTGGGAATTAATTAAATTATATTTGGAAAATTAATCCGGTAAAATAAATGTAAATTAGTGAGATAGGGGTTAATATTTATTTATATTGAATATTACTCAGTTAATGAGTAATAATAATAAGAAGAAAATATTATGATTGTCGTGAATGAGAAATACGACAGTTACGGTAAATTTTGTTGGGACGCGTGTGTCAGTCGTGTCAGGACTTAATTTGGAAAATAAATGTAATTCACTTTTGATATTTCATATGGGCATTTTGAGCGCGCCAGTGTGTCCGGAAGGGTCAAAATAGTCATAAAGTCTACTCAGGGGTCTTTTTTGGGTCCCATAGCACTTTTAGGCCAAACCGACACCACAGAGGGGTATTTTGGTCTTTTGACATCTTGGGAAATAGAGCCCTACAAAAATTGGAGAGTTATATTATTATATACGTAAGCGATTTTAGGGTTATCAGTTACCAAAACAAAGAGAGGTGCTCCAAGACCAAGATATGCCATTTTTCTGAACCACCACCACCAACGCCGCGTAGATCGGGAGGAGAGGAACCCAGACCTATCGTTTTTCTGCAGAGATTCAGGCCTACATATAGAAGCAAGTATTTCTCTTGTTGAACTTTGATTGGATGTATTATCCATGTTAGAGTAGGATTAAATTCCAATCATGGAAACAAGAATTTGTCTTTTAATTTGAGAATGTGATGATGAATTTGGGTCGGAATTTCATGTACACAGAACCCTTATATAGTTAGAGCATTAAATTAGATTATATATGTGATTTAGGAATCTGGGTGTTGATGATGTTCTTGAATAAGGATAATAGTCTAAGGTTTTCTGAAAATTTAGTATTGAATAAATTCTATTTTATAGATTTTCTTGATGATTTGGAGACTTATTTACGTTAGAAATCATGTATATGTGCTAGTGTAATGTTGGGTATCAATTGTTGGGAGTTTGGTATTAAATCATAGAGGTTTTTTAGGGTTAAAAATGGTGGAAATTCGTAATAGTGATGAAGAAAAAATGTCAGGTACAATGAATCGATTTGCTCGTCCCTCTAAACCAGTTTATCTATACCATCGAACCGGTTTGCATGTTCCCCCAAATCGGTTCGGGGAACCTGGCACTTCCGCGTCGCGGTTTAATTAATTTTTTATGGGTTTGAGTTGGTATTTCTTTCCGATTAAAGAGAATTATGGTTAGCAAAGTATGTGGTATATTTAATAGTTGATTTCACAAAAATTATGATGAATACGAGTGAACCACGGGGCTTAGTTTGATATTAAATGATCTTACAAAATTTAGAATGGGTCAAGGAGCATGCGAGTGAACCTAAAACGGTACTAGTAGGAGGAGGATATTATAAGTACTGAAATAATATAATGCGATGGTTAGGACCCTTCGAGGATGAACTACTTACTGAAATACATGAGAGACTAAATAACACCCCTATGGTAGTGGGGGATACTCGGTAACATACGATGACAAATAAAATCAAAACTTAATAATACATAGAATATCTGGGAGTTATATATACTACATGTGTGACATATATTATAGGTTGAGTGTATACCTATACTAATGTTATATATATAGACATAGGTTGTGTGATTACCAATTGGTTGATTTATTATGTGTAAATATACCTAGGCTACTTAATATCACAGCAGGTTCCGCATTATGGACAATCTTATCCTGATGATCCCACTAGGGGATATTGACTTGTACCTCAGAATATTAAACTTAGGTATTGATCACCACTTGTGTGAATAAGGGTGCGGTGAGTCATTTGGGTGCATTAGGTATGTGCGTAGTCCAAAGTCTTATAACTATATTTGCCTCCAATATGTGTGATTTGGTTTAGTGTTCTAGGGCGATATTTGAACCGATGTCCTTATTAGAGTATGTCCGCACCACAGGTCTCTACCTAAGGGTGTTGTATACGTGTATATGATAAGAGTGAGTTATATATATATATATATATATATATATACACATGTGTGATTGATTCTACTACGAGTGTATTAATAGATAAGATGGATAGTGATATCTAAATTACTCAATATGTATGAGAACTTAATCATGAGTTGGTGACTCTTAATGAAAATAAAGAATTTGAAAATGTAGTATAGTATTGCATGGGCAATACGAGTGGGCACAATAACTTATTCAGTGGGAGAAGAGATGTGAGTAACACTAGTTAGGCGGGTAGCATAACTAGGTGGGTTAGAGTAGTACATTAGGCGTTCATCATAGTTGAGAAGTGACGGTCTCAAGTGAGAGCATGCAGTACTAATATGTATATAATATTTTATCTTGATGTATTTTAAATACTTGCTAAACTTTGTTAAACTGTTTTACTTGGGCTCTGACCCATTTCTAATCCTTTTTGTAAAAATAATTTTAGGTTCCCAACCACAGGGACGCCGGGCATAGGAGTTCCTACATTTAACGTGATGCAGTTGCTATGGAAATTGTAGGACCTTGCTATTAGACGCCTCCAGATTTATTCAGTTCTTATTTATCTTTATCTATCTCAGTCAGGCATGTCTCCCCTTCCTAGTTGGAAAGTATTACAAATACATTGCATTCCTAGTTATTTCCAGTACCTGATTTAGACTCTACTTATGGATGATTGTATTGGGATTTTATCAGGAGTGTTATTCCAGACTCATTTATTTATTTATATCATTTTCTCGTTATTCATTATTATGTTCATAGAAATGGTGAATGAAATTTTTTCCGTTTATATTTATGGGTCATATACCAAATAGTCCCTCCAACTTTTTTTAATACACATTTAGTCCAAGCCTCTTTATTTTGCACCAAAAAGTCCTTCACCATGCCAAAAACGCTTTACTATGCCGATGGCACGGACCTTTAAAGATAAGAGAATAAAGGACTTTTGGTACAAAATAAAAGGCTTGGACTAAGTGTGTATTAAAAAATGCTTAAGGTACTTTTTGGTATTTGATCCTATATTTATTTCATGTTAATAATAAAGATTAAAATTTGACACTGAGCTATTAGGATATTAGTAAAATAGATTGAATTTCGAAAGTGATGCTAAGAATGACACCATTGATGATTCATGTTTAATTTAAGAATGGACTGATCACCTAGTATTAGAATAGGCAGGGTGTCACAGATGGTATCAGAGCATCAGGTTGTAGTGTCTTTAGGATCCGTGCATCTTATTGCATTTCAGCGTATCAATTCTTTGATGTAGATCCCTTTCAAAGAATTTTTTCATTCCTCTTTATATAAACATTTACATCCTCCTGATACTATGTATAGTTGTTGAAATTCATATATGAGTTCGGTTGGGCTTCATACACCAAACCATATAAGACGACTAATGAGAACCGTTAGAAGGACTGCAGGAGGGGAGGCTCAAAAAAAGCTATAGAGTATTTTGGGAACGATGATCACTATAGAAGTCACCATGATTATGGTTTAGACAGATGGAAACAGGATAATTATTTGGGAGTAATAATCTCCCTAAGGACTTTCATAGATAACGGTGGTGGACATTCAGACTCATCCAGTATAGTCGGCAAGGGGGAGTCAGAGGGGCTCTTTTGAAGATCCATCTGTAAGGATTCGGGCAACAGAAAAAGTGTGATGGGAAGATGGAAGGAGACAATCCAAAGGCAATGGTGTGTGGTGGAGTGAAGTGTCACCCAGGGTTTAAATTTTCGTTTAAAATCTTTGCTCGTAGGAGTAGTATTGTCGTGGTGGGAGACGGTTACCTAAGGAATTAATCGAACAATTTTGGGAGCGATTTAACCACAAGTTCTTTCATCTATGTTTCAGACAGATATGCGAAGAAAGTTTCTGGACTTATTATAGGAGGGGCATACAAGGGATTATTTTGATGAAGAATTTATTTGTTTAAGCGAACTTTATATTCGAGGAGGTAGGTAGTGGAGAGGAAGGTTCTTAAATGTGATGACGAACTCATGAGTAGGAGTCACCAGTATTTATGGGAAATTAGTCTTATATGACTTAAGCACATGACATCAATGACTTACTTTTATAATTTTTATATCAACGCTTCCATGAGAAGCGATCCAAGAGAGTTGGAGAGCATAATCAGAATGGCAAAACTAAAGGTAATTTTTGATAATGATGCACCACAGACGGTTACCCAGTAGGGTATCCATTTAAATGATATAGATAAATGAAATTCCTATCGAGTGATGATGGATTCAATTAGGGTTGCCAGAGGCAACAGTGTGTTCCATAGGGCCAATAAGCCAAAGGAATAACGTGAGTAACAATCAGGGCCAAGACTACCAGGTCTGAGAGAAGGATAATCTTGATATGACCAATAGGTCCAGAGATAGAATGATGACACCAAGAGGTGTCCTATGTGTGGAGTGTATGTCCACATGCATCGACCTTGTCCACAGCGAGCTAGGAGACAAAAGTGGGATGCCTAGCAGGGCAGTAGTAGTAAAAGTTTTTGGATCAGTATGGACAAGAGAGTTATGTCCACAAAGCATTTAGACTTCCGGTGCTATTGCCAAGTAAAAGTGTGAGTTTTATCTTAAGGTAAATGAGGTATGTTTTGTGTTACATGAGTGAGTTACAGTATTTCATTAGCACTAGATTCATACGTGAGAAGGGATTAGTGGGTATATCGATAGTGTTACTATTGTATGTATATATTTACTAGTGTGTTAGAGGGATATTTTTGGTTCCATATGCAAGGGAATGGGTGGGGAAACTGAGAGAATATATTTTGGTGGGTTAACTTGCCTCAAGAGATGATATTCGAGTATAACATTAACCTGGGTATAGTTTTTTTAGCGACGATTGAGCGATGGTGGGCTGTTATAGAGAAGCTATCATTTTTGCTATTCTAGGGGAGGATATGTTGTATAGCGATGTGTCACCTGGAAGAAGATTGAGTTCGCGTTTATATTATATCATGGAGGAGACTTTAGAGGTTATATTTGTATCGTTTTATTTGTATAGTTATATTTGATCCTAGTGTGTAGGGAATGTACTGATATGATTCAGGGATATTAAGTTAACTATTTAGCGGAGAAGTTTATCTCGTTATCGACCTGGTATGGGAAAACTAGTGATAGTGTTGTGTTATATAAATCCTTTAGTGATGTGGGAGTGGACGGATAGACTTGTACATCTGGGAATAGGATTTTGGGTGTCCTGATCATGTGTAGTACCTACGGATCTCGATGACTGACAATGCTAGGGAGTAATTATCAGGGGGTTCCTTATTTGGATTTCTCTTCCGAGACACCCCGTGCATGAATCCCAACGAATGTCAGGAGTTGAGTGATGTGTTCATCACTAGGGCATGAGTTACCACTTTTTTTATTACACATGTATGTCGGTAAAAGCATGAGTTAAGAGAGATTATATGATGAAAGACATGTAGAGTCGAGTAGTGCTGTGTGAGGAGCACTGGGGAAAACTTTTTGTACGACTAATAGATGGGTGGGGAAGTCTCTAGGGGAATTAAATTATTTTAGTAGGGTAACTGAGGTTAGCCATACGGTATAGACATACAGAGAATGTGGGGTCGGACTTTAGATAAGTATTTTACGTTTGGAACGTTAGAGATGATTGTGCAGTTATGCACGGGATATAAGGTGTATAAGCGCCCTGTTCAATTTCACTTTCAGTATCATCGCGATAAGGAGGATTATGAAGATTTTGTTAATGTGTTTGTGTGACAGTCAGATAAACAAGTGGAAATGTAGGAGAGGCTGAACCTCGTTTGAGGAAAGGAGATAGTCTAACTGTGTATCTAGGTGAGTTGAAAGGTGAGTCAAATTACATTAGGAACAAATGAATTCTCGCCCAGTTAAATGCGTAGAGTGGTTCGTGCATAGATAGGTTAGTAAAAATCAAATAGATGGAAAAGTGCCTAAGAAGTGCGCAGATTTGGAGCAAACACATGAACCATGTTTTTCGTATTGCAAAAAGGGAGAAAGATGTTCCACATGGAGTAAGATGTTAAGTGTGTTGATTTTGGGTTGAGTGAGACATAGTGAATTTGGCTCCAAGTGCGCCACTCGTAAAAGGAAAAGGTTGATCCGATACTACCAATCCGAATGTTGTGATAGATTGATGATTCCAAGGATGGAATAAAAATGCAAATTGATGAAGTTTATTAGTGAATTATCCAAAATCGTGGAGTGGGCAACATTTTGTTTGGGTTGTGGAAGTGAATCGTCGAGGAACAAAATAATGATTATTAGTTTGGGATGTGTTATATTATCAGGCAGTGTGCCAAAAATGTTATTAAAGAGAAAAAAATGAACCGGCACAAGGTGCCACCCAATAGTGTTGTAAATCGGGATGAAACCCTTGAGCACCACCTTTGGGATATTAGAGAATGGGGAAGTAACAATTTCTTGGACCTAGAGTGATTCATGGTCTGTATAATAGGCTTGAGTTAATCCTCACCATTTTCGTATAGTTCAGAAATATAGTGAGAGCACGTTGATGTGAACCAAAGTTTTGAGGCCTGGCATGAGTAGTTAAGGATCTTCGATGATGTCTACCGTGAGAAGAGATGGCTTGGTATGGAAATAAGGCATATTAGTACCTATAGAAGTGAGGCATTTTCTAATATAGGGATGATAGAGCCAGTGGAGTATAGGCTCATCTTTTGAGATATTTTTATCCGATTCATGATAGTTTTGTATGTCATTATATAAGTGATGATTCTACGACTGACTATACATTCTTTCACTCCATATTCTCTATAAAGAGCGCCAATCACTGAAGTAAGCTACATAGTCCCCATTGGGTTTGGTCCACGATCAATGGAATCAAATATTTTTCCAAAACCTTTTTCTTTAAAGTCGAAGCAGCTGGCTCCCAAATAAAACCTTCAAGTAGACTAAATGCTACACCTAGTATTTTGAAGGAATCCTAAAGATATGTGTGTTAGGGTGTTTATAACAATGTGGTTATTTAAATCTCAAAATGATTTCCAAACTATGGAAGATAAAATATCTACTCAATAATGAAAATAGATTTTTGAACACAACGGGAGTAAATATACCTCTATTGGAAATAATAAATTGAAGAAATTAAAGGAGAGGAGATAAAGAAAGCTCTTTCAAATATATGAAATATTTTGATGAACATAAATATTTTTCAATGCTTTCACTTTTGGTTTGGAAGAGTAAATAACACATAAATATATAGACTTTCGATTTGGAAAGGTTTAAAGTCTCAAATGATAGGTATCATGCTCTTATGTGGTCAAGTAGTCATTTCAAGGTCTGAGTCCCCCAAAAAGTTATACTAAACACTTAAACTAAGAAGATCTTAAGGAAGATCTTGTGTAAAAAGGAACTTTCGGTGCTATCAGATGGGTCTCGAAGTAACATTACTACCACGAAGAAATTCGTCATCGGGGGTGAGCAAAAGCGACAATCAGGTGATGCAAAAAGATAGAGATTTTACGCTGGAAACAAAATTCTAACGATGCAATATCATTGTTATAAGGAAGATCTTCGTAGGAGCAATGTTGAAACAATAATGCGGGTACGGGGAATGTCCTCAAAATTTACCTAATTTTTCTTAGAAAAATTTCAATATAAATTTTTGGCAAATTCTTAGTACTTTTATTCCACACAAGAACATCCATACTTCACATACACATAAAAATAAAATTCTTTATAAAATAGATTTTGTATATGAACAGTATATTTGAATTATGTATTTTTAAGATAAAACAAATGTTAATTTAAAAATATTTATCAATTAGAAAAATGATTTAAACAAGGGGCGAATCTAAGTTTGCAAAATTTTATACCTTTTCTAAGTTGTGTAATTGATGTTTTGGCATTGAGAGAATCAAGGATACTGATGAAGATTTTCGGTGACCTCTTGGACAAAGACTCAAATTTCATTTGGCAAGGAATTTAGACAAGATGTTATATGGATCACATCAAGTATAATATACTCTTACATGGGATATTATCCTCATATTAGGTTTTGGATTTTTCTTGGAGTCCCTAAAGATGGTCCGATCGACCCTAGCGATTCCGATGTTTTTAGAGAGGTGATGCAAGAGGACGTCTACCTTCCATCAACTAGTGGGTGAAATGACACTTACCCCTATAGATTTACATATTCTTTTCGGTATGTCATCTGGAACGTATCCGCTGATGATCTCTCTCTATGCTACATTATGGGATGAAGACTTTTTATACCCATTGTTTAGTCACGAACTTGTCTCTTTGGTCTATTGAGACATATATGTGGGTTCTCAGGAGACATTTGGGAGATGATACTACTCTTAAGTTTAATAGGGTTTTCAAGATTTTGCTTCTGCTAAATACCATTGATTCCTTTCATCGTGACATCATTCACAATGGTTTTATCTTCTCCCTTATATATTTTAGTTTGTTTGTTAATATGAATGGTGCAACACTGCCTTGGGTTTTCTTTATTCCAAAATAAATGCTATGTTTAAATGGGTGACTAAGAGTACTATAGGTTACATGGTGATATGGGAGGTATGCTTTAATCTATTATGTTATTTTGTTTGTTTCTTAGTTCATCATGGTAATTTTATATGTTTATTCTTTATTTTGTGAAAATATGGGTCTCTGAGGCCTTTGGGCTCTTTTTGGAGTCTTTGAGAGAGGCCAAGGAGAGTAGTTTACCTGGACAGATGCCATGGAGGTAGGCCAACTATCATTCATGATCTTGTACATATAATCAAAGGGAGATACTTACTCATTTTATTGGATTGATTGGCGAGATGATATCCACCTTATATATACTTTTTCATACCTTAGATATAATTTTTTTGGATTTCCCTTTTTGTCATTAGCTTTCTAGATTGCAGGACATTTTCTTCCCATGGGTCATATCGCGTCAGCATTTGTCTACGGATAGGACTTTCACTCATACTGCTTGGCATCTTTTGTTTTGTATTAATAAAGTCGTGTCCTTATTTTCATAAGAGTGGGTTGTTCCATAATGGACGCACCGTGCCATGATGGATATTCGATATGACACGGTTGAGTATGAGGCTTTAGTTCCTTCTTCTAATCCTTATTTCTGGAATCCTATAAGGCCATCTCCAATGGACGGTCTAAATGTATACATTTAGACTGTTTCAGCTCACAGTGGGTCGAAGATTGTATACATTTGGGAGAGAGAAAGGGTAACGCCGATGTAAATTTGCATGGCCAGTAGACATTGTGCAAAGGGGGCCCACATCTGGGAGGGCAAGTTTTAGCCTCCCAGAACGTGGGCGGTAGACATTCATCCGCTCAGGTCTCCCAGAAATTAAAAAAAATTAATTACCCAAATGGTTACATTGTAACGGCTACAAAAATTACCAACGGTAACATTTATTTTTGTATATATACATTATGCTCCCCTAAAATCTTTAACACCAACACCTTGATATTTTCTTTTACTTATCATCACTTCAAAAAATTTCTATGGATACTTCTTCACAGAGTACTCCGCCCAGTTCTAGTTGGCTACTAAATTTCACTCCACACGACGAGGTGTTACTTTGTCTGGCATACGTTAAATATTCTATAGATAGTCATATGGGGACTAACCAATCACGTACAATCTAGTGGGGGAAAAATTACCAACGAATATAACTCAAGCGAGGGTGTTATTTACAAATGAGCCGAGAATGCGTTGCAGGGAAATACTGAAAAATTAATGTCGAGTGTTTGTTGTATACGTCAAATTTGTCTAAAGCTTACGAAAATGGGAAAGATACTGGCACGACGGAGGTTACGTGGGTAATTATAATTAATTTCCGTTTATTTTATTATTTATTAGTAAATCCTTAAATTTTCATCACTAATGCGGGAATATTTTTTCATATGGATCGAACGAGCTAGAGATAACTTTGTAAGCAAAGCGGGTCATAAATTCAATTACGACCACTTCTACGAGGTTCTCAAGGACTTGCCAAAGTATTCCATGTCAACCACCGGTTCACAATATACGGATGAAGAAAATAATGAGAGCCCGCTTGATTCGAACGACAACGAATCAAGGGAATTCAATAATGCTCTTAGAAGATCGGAAGGACGTAAAATGGAAAAATAAAAAGGAAAGAAACGAGCGGCCGCCAACAGTGCGGCTACAAACACGTCCCTTTTAGAGAACTCCGAAGAATTCAACACACTTTATGACAAAAATTCTGCAGAATCCCAAACAATCAGGAGAACTCTAAATGAAAAGATTTATGGTTTAATTTTAAGTCGCACCAAAGAGTTTGAAGCTCAACTTCGACGTGATGAAGCTTAACTCCAATGTGATGAAGATCAGATTATTTACATGGATACAACTAAATTCACTCCCCAATAAAATTCCTTTCATGAGATGCGAATGAATCATATAATGCAGCGTCGGTCTCAAGCATATCGTAACTTCTTAGAATAGATAAATAGATTTGGCCGGGTTCTTTATGTAATCCAAATTTATTAGTTATTAACTTTTGTACCAATATTTATGAATGACTATTTTTATCAAAACAAATTTTATTTAGCACGAAGATAATTGTGTACATAGTTATAAATGGGTAAATGGATAAAGATGAAATTACAATCAAGTTGATGATTCTGCATGACGAATCCAAATGTGTTCCATAAGATCGTCACGTAACTGGTTATGATCTTCCTTGTTCCACATCTTTGCCTGCCGCACCTGGTACTGATAGTGGCCAGCGAGACTGTGCCAACTTAAGCATGGGGGTGGGTCACGTAAGGGAAGGTCAGCTCGTCATGTCCCGTTATGCAACTCCTCCTCGATAATCATATTGTGTAATATGACACAAGCCTTCATAATTAAACATAAGTATTTATATTCCCAGATATTTCTCGGGTTCCTAATAAAGTGGAACGGTTGTTGTAAGATCCCGAATGCCCTTTCCACATCCTTTCGGGCTCCTTCCTGAGCTCGTGTGAACACCTTCAGTTTTTGAGTGACTGGTCTCTTGAAACTCTTGATGATAGTTGTGATGGGAGGATAGATACCATCTGTAAGGTAGTACCCTGTGTCATATGTGCTTCCGTTTACTTCGAAGTGCATAGGGGTGCGATTTCCTTCCAAAATTTCTTCGAACACGTGAGATTTGGCAAGAACATTCAGATCATTACATGCACCAGGCATACCACATAACGAATGCCAAATCCAAGTATCATAAGATGCCACTCCCTCTAAAATTATAGTGGTATCATGGCAATGTCCTTGATATTGTCCTTTCCATGCATGTGGACAGTTATTCCATTCCCAATGCATGCAGTCAATGCTCCCAATTATCTCGGGGAAACCACATCGTTCATTCTCAGGCTTCATGCGAGCTATATCTTCGACTGTTGGTGTGCGGCAACACTCCGGGCTAAACACCTTCACTATAGCCCTATAGAACCGTTTGATAGTCTCAATCGCCATCCTCTCGGCTATTTTTAAATATTCATCCTGCAAATCCCCGTATCCACCGTACGCCAACATACGAAGTGCACAAACAATCTTCTGGTGAGAGCTTAATCCCATTTGTCCAACACAATCGGCTCTCTGGATGAAATATGAATCTTTTTCACATACTTCTTCTAGAATACGATTGAAGCTCACCTTGTTCATCCTGAACCAACGTTGAACATTTCTTCAGGATAAGTGGGGTTCTCTTGGAAATAATCTTTCCATAAATTATGATGACCCGTCTCTCTATCCCTGTGCACTGTTCTTCTCTCATGTATTTCCCTACCACTGTGTAGTAAGGATGATTGATAGATTGCACTCTGTAATTTGTTGTGGATCGTGGTGGCTTCATCATCTGAGTCGAGATTATAAGATTGGGCGATCTACGCTAATATCATCTCCTCCAGATCGTTGTTAGACATTTTTTTTATGAACTTGGGAAAAATTGTTATATTAGGAGGAAATATTGTTATGCTCAACATTTATCTAAATCGTTTATTTATAGTATTGAACAGTAAAGAAGGCTCATTGGGCTTGTTCATAGTCACTTTCAACTTAAATATGATGTGACCAGTCGTACTTGGATGGTAAAAAAAGAAACGCCCAAAATTGAACGGTAAAGAATGCTCCTCTGGCTTGTTTATAGTCACTTTCAACTTAAATATGATGTGACCACTCGTACTTGGATGGTAAAAAAAGAATCGCCCAAAATTGAACGGTGAATAAGGCTCCTCTGACTTATTTATAGTCACTTTAAACTTAAATATGATGTGACCACTCGTACTTGGACGGTAAAAAAAGAACCACCCAAAATTGAACGGTAAAGAAGGATCCTCTGGCTTGTTCATAGTCACTTTCAACGTAAATATTTTTAAACATTTATTCATCCATTTTCTTCCCTTTAAGCATATCGTCTCGTTCTTAGTTAGAGCGTCAATAACTCATTTGTTCATTTTGTCATACATATACACCATAACCTTAGCTACACTAACTTCAGATCATAAACTACAAAATGCATAACCATGTCTACATGCCTGATGAAGATTCACCCTTATTAACCCATATTCCATGGGATGATCATTTGAAATGGCCTAGGTTATTTGACAGACGTTGTGATTTGGAGTGCTACTGTCAGTGGCATGGTTTACCCGTGCCACAGGCAAAATCGGCAACATATTGCAAAGATGTAAAGAAAGATTTGATAAATACTGAACTTGACGATCCAATCTATGAATCGGATTCGGAACTCCCGAATTATAAAGGTCTAGATTAGGACTTGGATTTCGTACATCATCTACCTAACATGTTGATGGGGGATGGGAATGCCTTATGTTGTGTTCCGTGGTTGCCTAGGAAATATAAATGATAAAATTATATAACTTTTTAATGTTTTTATATATTAATATTAATAAAGTAAAGTTGGTATTAATGTCCATGATTGTAACATAAAATAGTTAATGGAATTACATATGGAAAATACACTGGAAAATGCACTTTACATTGGACCTCTACCCTCATATTGGTCATAAGGAAATGTGTTGAAAATCCCAAAAACATCATCGGCAAGAGATGGCTGAGAAGACGATCCTATAGGATCTTTGGAGGGTGGAAGGGCAATATTGGGAGAAGCACTATGATATTCATCTCCATATATATATAGCGGTGTATGTTACGGAATGGGGTTGTGTTCCAGGGCCGAACTCTGTCCCGCCCCACGCAGATTTGAAATCTCTTGATCTTTCTCACGTAATAACCTCTACAGCATGAGCTCTCGTTCTAACCTTATGGATCTTTATTTTTGGATATAGTCCTCTCTATAAAAAACCATATCATGCCATTGTTCGCGTGAGTAAAATTCAGTCGGAGCTAAGTCATTCGGCGTACTTGGTGGATCAACCTGAATAAATGTTGTGCCATTTCCACTCATATGTGTCACCTCAAGTTCCCGTGATAACGGTATCAAACTTGAGGAAGAAGGTTGACCCTGTGTGTTGTACGAATGTGGAGCTTGCCATCTATCTATCGGTGCGATGGGTACCCATAAATCATATGGTACAATCGAGGCAAACCCAACCCCATCATGGTTCTACCACCGAATTAACGAAGGTAATATTAGACCCTTAGTTACAGCTCTCCAGTATGTAAGCCATTCATCCTGCCATGTCATTGTGACATTAGGAATTGCAGGTTGCCAATTGCCAATATGTTGCATATATATATATATATATATATATATATATTAAGAGGAATGAATGCCATTGGATATAGTGGGTTATTTGGGATAGAAATGTGGCTTGTCATTTGACGATAACAACGGTCTCCGAGATACCAACTCCCACCTAATTTCAGATAAAAAAGCAGGTACCGTCTCTGAGGAAAATCATAAACTTCAGATCATAAACTACAAAATGCATAACCATGTCTACATGCCTGATGAAGATTCACCCTTCTTAACCCATATTCCATGGGATGATCATTTGAAATGGCCTAGGTTATTTGATAGACGTTGTGATTTGGAGTGCTACTGTCAGTGGCATGGTTTACCCGTGCCACAGGCAAAATCGGCAACATATTGCAAAGATGTAAAGAAAGATTTGATAAATACTGAACTTGACGATCCAATCTATGAATAGGATTCGGAACTCCCGAATTATTAAGGTCTAGATTAGGACTTGGATTTCGTACATCATCTACCTAACATGTTGATGGGGGATGGGAATGCCTTATGTTGTGTTCCGTGGTTGCCTAGGAAATATAAATGATAAAATTATGTAACTTTTTAATGTTTTTATATATTAATATTAATAAAATAAAGTTGGTATTAATGTCCATGATTGTAACATAAAATAGTTAATGGAATTACATATGGAAAATACACTGGAAAATGCACTTTACATTGGACCTCTACCCTCATATTGGTCATAAGGAAATGTGTTGAAAATCCCAAAAACATCATCGGCAAGAGATGGTTGAGAAGACGATCCTATAGGATCTTTGGAGGGTGGAAGGGCAATATTGGGATAAGCACTATGATATTCATCTCCATATATATATAGCGGTGTATGTTGCGGAATGGGGTTGTGTTCCAGGGCCGAACTCGGTCCCGCCCCACGCAGATTTGAAATCTCTTGATCTTTCTCACGTAATAACCTATACAACATAAGCTCTCGTTCTAACGTTATGGATATTTATTTTTGGATATAGTCCTCTCTATAAAAAACCATATCATGCCATTGTTCGCGTGAGTAAAATTCAGTCGGAGCTAAGTCATTCGGCGTACTTGGTGGATCTACCTGAATAAATGTTGTGCCATTTCCACTCATATGTGTCACCTCAAGTTCCCGTGATAACGGTATCAAACTCGAGGAAAAAGGTTGACCCTGTGTGTTGTACGAATGTGGAGCTTGCCATCTATCTGTCGGTGCGATGGGTGCCCATAAATCATATGGTACAATCGAGGAAAACCCAACACCATCATAGTTCTACCACCGAATTAACGAAGGTAATATTAGACCCTTAGTTACAGCTCTCCAGTATGTAAGCCATTCATCCTGCCTTGTGATTGTCACATTAGGAATTGCAGGTTGCCAATTGCCAATATGTTGCATATATATATATTAAGAGGAATGAATGCCATTGGATATAGTGGGTTATTTGGGATAGAAATGTGGCTTGTCATTTGACGACAACAACGGTCTCCGAGATACCAACTCCCACCTAATTTCAAATCAAAAAGCAGGTACCGTCTCTGAGGAAAATTATGATCAACTACAGCAACAGGAAAATGGTTTTGCGGCCATTCCATAAACGGTTGCCATATAATTGACTCGGGTGATCGCATTTCGATCTGCTCCTGCATGACCGAACTTTTAAAACGCATTTATCCCTGAACATTATCACGATTATTGATCCCCATCGTAAAATACGCGACCATCTTTCCACTGCATCATTGTGCAAGAGGGGAGACATGGTATGGAGGCACTCGTAGCCGTAATACTGCGATTTATAAGAAGAAGCAATTAATAAATTTGTATATTTATATAATAACTATATTTATATTAATTGAAAAAAATTGAAACGTTCACTTCGTAAATACTTTACCTTTATTAATTGCCAAAAACAATTAACTATTTTCTGGACATTTGCAGCGCATGCGTCAAGTGCGTAGTAAACTCGGGCAAGAATGGAAGAACCCCAATCTTTCACAGCCATGTCATTTAGGTCATCTAAATAAGTTGCCCAATCCACAAACACTGAATTATAGCCCATTGGAAAAAATATGGAGCTCATGACATAAACATTAAAAGCTCGAGCGATTTGTTCCGTGTTCGCTAATCTATGCACCGGAGCTTGTTGGCACCAATGCAACATGTATTGTTTAAGAGTTGCACACGAAATATTTCGTCCTTTGTACTGTGGGTGGCCTATTCCAGGATAATATAATTCAAATATTTCCTCCACCGTAAATGGACTAGAATGAGGAAACGCTAGCAAAATGGGATTGGTACCAATTTGAATTCCTGATACGGGAAATTTTTACAATGATTAAAATTTGCAAATATGACATATAAATTGTTAACATAAATAAAGTGCATAGCAAGATATTGATAAATTACCGGTTAAATGGAAAAAATCAAACGGGGTAATCCCCAATTCCACTTACGGTAGTTGAAATGTATGTGTTCTTTCCGACCACCTACTAATTAAGGCACCAGTCATTTGGTTATCCGAGTTGGGATAACTTTCACTGAAAAAATAACTGAATCCGAAATTATTTATGGCATCTCGCACTGCAAGAACGTTGGATAAACTTGCATACACTTCAATCGGACCTTGTACACTACCACGCATGTGAAATTGACTATCATTTGCTTCTGCGTTAGGATCAATAATTGTGTCCATCGCACGCAGTGTTTCGTCGGATAATTGAAATAAATTTCGATAAACGATTGGTAAATTGGGTGATGGAGGTGGGTTTTCATTTGGTTTGGACTTTTTGCCACACCATTTTCTTTGAATATGAAACATTTTGATGACTCAACAAATTGCTTTACGGAAATTATAATGTTTGATATTTTGAATGAAAGATATATAAAAACGGGTATGGAAAATAATGAAGGAAGATGTGAGATTTATATAGGGGTTGTTTTCTAACTTGGTTATATTAAAACGGATAGATTATAACGGTAGGGTAACGGGCAGAAAACGGTCGAAATTTTAGGCGGCTAAAAGTCCCCCGCTCAGGGTGGGCCCAACCCATGGGCGGCTAAAAGTCTCCCGCCCAGCCCCTGGGCGGCTCCCGCCCAACTCGTTTTTACACGTTGCCCACTGTGGGAACCCCACTCCACAATCTACCTAAAAAATCTAAATACCTATTGTTTGTGCATCTCCCACTGGAGATGGCCTAAAGTAGGTCTAGTTATTCATGTGGGTAAAGGTATGTTAATGTACGCATTTGACTTCGTTGATCATGACGAAGATATAAAAGATTATTTGTTTGTTAATTAATTGCGTGAGGCAAATACATAAGAAAAAAAATGAAAACTAAAATGGCAAAAATCATATTTCCATAATATCATATTTATTATAATTTCCATTTTTGTAACAGGTCATTTCAACTAGATTTTGAGTGTTTCAAGCCTCCAAGTGTAGACTATAGATTCCCTATTGATAGGAGGATCGATTAGCCTTAAGGATTTTTAGGAGGACTGATCGGTCACTCCTTTCCTTTATTGTTGCTCCCTATAAATATGGATAAAACTTGGTTTGGAAATCTCATGTCGTCATCTCTTCTTTCTCGGAGTCTTGAAAACAACGTTCTTTTTATTTCATATCTTTCTTGATATTGATATTAAATGTACCGAAACCATACTTTCCTCAATCGTAAACTATATTCTTTTATCCGCAGCTTCAAGGAGCGGTATCTCTTGGGTTTAGAGTGATATGGGTCAGTCCCTTTGTCATCTTGGTTAAGGAATATGTAATTTTGTATTAATATTAGTTGGCCAATTCTACTGACATAACATTTGAGTCTTTCAAGTCATATAGACATGATTCGTTATGAGTGAGGTACAGTAATTTATCTTATATTAGACTTATATGAATCTTGAGGATTTAAGATCATGCATGCCTCTCATTGAAACTTCCATTGCCATAGATTTTTCACTGAAGTGAAGATTGTATCCTTTTTGTTGTTGTGAATTGTAAGAAGCTAAAAACATATGTGGATTTTATTTTCTAAAAATGTTTCACTTTTTTAAAATGTGAGAGGCTTTTGAAAAGATTTGAACAAGTTATTTAAATGAGTCCCAGAGATTTTAAAACATTTGACAATGCTTTGGGAACTCATCTTGTGTTTTGAACTGTGTTAAGGCATTTTGAATGTGTTTTATGCTTTAACCATTTTCACGACTCTATATTATGCCCGTGCACACGTCCCATTTACATGGTTACAAAAGGTGTCTATGCGCATGGCCATGACCATAATTCCACACTATCTAAAATCATGCGCATGGCGAGATCTATCCATGTGTACGCCAACCCCAAATTTTAGAAAATTTTCTTTTTAATGGATAATATCAATCCTATTTATAAAGATCTAAAATTTATACGATTGAAATATTCCTCTGAGCTAACTTTAAAAGTTTAGAGATCTCTATCTATCTTCAATTTCAAATATCAATTGTTCTTCAAAAACTTTTGAAAATTTTATCTATGTATGACTCAAACGTTTTTACGAGAACTAAGAGTTGATTTAATTAGATCTTCACACTAGCCTTTGCCAATTCATTCTACAATTTTTGAATTGATACGAACATCCACTCCCTGATCTTCAATTGAAAGCATTCTATATTATTGGTGAATTAGAAGTGCGGGACGACTTCTAAGTAAGAGAATAGACTTCTACGTTCAAGGCGTGGAGATTGCGGTGGATTCTCACTGGCCATGGTGGAAAGTTGACAGGTTCATAGGTACCCACACGATTAATATTGTGTGAGAGGTACCTTTTTGTCTTTAATAAAATTGATTTTAAGTAGAAATGAGAATTGACGTGTGACGAGGTTTTTTATACCTTGGGTTGGGCGGTGGGGGGGGGGGGGGGGGGGCGAGTGGGAGTTCTCAGAAACATTGTCTTGTGGTAAATTGTGAATGATTTATTGTCACATGAATACATTTAATCACACACATCACATTTGAATATAGTGAATTGAACTAAAACTGACTTAGGCATGTCAGATCTATTTTTCTTATATATATTAACCTAATTATATTATTGTGTGAGTTAGTTAAGTCATTGAACAACTAATTTGGGAAAACATTTTGTAAGTAACTTGAATGTGCACGAAAAATCATCTAAAATAAAAAATTGGTCACAAGATGTCTTGAAACCTATTCACTCCTATTGACTTGTTATAGGTGTTTTTCTCAAGTGCATAACACACTCCTTCAATGATAAGAGACCAATGGTCATTTGAATGGGATTAATATACTTGAGTTGATCGTTGATTTGTTATGTCTTTGTTGTTTTTTTCTCATTGACCTAGTTTTCACGTGCTTGTGTTGATCCTTGTGTTGTGATGTTAGATCTATGATTTTGAGTCAAGGTGAAAAGTTATAATTATTAAAAGTTTAATTTGACAATAACGTAGTTAAATCATCTCATTTTTGAAATAAATCAAAATCTATTGATGTTGATTTTGATGAACTTGATGAAAATTAAAAGGATAAATTCTCGAGTAAAAAAATGTGTGTTGAATGCTCAACTTCTCAAAATGAAAAACACTCATGTTAAATTGGCTACTCAAGTCAAACTCTATGAACAAGAAAAAAAATCTTTTAAAGTGTTTGAAATGGCTAGTAAACTTACAAATGAAAAGTTAACATTGATTCAAAACGAGAAAGATGGGTTGTTAGAATTGACTTATGATGTGGGATAATCAAGCTTTGAGATTAAAACATTCTGATTTGAGAAGATTAACAAGTTCAAAAATGTTCATTTCAAAAAGCTAAAAATTTTGGAACGAGATAAAAATGATTTGAATCTTAAACTTAAAATAGTGAATGAAGAGCTTATTCTTTTTAAAAGTTATATAAGTGAACTTGAGAGGAGATTTGAGTATTTACAAAATAAATTTGATATATTCAATAGTTTGAAATACAGGTCTTCATCTCAAGTTAACTCATCACGTGAATGTTCATCACATGATTCAAAGAAAATGAATTCTTTGATTTTGAGGGAAAATGGAAGAAAATTTACTCTCATGGTGAAGAAAGATGATAGAGTGCCTTTAAAGTGAGTTGTAAAGAAGAATAAGATAATTAACTTCTAGAAAAAGGTCGCTTATTGATTCTTGATTATGTAGAAGTGAAGATTCACATACCTCTATCCCTATGTCATAAGATGATAGTAAAGATTATATGAATGACCTTAAAAAAGGATTTAATGAGATTTATTAAGAATCTCTAAAGCTTAAAGAATCAAACATCTAATTTTTAAAAAAATGAATGTTTTACAAAATGAACTTGATAGGAAAGAAAAAAAGTTTGAAAATGTTCAATTTCAAAGTGTTTTGATATTGAAAAAGTTATTGATGTTTTATCTAAGCAATTTGAGTCTTTGAAATCACAAAATGCAATCGTTTCAAAAGAAAAATAATATTTTGATCTTAATAATTCAATTCTAAAAGTTTACTTTGAAATGTTAAAACTTGAACTTCAGCATACTAAGGATTTGAAAATTAAAATATATGATAGAACAAATTTTCTTGATAGAATTTTATTTAGTAATGCTCAACCAAAGCCTAACATTCATGGGATTGGTTTCAATGATTCAAATCTTGAGAAATATATTGGAAAAACAAAATTTAATGTTTAAAGTTTAAATTCTCAAAAGAAGAATGAGGTATGAACTCCTATGATTCAAAAGAAGGAGGTTGAAGCTAAATCTGAGATTGTTAAAAATGGATTTTGTTGTAATTTTGTGGTATGTCGAACCATGTTGTTCATTTTTTTGATGAAAAGAAGACTTGATAGAGTTTATCAAAAGGCACAATTTTAAAGAAAGACTTGATAAGGAATGAGAGAAGGTTTGAAAGGAACAATGTTGTGAGAAGAACTATATCTTTTTTGCAATTTTTATATGGTATAAGGCCGCACAATTCAAGCTTATGGCTCCTTGAAAGAGAGAAATAATAGGTTTAATGGAAATATGAGGAAAGTTATTCATGGGGATCATATTACTGAATTTTGTGGTAAATTGGATAAGTTGATGAATTTCGCTGTGCATGATAAAGATGAGGTGATAAAAGAGTTTCCTAACCTAGACCTAAACCATATACTCAAATTCAAGGGACCATGATTAATATTTATAGGAAGGATGAGAAATGGATTCCAAAAGTTGATAGTTAAATTTCTTATGAATGCACCATGGAAGCAAGTACATGTTTTTCTTCTTCTTGTCTAGTTTGTGAAGAAGGAAAGTGTTGTTGTTCCTCTTATTGACCCTGGGGATAAAATACCCATCACTGTCTAGGAAAATAATTTGATTAGGATGAATAGGTTCTTGTAGGTTTTCATTCGTAGTTCATTCTTGATTTGTGGGGAAAATAAGTCAATGTGGTAGAGAAAACACCAATAGGTTTATTTTTCATGGTTACTGAGATTTTAATGCATGTATGCATTTTTCATGCATTTGCTTTCTATGCAATGTGTTCTTACTAAACATGATTTTGTAAATATTCACGCATCATTCTTATTCAAAAATATTTTGTGTTTGTTCTTTTTGTGAAATGTTGTTAAGTCTTTAATTCATATTGATTTGATGATCAATTCAACTTGAATGGTGATTGAAAACAGAATTCCGTACTATTGATTAAAATCTTTTATTCATTTAATTATTCGGTTAAATTTTATTTTGTAAGGACATAATTTTAGAAATGTTCGGGGTTGAATATAGGAATTTTCTGTTTTCCCTAGATCACTGTTTTTATGTCTGATACCACTACATTCGACATGTCAAAACGATCATCCATGATGGCCTTGATCCGAATCCATGCATCCATTATCTTCACGCGTGCATCATGCTTCATGCAACGTTATTCTCAACCGTTCACACTACTCCACTACACAATATTGGTAAAAATATTATTTGGAGTTATTTATATTTGCATAAATATTTGGGAATTTTTTAGAAAATAATTTTCTGAAGTTTGAAATATTTTTTATCGAAAGCAGAAATTTTTCTAAGTGTAGAAGCGGAGTGTCTCGGTCAAAGAGCTTGTTCAAACGAGCTTCCACTGTCGTTGGAGCGAGATAAGCATCTCGTGCGATGTCGTTCGAACGACACGTATCCTTCGTTCGAGCGATATGCCTATCTCATTCGAGCGACGCCACCGCCTCGATTTTTGTATAAATACCAGTGTACTTTCTACACGTTTTTTAAAGTCACTTCACAACATGATTTCGATGAAAAACTTTCCAAAAAATAGACTTCACTTTTTAAGGTTTTACACCTTGTTTATTCACATAAACACTCTCATCTATGTATGTGAATTGTTAAACCTTCATGAGGATCGTTCTTACTCATCTAGAGTAATTTGTGGAGAAGTCGTTCTCTTCTTCATTGCTGCCCATCTGGAGTTCTTGCGGGAGATTCCAACTGGGACATAAAAATCGATGCCTAAGGGTATTTATTTGTCGCTCTTATTTTCATTGTAATTCGTGTAACCGTTTTTACAAATTATAGTCAAAATAAAAAGGTTTTGCCCCTTTGGGGGATTTTTCCTCATTTGTGTGTTTTGTGTGTGATTAATTATTCTTGCATGATCATATTGATTTCAATCACACCTAGATGCATGTTTTAGGATTTAATTGAAAAAACTGAGATTTAATTAAATAATTTCTAATTTGAACGCAAACGCACTCTTCAAATTGGTATCAGAGCCTGTTGCACTAAGTTATTGTGTTTTGTTCCTATTTTTCAAAAACATGGCTTTTGGTGGTTTTGATGATCTTCGATGTCAAATTTTTGAAAAAGTTAATTGGAAAATTCATACGAACTCTTGTTTTAAATCTTCTCTTAAAAAAGACTCTGAGAGGTGTCCTTGTTGTGAGGGTGTTGGTCACGCGTTAGTTGAGTGTACCACAAATTTAAAGAAGAAATTAAATAAACTAGTTTCTCATGTTTCTACCCTTAGTGGTAGTGATTCGGAAGAACAAGTCTTTTTAGCTTCTAGGCGAGAGCTTACCATCTGTGTGATTAGTGATGATAATGAGGGTTACAGGAGTGAGGATGAAAGTGCAGATGTGCGTGACTTGCAAACTGCTTTCAATGAACTTTATGCTGAATCTTTGAAAATGAAGAAAGAAAATTTGAAATTGAAAGCTCAATTGAAAGAGTGTGACTTAAAAAATAATGATTTTTTAGTTGAAGAACTTAGGGCACATGAGAAAATTTTGAAAGAGAAGCTTGAGTACGTCGAGGGTGAGAGAGATAGTCTTAGAGGGTTGATGGAGACTATGAAAAATGAGCTTTTAAAGGTTGAGGATTCTAGACGTGTACTTGAATCTAGGATAGGTAAACTTGAGGTGAAATTGAAAGATTCAAGTAAAGTGAAATTTGATTTGGAGTCTAGGTCTGAAAAACTTGATAAGATTTTAGGCACCGTCGAGATAAAAAAGGATAGGGGTAGGATTGGTCTTGAAAAATATGTTGCACCCATTCCCACACATGTGAGAGAGCCTTCTAGGATTGTTAAGAAAGAGGAGCCTAAGTTTTTTAGGAAAGAGACCCCTAGGAACATCGTGAGATAACCTCCTAGGATCATTAGGAGGGAGCAACCGAGAAATTTGACGAGAGGGCCACATTTAGGTAACACTCACCGCCCGATTTACAATTGCACACATTACAGTAGGCAAGGTCATCTTAGGCATTTCTGCAACAAGATTTTGAATGGACTTAGATAACATAAAAAGAAAGTCACACCAGTTACCAAAACCCCCCACACTCTGTTATACATCAATTTGGGTTAGAAAATCGGATTTAGAGGCTTATGGTTTATTTTTCCACGATTCTCGTTTGCTTGCACATGATTCTTCTCTTGTCATATCATATAGATGATTGTGTTTGCATGTTTGTCATATGCTAGTTATGGTTTTATGATATATATTTGCTAGTATGATGACATGTACTTTTCGTATAAATTTTTGCTTTTGAAAAATACAAAAGAAAAATTTTTGAAAAATAAAAAAAAAGATTTTATTTTGATAAAATTTTTGAAAAATCAAAGCGATTTTTGTAATTTGTTTACACCTTTTATGGGTGAGCATTTAAGATAATCGAGTCACAACTTTCATTCCATTTAATCATGTGACAATTTGATAGTTTTTTGAGACAATAGGTCAATTCATCCATGTGCTTTATAATGTTTGGAGTCATTGAGATGTAATTAGTTGTTACTTCCTACATGTTTGACTCATGATATCCTTTATTGAACACAAGCACGGATTTGTTTGATTATTGTGCTTGTCTTATCACATGTTGGTTGGGTGTTTTCACTTCAATCATGTCCTTAAAACGAACCAAGCGCGATAAAATAATACAATAAAAGTGTGCACCTTTTAACCATGTTTGTGAGTTTTTGTGTGCGTTTTTTGGAAACAGGGAAGGGCTATGAAAGAATATCATTTATCCTCTGCGATTAAGCCGCCATTTAATTGGACCTAAAAAATTGCAGAATTTTAGTATCCGTGGTCCAAAGAGGTTTAAAAGAGCCCGAAAAAATTTAAAGGCAATAAAAAGAAATTCATGCCAATTATGGGCCAATAGGTTTTTGCACCAATTCTCCAAAGTTTGAAAATTTAGTTTATACACCTCTAAAAGAAAATATATATGAGGGTGTTTGGATGGAGAATTAAAACAGGTTGCACGTCCTTAAAAGTCTTGAAAAAGCGCTACATAATTTTGGACGTTATTGGAATGGAAATCATTTAGACTTTATTTGTTGATTTGCATAAGACGATGTCATCTAAATTCAACAATTTTTACACCTAAGGATAATTTTGATGTTCATTCGTTATGGGTACACGTATGCATCATACACATATGATTGATTGATTTTATTTACCAATCAAATGTGTTCACACCCATATATTCCATTTCCATGGATTGGTTGTTGTAGTTTAAATCCATGGTGTGATTTTTTGTATCTTATTTTTGTATGAAAAACTTGAAAAATCAAAAATAGTTTGTGCATGTTTTTGGGACGTACCTTTGCATGTGCATTAATTGATTTATATTCGCTATGCATTTTTATCGTGACACTCCACGTTTTGATTGTTTCTTCTTATCTGTCTATTTGGGGACATCATAAAAAGGGGGAGAATGAATTATGGGGGAGAATTTTTATTGATTTATCAACGATTTGCTTAAGCTTAATTGATCCTTGATTTTAGCATATCATTATATTTCAAACTGTTGTTTGTCACGGGTATTTGCCTTATCTCATGTGTGTAGGTACAAAGTTGATTTATTGGATTGCACACCTCGATGAGAAAAGATTTGGGAGTCTCCGAAGAGCTAAAAATTTTAAGATGATGAAGTTTGATTGAAGACATATCATTTAGTATTCTCAGTTTGATGGGGATATTATATTGTATGTCATTTATTTTATAGAGATTGCATAATTCGAATTTTTTTATGTATGTACCGACATAGACATAGCGAGAGATTTGTAAGGACATAATTTTATAAATGTTCGAGGTAGAATTTAGGAATTTTCTATTTTTCCTAGATCACAGTTTTTATGTCTGATACCGCTACATTCAGCACGTCAACACAATCATCCACAACGACCTTGATCCAAATCCATGCATCCATCATCTTCACGCGTGCATCATGCTTCATGCAACGTTCTGCTCGACCGTTCCCACTACGCAATATTAGTAAAAGATTTATTGGAGTTGTTGATATTTGCATAAATATTGGGGAATTTTTTAGAAAATAATTTTTTGAAGTCTAAAATATTTTTTATCGAAAGAAAAAAAAATTCTAAGTGTAGAAGCGGAGTGCCTTGGTCGACGAGCTCGTTCAAATGAGCTTCCACTGTCGTTCGAACGAGATAAGCATCTCTGGCAATGTCGTTCGAACGATACGCGTCCTTCTTTCGAGAGAGATGCCTATCTCGTTCGAGCACCGTCGCCGCCTCGATTTTCGTATAAATACTAGTGTACTTTCTACACATTTTTAAAGTCTTTTCACAACACGATTTCTGCAAAAAATTTCCCAGAAAACAGATTTCATAAACACTCCCATCTATGTATGTGAATTGTTAAACCTTCATGAGGATCGTTCTTACTCATCTGAAGTAATTTGTGGAGATGTTGTTCTCTTGTTCAATGCTGCCCACCTGGAGTTCTTGCGGGAGATTTCAGCCGAGACATAGAAACTGATGCCTTAGGGTATTTCTTTGTCGCTCTTATTTTCATTGTAATCCGTGTAACCGTTTTTACAAATTATAGTGAAAATAAAAAGGTTTTACCCCTTTGAGGGATTTTTCCTCATTTGTGTTTTTTGTGTGTGATTAATTATTCTTGCATGATCATATTTATTTCAACTACACCAAGATGCACGTTTTAGGATTTAATTGAAAAAACTGAGATTTAATTAAATAATTTCTAATTTGAACGCAAGCGCACTCTTCACATTTGATAAATTAAGATTAACAAATTTGTTGAGATATATAGTATTTATTTCACATTACTTGAGCATATGGATATTAATTGTTGCATATGATGTTTGTTATATGGATATTTCCTTCAATGCTTTACTTGATCATGATCAAATCCCTAGATCTTATTGGTGTTTTATTGGTCTTTATGAGAGATTTTGTGATATTCTCACTATGAAGAAAATGAAAAAGTACCATTTTCAAAAGCATTGATAAGAGCTACCACTAAAATTATTACACCCATTTTGGAAATTTAAATGTTTTTTAGTAGGTTTAATTTAGATGTGTGAAAAGGCAATTGATGGCAAAAGCCAAAATATGTTGAAAAAGACACATACGACAAGAGCTTGAAATTGCAGAAAAACAAGATTGGGCTTAGAACTTCAAAAATGAATTTTTTTTATTTAGTTGAAATTCAAAATATTTTAATCAACATATGCTCAAGGGAGTAAATGAGCGGAAACTAGCATTTTAATATCAAAAGGACATTGATCTAATGATTGTCTTTTAAGCATCATCTGTAACGTTTACATGATTTGATTATGTGTATTGATATTGATTTTGTATTCCTACTTGTCACATGAATCATATGCTGATTGATATAGGAACTTTAAAATTATTGATTTGATGATAATTTTATGCCTTTAATGTTCAATTGGTTGAAATTAAGTTAAATTTGTCTTTATCTCATATTTTTTTAATCAAGATTTAAATTAAATCTTTATATCAATCAATTGATCATAAGTTGCCTGATGACAATCATATTTTACATGCTTTGTGTTTGAATATGTATATATATGTGCGTATGAGTTATTTATTTTCCTATTTCAAACTTTCGTATTTTACATGCATTGTGTTTGCATTTGTACATATGTGTCTTTGAGTTATGCCTTTAATGTTCAATTGGTTTAAATTAAGTTAAATTTGTTTTTATTTTATAATTTCTAATTAAGATTTAAATTAAATCTTTATGTCAAGTAATTGATCATGAGTTGCCTAATGACAATCACATTTCACATACTTTGTGTTCGCATTTGTATACACCTGTGTGTAAGTTATTTATTTTTTCCATTTCTTTCATTTGGTTCCAAATTGGAGCTATTAAAGTCAAATTGAATGATTTTCCATTTGCATACATTCATATCACTGAGATTTAGAGTGTTGGAATTCAGGAGGCTTCGCTTGGATTTTTGTAAATTTTTAGACTTTTGGAGGAAATTTGTCTATTTTGTACACACCTTGAAACAAAAAGCATTCGCACATGTATCGTTCACGTATTAGCTATTTGCACGGATATAATTATCTACCGTGCGCACGCATCTTTATTCTTGGTAATTTTTTTATGTTTTGGGTAGCTTCTTGTTATGTTGGTATACTTATCCATGCTTATATACCTTGATTTATGTTGTACCTTCTGCCTTTAAGCTGGTACCTTGCTTGAATTATGCTTATAGAGGTTATTCAACTTTATTATTGATATTAGGTTATTTCTTATATTTTCCTACATTATCTAGGATTGTTTTGGGATATCATTTTTAGAGCTCTGTATGTCCTATCTTTGCACATACGTAGTACATTTTTGAACCATGGTGGTCTAGTTGTATCATTGGTGGATGATCTTATTTCCAAGCATGTGATCGTCCACATTTCCCACTGTGGATTTTCTACATCATATATTCGATCCCATCCCCTTCTATGCAATGTAAATGGGTTCAATCAAAAGTCCTATTAAAGATCTCTTTGTTACGAATGAAATATTAGGCAACCATCTTGCGAAAGGTCACATGGTCTTTCTTGTCTGCGTCTTAGATATTCCTACCATGTTTGATGAGGCGCTAAGTGTCATAGTACCATAATCTTTCCATGTCTAGATCTTCCTTGGTAACGATCTCGATGTGGTAGTAGTGGTTCGGTTCAGCTTGTTTCTGAACCAGAATAGGGGCTATGGTTATTCCCTCAGGCATGTCGACTATGGAGGCCAAGGTTATCGATGCATCGACTAGGATATTATTTGGGTAAGGAACATAATGGAAGGATACATACTTCAATTGGGAGGAAATCTTTTCTAGTCGAGTATTGAGATCACGCCAGGAATCAATGATTAACTTGTTTAATTAAATTCTAATTTTTAATCCCAAAATTCCAAGCTCTTGCTTATAGGTTGTGATAGAATAATTAAATCAAACCAAGCATGCATAGTCAATCACAATATGAGGAAAAATTTCTCGAAGGGAAAAAACCATTTTTATTTCACTATAATTCGTAACAACTTACCACTACAGATAAATATAGTGACACACGAATACACACAAGTGTCAGTTCGTTCTCATCAGTGTTGTCAGCAAGAGATACCGCAAGAGCTCCAATTTTGGAATAGAGAACTACCTTCTTCTCCATAAGATTACTCCAGATGAGTAGAACAATTATCTCTAGGGTTGATAAGACTCACATATATGTTTGGGAATGATTTGTGAATCAAAAAGGTTGAAAATACATAAAAAAAAATGAAGTCTGGAAATATGCAGCAGTTCTATTGAAATGTGAGTGCCAAAGACTTGAAAATCATGTAGAATGAGCACTATTATAAATATAGAAATCGAGACAATTCATCGCTCGAACGAAATGAAGTCTTCGCTCAAACGGAAAGCCACTTCGCTTGAACGACTTCGCGAGAGATGCCAATGTCGCTCGAACGACAGGCGTGTCTCGCTCGAACGACGTCACCGACTTTTTTTTCGTTCGCCTCTACCCTTAGAAAAAATTCTTCTTCCAAAGTAAAAACGTTCCAGACCCTTACAAATATTTTATAAAAGTTTCCCAAATATCTATGTAAATAATAAATACTCCAAATAAATTGTTTTACCATAATCGAGAGTGGAGTAGTGGGAACGGTTGAAGATCACGTTGCATCTTGCATGATGTAAATATGAATATGATGGATGCAAGGATTCGGATAAAGGCTATTATGGATGATTGTGCTTGATGTGCCGAATGTAGCGGTATCAGACATACTAACTATGATCTTGGACACACAGAAAATTCTTAGATTATAACTCGGACATTTATAAAATCATGTCCTTACAAATCTCCCCCTATCTCTATGTCGGTACATACATAAACAATTCGAATTATGCTACCCAAATAAAAAACAATTGACATACAATTTAATATCCCCATTAAACCCAAAAACTGGAAATACTAAATGACACGTCTTCAAACAAACTTCAACATCTTCAAATCTCCAACTCTTCAATCTGTCTTTGTCATCATCAGGGTATGTAACAATAATCTTCAATTTTGTACCTACACACATGAGATAATAAACAATACCCGTGATGCGCAATAGTTTGAATATAATGATAGGAAAAAGTAAATATCAATTAAGCTTAAGTAAATCACTATGAATTCAAACAAAAATTCTCCCCCTTTTTATAATGTCCACAAATAGACAAATATGAAGAACATAAAGCAAATGCAAATGGATAATGTCACAAGGTAATCAAACTTTTTTTTAAAATTTTTCAAAATTTTTCTCACAAAATATACCACAAAGAATCACACCATGAATGAACACGAAAACAACCAAGTCAGTGATAGCGAAAATGTAGGGATATGAACAAATTCGACAGGAAAATCAATACATACAACCATAACATATGTGCACGGTGAATTTCGGATATTCCTAATGAATGAACTCAACATCTTCCTTTGGTGTAAAAATGGGGGAATTATAAGAAATTGACTCAATCAAATCAACAAATCAAAGCTAAAAGTGATTTCCATACCAATAACGTCCAAAACTATGTAATGCTTTTTCATGACTTTTAAGGACGTGCAAACCCGTTTTTCATTTCTTTCCATCCAAACTCCCTCATAAATAATTACGCATTATATTTTTCTTTTGAGGTGATGAAACTAAAACCTATTGGCCTACTTTTTGGCATATCTTTCTTTTTATTGCCTTTAAATTTTTTTAGGCTCTTTCAAACGGTGGCTTTCATGACCAGTTAATTTTGTACTCTCGCATCCCTTTCCCGTGTTTCTCTTATCATATTTTGTTGCAATTAAATCCTCACGGTAAACAGTTCTTACATGCACTACTTATATTGTCAAACTTTATCTCATATGGTTCATTTCAAAGACATAATTGAGATGATAACACTCTGACCAATATGTGATAAACAAGTACAATAATCATATAAATTCGTGGAAGTGTTCATTAAAAAACCTCATGAGTCAAACATGTAGGTAGTAATAACAAATCACATTTCAATGAGCCCAAACATTACAAAGAACATGAATGAAATGATGACGCATATCAAAATACTATCAAATCGCCACATGGATATGGAATGAAATTGTGACTCGGTCATCCAAAAATATCCATTCATATCCAGTATAAAACAAACTACAAAACTCTTTTTATCTTTTTCAAAACTTTTATCAAAATAAATTATTTTTGCCTTTTTCAAAAAATTTCAAAAAATAGAAAATCTTGTTGAATTTTTCAAAAAATATATCAAAAATGGAAAACATAACTAAAAAAATGGCATGCACTAGCAATTAAACCGAATTCGTAGGTGTGAAAGTGACTAAACCGAAATCGCAAATTTCCAATTTATACTTATTTAGTCGGTGTTAAAAATCAAACCAAATTAATTCATCCCCTAAACATGCAACTACATGTGTGTGTGTGTGTGTGTGTGTGTCAAACTATCACAAATAAAATTGCTAACTCATAGATGTCAGGAAAAATCTCTTTCGAGTAAAACCTTTTATTTCACTATAATACTTACAATGAAATTTGCAAGGGATTAACCTCAGTAAACCCATATCGGTTGCAACCTAAGTCAGCAATGGAATTCCATAGCAACTCCACCGAACTGTGGTTCAGTCAGCCTAGAAATACCGACGAGTACTCTATATTGATGCGCAATCAGTCAACCTAGTACCTCCCTCAAGTGTCACCTAATTAGCAGTAGAGATTTTCTCTACAAGAGAAACTTCAATAAAGATGTGTTCTTGGGTTCTAAAACAATTCACATAAACTATTGGGATCTTATGAATTGAAAACAAAAAGGATTAAAACCCTAAAAGGGAGAAGATAATGATTATGCCAAAGCACTTTTTGTATCTAATAAAAATGCAGGCTTCTTAAGAAAAATGGAGTCGTATAACACGCTATATATAAAAAAAATTATAAAAACTAAAATCCTTTTGTATTTTTTATAAAAAAAATAACACCAAAAACAAATAATGATAAAAATGATACAATCTAGAGATAGAAATCAAATGATAGGAACATGAAAAATGCATCTTACTCTAGACATGGTGACCACCCCTCAGTCAACTATGAAAACTCCTAAAGACTTCCTAAAACTCTCGAATCTAAGTGAATCTAAAGGCTTCATGAAAATATCGACTAACTGGAGGTTGGTAGACACAAAACTGTAGGATACGACCTTTTCTTCTACAAGCTCATGGATAAAGTGCTCGCATATCCTAATGTGCTTTGTGCGTGAATGCTGGACTGGATTATTGGATATGTGTATCATGCTTGTGTTATCCGAGGGAATGGTCATGGTGTCCTATGATATCCCATAATCATCCAACATCTGCTTCATCCATAAAAGTTGAATGCAATAACTCCCGGCGGCTATGTACTCAGCCTTCGAACTGGAAAAAGAGATGGAGTTTTGCTTCTTGCTCCACCAAGAGACAAGAGAAAAACCAATGAAGAAACACACTTTATAAGTTCTCCTACATCCATCTGCATCCACGGGCCAATCGGCATCCGAATAGGCAGATAAACGGTTATTGGTATCAAAGGAATATCAAATGCCAAGTGAGAGAGTTACACTCACGTATTTGATAATACATTTAAGAGCGAGTAATTGTGACTCTTTCGGGGACCCTTGTTATCGCGCACATACTGCAACACTAAAGGAGATATCGGGATGAATAGCAATCAAGTAGAGAAGACTACTTATCATACTCCGATACAAGGTTTTCTATATATCCTTGCCTTAAGTGTCTTTGCTAAGATTTATTGAGGTACTCATCGAGGTACGTGCGAGCTTATAGGAGTCTAAACAGAATTTCTTCACAAGGTCTCTAGCATACTTAGGTTAGGAGATAAACATCCCATCCTCAAGATGACTAACCTGGACACCAAGGAAGAAAGTAAGCTCTCCTACCATTCTCATCTTAAACTCACTTTTCATCTCCTCCTAAAAGTGGTGAGCATGTTGGGAGCACACGGATCCAAAAATTATGTCATCAATATAGACCTAGGCAACCAAAATATCACTTTCATCTCTCCTCGAGAATAACTTCATATCATCTCTCCCTCTCTTGAAGCCACGAACTAGGAGATAAGAAGTAAGCCTCTTATACCAAGCACGGGGTTCTTGATTTAAACAATACAAGGCTTTCCTCAAATAGTAGACGTGATTAGGGTGCTTAGGATCTTCAAATTCTTTTGGTTATTCAACGCAAACCTCTTCTTATAGAATTCCATTCAGAAAGGCACTCTTGACATACATCTGATATAACTTGAAGTTAAAATGACATGCGATGACGACTAGTGAGCGGACAGACTCAAGCCTCGCAATAGGAGCAAATGTCTCATCAAAGTCTACACCCTCTATCTGTGTGTAGCCTTGAGTGACCAACCTACCCTTATTTCGGATAATAGTACCAGTCTCATCCACCTTATTCATGAAGATCGACTTGGTGCCTATCATATTTATCTTACTAGGTCGGGGGATCAGTTCCTGGACATCATTCTTTCTAAATTGAAGCAACTCATATGCATAGCGCATATCCAGTGTTCATCTTTGAGAGCTTCCTTATGATTATTGGTCTCGACTTTGGAAGTGTAGAAAACATGGGTAACAACGTTCTCTAGCTGAGCACGAGTCTTGACCTCTAGGGTGGGATCTCCTAGAATAGCAGTAGGATCATGACTCTTCCGAACCCAAACACGAGTGTCTCCTAAGTTAGGATTAGGATCCACTCTAGGTGTGGGAGGACAATGGGATCATTAGTAGAAAGTGCGTCATCCTCACATAAAAGGTTAGAATAAAAAAATGTCGAGGGTTCTTCATCTTACACGGTAACGTTTATTGACTCCATACCTTAGAGATACTCAGGTTAAAATTTTGATATGTTCTACTAGTCGATGAATATCCTAACAGTATCCCCTCGTCAGTTCGGGAGTCAAACTTTTCTAATTTCTCTCTATCGCATAGGATATAACATTTACTCCCAAAGACATGAAAATATGAAAGGTTGGGCTTATTTCTAGTCAACAATTCGTAGGGCTTCTTAAGTGTGTGTGGATGAAGGTAAACCGCATTCACCGTGTGGCATATGGTAGACACCGCCTCTGCCCAAAATCTCCAAGAAACTCTACGACCTATAAGAATATATATAGCCATCTCCTAAATCATCTAATTCTTCCTCTTAGCAATCCCATTTTGCTGAGGAGTCTTCACTAATAAAAAATCACGTTTGATCCCGCTGATATCATAGTAAAGATCTAGTTTAGCTTCCTTAAACTTACTGACATTGTCACTACGTATTCTATTGATAGTGACTCCGTATTTATTTTATAGGACACGACACTCGTAAGAAATTCCATACCATCGAATTTCTCTCTAAGAAAACCTACAATTGAGTAACGAGAGAAATCATCTACCATCACGAGGATATACTCTTACCACCCAAACTCTCAATACGAGTAGGACCCATAAGATCCATGTGTATCAACTCAAGTACTCGTGAAGTGGTAATGGAATTCAATTTCCTATGGGGTCTACGGACTTTCTTTCCCAGCTGACAAGGTCCACAAACTGCAAAAGTCGTCTTTCCAAGTGATGGCAAGACACGTACTAAGTCCTTCTTAGCTAATATCTCCAAATTTCTAAACTTCACATGACCTAGACATTGATGCCACAAATCTATAGTAGTGGTCATGGCATTGTTACAGATAAATGAGGACTTAGGCATAATCCCATAACAATTATCTTCACTCCTCACCCCTTGTAATAAAAGTTTACCATCTTGATCATAAACATTGCACTCATTCCGGTCAAACTTTACTACAAAGTCATCATCGTACAACCGATTAATGCTGAGAAGGTTGCCTTCAAACGTTTGACGTACAAAACATCCTATAGCTTAGGAAATCCTATTATCTCTACTGTACCTCGTCTTACTATGATAGATTTTATCCCGCCTACAAAGGTTACTTTACCTGCCTTGCGATCCTATAGGCAGGTAAATAATGAGACATCACCTGTCATGTGCCTCGAGCATCCACTATCAAAATACCACTGAGAAGTGTTAGGTGCTTTAAGAGCAATATGAACAACAAAGGCTTTTGCATCGAGTTTAGGCACCCAAGATGAGATAACCTTCTGTTTGCCCTTGTCATTGTTGGCTCTAGTCAGGATATTAGAAGTGTCCGCTAACGGCATAGAAATTCGTTGGAACTCTTCCATTAGACTATGAGAAGTGGAGACTAGAAATGTAACCTACTCTATAAGACTTGAAAAATCGCTAGTGGCATGTGGTGGAGCAAATATACGTCGTATTCGACCCAAACTATAGTAAAACTCCCTAAGGTGGACCTTTCTTTTACAGTAGGTACATAAGTATACAGTCTTTAGACGATCTTAATTTACTTTTCTTGGCTGAAATCTTATCCGAGGTTTTTGGTGATGTCCATATGGAATCATAGTAAACTCAGGAATTGGTTTTGGTGTCACATGGGAAGTGGAGGAACCATCAAAATCAATTCCATGCCTTTGACCAAAACCTAAAGAAGGGGCGAGGAGCATCTTTCCCATCTTTCTAAATCTGACATCTATCTTTACCTTGACCTCCCTAGCTATCTTAAGGTCATGAGTAAGCTTGGCTACAAGGGCTTCAAGTTTCTTTCGAGTGTCCATGGAGGTCTGGATCTCACTCATAAGACTAGCCACTTTCTTGGACAAGTCCCCTTTCTCTTCCACTAAACATCTCTCTCTCTCTCTCTCTCTCTCTCTCTCTCTCTCTCTCTCTCTCTCTCATATTTCCCAAATCTTTCTCTAAGGAAAGTATCCTAAGTGCTAACTCTTTGTTAAACTTTTTAGTTTTAAAAGAATCAACATATAAATTAGCGTACGAGCATCGTAAAATCACTCTCGCTCTCAATTGTGGCATCCTCCCCCTCACTCACTTCACTTCCACAGTCAAGGTGTCCCTCTGAAGTAGCATCCTCATCGTCGTGAGGCGCACTGTCAATACTCACATGACTAGCCATGAATGAGGTGAAGTTACATTCATGCTGTGAATCATCTCTAGAATCCACTGACTTGACCTCACTATCGTCACTAAGGGAGGAATTAAGAGCATCTTTGCCTTGACGTCGCAACCTAGTAGGACACTCAAATGCCTTATGACCTCTACCGTCACACTCATAAAATTTCTCCTCGTCTTTCTTAGGCGTGTACTTTTTATCCTTTTCATTTTTCTTTTCAAACTTATTTTTGTCAAAATTCTTTTTATCTTTAAAATTGCCATTTTTCTTCAATTTGAGAAATTTCTTGGAATATTTTGCAAATAAGGCCAAATCGTCTAAGTCAAAATCAAACTCAGAATCTGACAACTCTTCATGTCTTCTCCTAGACGACTCACCCTCACTTTCTTGCTAACCCTTCACCCTTCCTATCCTAGGCTTTAAATGCTATCCCTTTATCTTTTGATTTTATTGTCTTATAAAATATGTCAATTTCATAAGTTAGGAGGTCTCCTACAAATTCTTCTAATTTTAGACTACTCAAATTTCCTAAAGAATTTAGCACAGTGACTTAAAGGATAAAATGCTTAGGCAGTGATCTCAAAATCTTTTTAACTACTCTAGCATCAGGAATGTGTTCACCTAAAGTGAAGCCAGTGTTAACAATATCAGATAAGTGTGCATATAATTCATCAAAACACTCAGATTCAAATATGGTGATTGTCTCAAGTTGTGTAGTTAAATTTTGCAATTTTGATTCTTTAACTGCATTAGTGCCTTCATGGGTAAGTTGAAGAACATCCCATACTTCTTTAGACATGGTACACATCATGATGCATCGAAACTCGTCGGGGGTGATGTTTTAAAAAATTCCACTAAGCTTACGTGAGTTATATGTGCTCCATTTAAATTCATCCTCAGTCCATGTAGTCACGACTGTTAAAGTAGTTACATTGTCTACAGTGACAGTGGGAGGTTTCCACCCGCTTTCACACACAACCCAAACATGTTCATCAATGACCTTTAAGTGAGATTTCATACGGGCTTTATAATATGCACAATTTGACCCGTAAAAAAATAGCACTTGATTACACAAGTTTTCCATTGAAATTACGCTTTTTTTAAATTATTTTTTTGACCAAAATTGATATCCAGAAAACTTTTAAGGAAAAGGTTACACGGTATAATTGTGTAATAGGCGCTCATACCAATTTGTGAATGCGCCAGTATATTATGATTAACTAGTTTAATTAAATTCCAATTTTTAATACCAACAATCCTAACTCTTGCAAATAGATTGTGACGGACTAATTATATCAAACCAAGCATGCACAGTCAATCAAAATATGACGAAAAATGCCACAAATGGGCAAAATCATTTTTATTTCTCTATAATTAGTAATAACTTACAATTACAGATAAATATAGTGACACATGACTACCCACACGTGTCGGTTCATTATCATCGGTGATGTCAGCACGAGATCCCGAAAGAGCTCCAATTCAACAATGGACAACAACCTTCTTCTCCATAAGATTACTATAGATGAGTAAAACAATCATATCCACGGTTTATAAGGCTCGCATATATGTTTGGGAATGATTCATGAATAAAAAAGGATGAAAAACCATAAAAAATGAAGTCTGAAAATATGCGGAAGTTCGGTAGAAACGTGAGTGCCAAAAACTTGAAAATCGTGTAGAATGAACACTGCTATAAATACAGAAATCGAGGCAGCACGTTTCTTGAATGAAATGAATCCGTCACACGAACGGAATACCACATCTCTCGAACGACTTCGCGCGAGATGCCAATGTCGCTCGAATGACATGCGTGTCTCGCTCGAATGACGTCAGCGACTTTTTTTCCTTTCGCCTCTACACTTAGAAAAAATTCTTCTTCTAAAGTAAAAACGTTTCAGTCCCTTAAAAATAATTTATAAAAGTTTCCCTAATGTTTATGTAAATAATAAACTCTCCAAATAAATTATTTTACCATAATCGAGAGTGGAGTAGTGAGAATAGTTAAAGAGCACGTTGCCTCTTGAATGATGCATGTTTGATGATAATGGATGCGAGGATTCAAATCAAGGCCGTCATGGATGATCGTGTTTGACGTGGCGAATGTAGTGGTATTATACATACTAACTGTGATATAGGTCACACAAAAAACTCCAAGATTCTAACTCGTACATTTATAAAATCATGTCCTTAGAAGTATCGAAGGGTAGGATCTTCGCAATTTTAACTTTCCATAACTTAAAAATTTGTTCGACAATGCGGGATGAGTATCTATAGATGCCCATGTGTTTGATTCCTTTCTTAAGGGCGATCATGAGCCCTATAGTGACTGCCTCAGATTTTGTCATGTTGTTGGTGCAAGGGAAATCCATCTTAATGGAAATAGGGGTGTGAGAGTCATCAGGATCATTCAAGAGTATCCCAATATCGTAAACTTTATAATTGGAAGCTCCATCGAAAAACATCTGCCATATGAGGTCCTCGTGAGAGGTGTAAAGGAAGCCTTCTTCTAGGAATTAGGATATCAAAACCTCAGTTCCTTTGAAGGGATTATCGGTAAGGTAATCGGAGAAGGCTCTCCCTTTCATAAATTTCAGCATGATATAAATAATATCGAATTCGGCCGATAACATCAGTCAATAGGTCATGTGGCTAGATAGAGAGGGCCTCTCTAGGAGGGATTTCATGAGATCCATTCAAGATACCAATTTGATGGAGAATGAAATCATATAGTGTCAGAAATTTTGCATGACCCAGACCAAGATCACACATGCCTTCTCAAATACAATGTAATTTATCTCGAACCTAGCCAGCTTTTGACTAGAGTTGTAGGTTGCTCTCTCCTTTCGATACTCCTTAATGTATTGGGCAAACAAAGCCCCTATTGTAATGTCGGTGATAATCAAGTATATAAGGAAGGGGAGACCTTGTTGTCGAGGTATGAGAACCCAAAGTTGGGCGAGGTATCATTTTTTCTGATCAAATTCTTCTTAGCACTCCTTGTTCCAAACTTTTATTGAATCCTTCTAGAGAAGTTTAAAAATGGGCTTACAGATAGTGGTCAGTTCGCTGATGAGTTGACTGATGATTGTAGCTTACCTACGAATCCACGAACTTATTTTTCCATTCGAGGCCATGGCATCTCGAGTATGGATTACTGTTTGGTAGGTGTAACACCCTGCTCAATTAATACCGGGTGATCAGTCATTTATTAAATTAAATCGGTTTCCCATTTGGTTAATTCCTTGCATCACTGTCAAAAATTATATTAATTATTAATCACATATTAGTTAATTAAGCCATTGTCAATTTTTTTTTCATTAATAATTAGGACTAATTTAAAACTTTCACACAATTAATAGATCTCAAACCATCACAAGGAGTAAATAGATAAAAGTCATCCTGAATAAACCATTGGCTATAACTCCTAATCCCAAAATAAAATCAACTGTTAATAATTGAATCCCAATATAAGTATGAACTAAATAACTGAATAAATAAATTCTAAATAGGGAAACATGACCAACTGAGATAATGAAATGAAATCCTACATTAGGAATGAAATATGGATGTGTCTAATCAAGTCCTACAAGACTCCACAGTGCTGCAGCTAATCATCCAAGGGATGGATCGTCAAGTCTGACATCCTTATGGCTGGACACCTAAGATGGATCGTCAAGTCTGGCATCCTTTTTGACACGGGTTAGAGCCCAAATAAATTTTTTTGAAAATATTTAGTAAGTATTTAAATCACTTATTTATTACACGTGTATTATCCACGTATACTCACTTAATATTCTAACCTCTCAACTAATGTGCACATCTAATGTATTCTACCTAACTAGTATCCCTTTCCCGACTAGCTCATTTATTTGACTATTCTCACTAAGTCTCGTTCCCTCGTATTTTCCCATACGACACAATACTACAGTCTCAATAAATTTTTTATTTCTTCTCATTTTATTATTGAGTCAATCATTTAAGTTTCACTACTTAAATTATTTTAATATACATCATCTATCACTTCTACTATTTCACATAAGTAGATATATTGCACTGGTATATATTCATCACGCATATAACATATACACAATTATATCATCTTAGGAATGTCCCCTAGTGATACGAGCATACTCTGATATCAAGTCAATGTACCACTCGTACTTAAATAAGGACTATTGGTTCGGCATGTCTCCTCGAACCCAAAATAAATCAATATCGGAGGCGAACGTGGTTCTAAGACGTTGGGGTATTCACATACCTAATGTACCCAAACGACATGCCAATAATACTAATGCATGACACATAGTTGACCAACCTAAGCTCCATGTTCTAGGGCACTAATTGAGATCTCACTAGAATCGTCAAGGTGCGATCGCCCTCTCCGCATAAACCTCCTCATAGCAGGTATTGTAGGTCTCTTCACTCACATAATCAAATCATATTTATAGGCATTCACACAACCTATTTATCTATTATTCAGTAGGTATACACACAACCCAATTTCTTCAACTCTTATGTAATATATATCACTCGTACAGTCGACATTCTATAAGTTTTCATTAAAATCCTAATTTATATAATTTCTAGTATCACTCACTACTCTAATACTCTTAATTACCCATTCTGAAATCCGTAGTTATTCCCATCGTATTCTACTAGTCATAAACAGAAGTTCATTCATCATTACGTATAACAACTCAAATTTCACTCATTTCTTAATTGTGAATATTTTCTCCATTATCTCCATTTTTAACTCTTCTCAATTCATGTAAACCTTATTCCTTATCTAGGCCTACTGACATTTTCATCTTCTCTTCTATAATTTAAAAATTCCCCAAAAAGGTTATTTATGAATTATCCAAGATTTCTGGGCTTAAAAGAATTTTTTTCAATTCTAGGCATAATCGAATCGATTCGCCCTTGGGTCGAATCGATTGGAAATGTATAAGGTCTCTTCCTCTTTAGTTGTTGTTGAGATTTTCTTCCAACATCAAGTTGCTCAAACTTTGATACAACAATCCCAAACTTCCCATTAACATGCCTAAACATCCAATGTACATGTGTGGATAATTTCTAACGTAAATCATGTGTAAATCTACAATTTCATCATATAATCAGATTTGACCCCTCATAATCATAAATCCTATAGTTTTGTGTTCTTCATATCAATTCACCAAAAACCCAGACTTAATTCATAATTCGACTGCCAAAACTCTTGATTTTTTTCTCCACGTAACTGAATTTATGCTACATCAAATCATATTCCCAATTATAATTTTACTCATCAAATTATAAGTGCAACATCAATTGTTCTTCATACAAAGTTCCTATTCTACATGGGTACGATAACTAACAAAATTTGCGAGATAAATACTTGCCCTCTTATTAAAGAAGTTTGATTTTATCCTTGTGATGATGTTTCTCTTGTGATCCTTACTCCACAAATGGTTGTGATGCCAAAATGAGCTTGAATCCTCCAAAATCCTCTCATAGGCTCCAACAAAATTATTTCTCTCCTCTCTACTGGCCTCCACTTGGTTTCTAATCCTTATACCCTAGCCTCACATAACCAAAACTATATATATTACTTAAAATCTAGAAATTCTCTTAACCCTAAGTTAAAAAATGAGTGAAATGCCCTCTCGAATTGTCGGTTTGGTCTAAAACTATCTCGGGACACAAACTACACGCCCGAGTATACTATTTTGACTAATTCGAACCTACTGGACTCAATCGTAACCTATAAATCATGATTCGAGTTACTCATAATTTATTTTCTTTATCTACCTCATTTAGTCCACACACAACATCCGGTTGAGATAACATATTATCACATCACTACCACCTGTTGGGACCTCAAATATGTAATTACTATTCACTTGGTAATTTTATTCAATAAACATTAATATGTTCTCTCCGATTAATAATTTAATCAAAGAATAATATTTAATGTCCATTAAATTACGTCTGACGTGTAATTTAAATTTAACCGAATTAATTCACTTTTAATTCTTTAAAAATACAGGTTGTTACATACTTCCCCCCTTACAAGAGAATTTCCTCCTCGAAATTCAGACGTACCTGCGGTAAATAACTCTAGATACTGCTCAGCATGTCATCCTCCTGCTCCCATGTCGACTAATCTGCATTATGGAGCCCCCATTAAACTCTAACCAAGGGTACCACCTTTGACAGCAGTTTATGCTCACTACAATATACTATCGCCACTAGTCTCTCCTCATACGAGATGTAGGGCTGCAAGTCAATCTCCTGTAATGGAACATGCAAAAAAAATTTCTCACTCCTCCGATATCGCTTCAGCGATAACACATGAAGCAGGCATAACTTCGCTGAATATGCTCTATCAATCCCAATCTATAAGCCGCTAATCCCACCCTCTTGATGATAAAAAATGGTCCCACATATCTTGATGATAATTTCTCATTCTTGTCAAATCTCATCATTCATTTCATAGGAGATAATCGCACCAAAACTTGGTCGCCAATCTCAAGCTCAATATGTCTCCTATATGCATCGGCATAACTCTTATGCCTATCTTGAACTATCCGTGTGCGCCCTCGAATCAACTCAATCTTAGTAATAGTATCATGAATCATCTCTGGCCCCAATAATTTTTTATCCCAAACCTTCAACTAACAAGTAGGTGAACGATAAGGCTGATCGAACAGTGTATCAAAAGGTGCCCTACCAATGGTAAATTGGTAGGAGTTATTATACGCAAACTCCACTAAAGGAAGATACCGCTCACATACTCCCCCCAAAATCAGTATATACATTCGCATCATATCCTAAAGCATCTGATTAACCCTCTCTGCATGTCCGTCTGTCTATGGGTGATACGGTGTACTCAATCGTAAATCTATCTCTATCACCTCCTAAAAAGTTTTCCAGAAATGGGACGCAAAGATCATATCCCGATCGGACATGATATTAAGAGGGACCCCATGTAAGCGAACTATCTCAGTGACAAATAACTATGCATACTTCTTTGTCTCAAAATCAGTACGAATTGGAAGAATATGGGCCACCTTCGTAAACCGATCCACTATCACCCATATAGAATTATGACCTCACTACAATAACGATAAGCCAGTGATAAATTCCATGGATATACTCTCCCATTTCCTAACGGGAATCTCTAATGGATGCAACATCCCTGTCGGTCTCTGGTGGTTCACCTTTATGAGCAGGCAGGTAGCACACTTTGAGATAAACTTTGTTATATCCCATTTCATCCTCGACCACTAATAATGTGTTCGCATGTCCTCGTACATCTTATCTCCACCAGGATATACTACAAACCTGGACCCATGAGCCCCTGACATCACTACTTGTCTCAAATACTCATTCTCTAGACCCATGAGTCACCCATTAAAACATAAGTCATCCTTTGAACTGATCGAGTACCCATCTGCCCCATCTGCCCCATCAGCTAATAAATGCCGAACTTTGTCCTGGAAATATGGATCCTCTTCCTGTGCGTTCACTACCCTTAGGCAGTGCTAGTATGGGTGTCGAGGTCAATTTGTCCTTTAGCTCGTCAAAATCTAACTAACAATGGTCGTCCTAAATAAACTACACCCCTTTACTTGTCAAGTTTTTCAATGGGCCCAAAATCTTCAAGAAACCCTTAACAAATCGCTGGTAATATCTTGCCAACCCTAAAAAGCTACACACCTCAGTCGGTGTCATGGGTTGTCCCCACTCCCTCACCGCTAATACATTACTCAAATCAACATCAATACCCTTTTCAGACACTATGTGGCCATGAAACTTCACCTCCCAAAGGTTGAATTCACATTTACAAAACTTTGTGTATAACTGGTGTTCTCGAAGTGTCTGTAAAATTATCCATAAGTTCTCAGCATGCTCATCCTCTATGAGAGTAAACCATAATATCATCGATAAACTGGTCTAGGAACTCTAAAAAAACTCAGTTCATCAGATTCATAAACATTGATGGTGTATTGGTGAGCCCGAATGGCATCACCCTAAAGTCGTAAGACCCATATCGTGTCAAAAAATATCTCTTAGGGATGTTCTCCTCCCTGAATCGCAGATGATGATAACCGAACCTCAAATCAATCTTGGAGAAGTAAGCTTCTCCCCTCAACTTCTCTAATAGATCATATATATGAGGTAGTGGATATTTATTTCAGATCCTGACCTTATTCAACTCTCTATAGTCGATACACAAACGAAGTGACCCATCCTTGTTTTTGAAAAATAACATCGGTGCGCCCCATGGTGAAGTAATTTATCGAACAAAACCCTTCCCCAAGAGCTAATGAATCTTCTCTCTCAACTCCCGCATCCCAGATGGGGCCAGGCGATAGGGTGCTTGAGCTATAGGTCTCGTACCTAGTCCTAAATAAATAAAAAATAAATTTCTCAACTAGACGACAATCTGGGTATGTCCTGAAATACATCCTCAAACTCCCTCACAACTGGAATCGAGTCTAACAAAACTACCAACTCATGTGAGGTCTCCTCCTCGATGTTATATCTAAGAGTGCGCGATCCTCCCACAGGAAGAGGCATCGCCACTAAGAATATCTCTTGTCCAGGTATAGAGAAAATAATAACCCTCCCGTAACAATCTACCATCGTCGAATAAAAATATAACCAATGCATTCCCAAGATAACATCATAACCCTTCATATCCAATATAAGAATATCAACAACTAAACACAATCTACCCATATCAATATCCACACCCCTACAAATCGAGTGTATCAGCGAACTGCCACCCATCGATGACTCCACACACATAAAGAGACAACTAGCTATCTCTAATAGGCCGACAACTCGTGAAAATCTAGTCTGTATGAAAGAATGTGATGCCCAAATAACAAATAAAACACAACCCAGAAGCCTATGTATAGTAAACGTACTCGTTACTACTGGTGGTGATTGTGGGGCTTGCTGAATGGTGGCATCTCGAACATTATAAACACGCCCATACTGAAGTTGTTGCTGTTATGGTGCTGTGGGATGGGCTGGTGTCGTAGGTGCACTCGATGCCTGTTATTCCTGCGGGGCACCCTGCTGCTGTGGAGCTCTCCCCAACTGTGGGCAATCCCTCCTCTTGTGGCTTCTCTATCCATAAATAAAGAACTAGCCTGAAAACTCTCTCAGACGATGGCCCTGATTTCCCTAACGATACTGACCTTGCTGTTGGCACAACTGACCTCCCCCATTATTCCCTTGTCCGTAACGAACCTGAGGAACCTGCTACTGCTAAATACCATGTTGGCCCTGTATCTGACCACCCTCGGCTCGATAGCCCCCTAATCTGAACCTCTTGGCCTGATCCCCCTATCAGGAATCCTCCCTTTGGAGTCTACCTGATTGATGCTATTATGGTTCTCCACTAATACCCCTTGTCTTTCCCCTACAAGCTAGAATCACCTCCTTGCTTGATTCCCTTCACATGGAAGCGATGGTCCTGATAATGTAACAGTACGACATTAACAACATCCGTATAAGTCACCAATGAGGCATTCCCAATAAAGTGTTGGCGGATCCTCCAAGACAAACCATCCATAAATCGCGCCTTTTTATTTCTTCCTTGTTCACCTCATTTGGTACAAAATTATCCAAAAAAGTGAACTTTTCCACATATTTGGCAACAAAACGATCACACTGAGTCACCTCACTAAACTTATTCCTCATCTCAGTGTCTACATCTCGTGGAAAGTATTTACGATCATTGTATCCCTCTCTACAACAGTGGTAACTGACTCCCACTACTTTAATGCTGCTCCAACCAACCTAAAAGTAGTAAGCATCGATTTCTGAACCTCACTGCAATCAACCATACGCAAGTGGCGCTGAATATTTGCCTTCCACTTACATGCCGCAATCACATCGAAACTTCCCTTAAATTCTTGTCGGTGGCCCTTCTGAAAAGCCTCCCTAACCCTTTGTCACTCTGCTGGCCCTAGGTGTGCCTAAACCCCTGGTGCCATAGGCTACGGTGGCTGATGGACCCGAGTAAAGTGTTGACCCATGACAGTCATAGCTACATTCACTACATGTGCCACTATCGCCGCCACCCTAGATACTATCACTCTTACCTATGGTGTTGGTGGTTGCGGTGCCGGTGCCCCTGGTTGAGCCTCCCTCGCATTATTTTGATCCGTTTCCCTCTTTACTCCTATTCTCCTAGGTGGCATCTGAAGATAGGTTCAAAATGTTTGAGTTCGCAGTCCAAACAATTATAAAAGCAGAAGAACGAATCTCTAATACATAATCATGAATGGAACAGTCCTATTGATAGGGCTCTAAGTCAAAGAACGCCGCTGAAATTGTAGTAAGCCGCACAAATCCTATAGACACTAGAACCTGATTCTCTGATACCTTCTGTGACACCCCAATCAATTAAATATCGGGTGATCAGTCATTTATTGAATTAAATAGATTTCCCATTTATTTCATTATTAGCATCACTATAGAAAATTATATTAATTACTAATCACCTATTAGGTAATTAAGCCAGTGTCAATTTATTTTTCATTAAACAGATACTGATAATAATCAAAACTAATTTAAATCATTCACATAATTAATAGAGTCCAAACCATCATAAGAAGTAAATAGATAAAAGTCTTGCCGAATAAACCATCTACTACAACTCTAAATCCTAAAATAAAATTAGCAGGAAATAACTGAATCCAAATATAAGTCTGAACAAAATAACTGAATAAATAAAGTCTAAATATGGCAACATGCGCAACTAAGATACTAAAACTAAACCCTACATTAGGAATGATAGATGGATGCGTCTAATCAAGTCCTTCAAGCCCCCACAGTGCTGCAGCTAATCGTCACGGGAATGGATCGTCAAGTCTGGCATCCCAATGGCTGGACACCTAAAAGGTTTAAAAAAATATTTTGACACGGGTCACAATCCAAGTAAAATATTTCAAAAATATTTAGCAAGTATTTAAATCACAAATTAAATCAGTTATTTATTACACATGTATTATCCACGTACACTCATTTGAGATTCTCACCTCTTAACTAATGTGCACGCCTAATGTATGCTACCTAACTAGTATCCCTTTCTCGACTAGCTAATGTATTTGACTATTCTCACTAAGTCTTGTTCCCTCATATTTTTCCATACAACACAATACTACAGTCTCAATAATAAATTTATTTCTTCTCATTTATTATTGAATCAATCTTTAAGTTTCATTACTTAAATTCTCTTAAATATACATCATCTATCACTTATACTATTTCATATAAGTACATATATTACACTGGAATATATTCATCACACATATAATATATACACAAATATAGCATCTGTGGAATATCCCCTCATGATGCTGGCATACTGTACTATCAAGTCCATATACCTCTCGTACTCAAATAAGGACTATTGGTTCGGCATGTCTCCTCCAACCCAAAATAAATCAATATTATAGTGGAGGCGAACACGGTTCTAAGCCTTTGGGATACACACATACCTAACGTACCCAAACCACAGGACAATCCTACTAATACACGACACATAGTTGACCAACCTATGTTCCATGTTCCGGGGTACTAATTCAGACCTCACTGGAATCGTCAAGGTTGAATCGCCCTCTGCGTGTAAACCTCTTGATAGCAGGCAGTGTAGATATGTTCACTCATATAATCAAATTATATTTATAGGTATTCACACAACCTATTTATATATTATTCACTAGGTATAAACACAACCCAATTTCATTAACTCGTACGTAATATATATCACTCGTATATTCGACGTTATATGTTTTCATTAAAATTCCATTTTATATAATTTTGAGTATCACTCACTACTCTAATACTCCTAATTACCCATTCTGATATTTGTAGTTATTCCCATCATATCCTACTGGTCATAAACGAAAGTTCATTCATCATTAAGTATTACAACTCAAATTTTACTAATTTCTCAACTATGAATATTTTCTCCATTATCTCCATATTTAACTCGTCTCGATTGATTTAAACCTAGTTCCTTCTCTAGGCTTACTGACATTTTCATATTCTCTTTTATAATTTAAAAACGTCCCCAAAAGGTTCTTTAGTAATTATCCAAGATTTCTGGGCTTAAAAATAAACATTTTCAATTATAGGCAAAATTGAATCGATTCGTCCAATGGACGAATCAATTCGCCTTGCCGAATCGATTTGCCCTTGGGTCGAGTCGATTCGAAATGCATTAGGTCTTTTCTTCTTTAATTGCTATTACGAATTTCTTCCAACATCAAGTTCCTCAGAATCTTGTACAACAATCCTAAACTTCCCATTAATATAACTAAACATCAAATATACATGTATGGATAATTTCTAATGTAAATCATGTGTAGATCCTGTATAACCTCATCATATAATCACATTTATCCCCTTATAATCATAAATACTATAGTTTTGTGTTCTTTATATAAATTCACCAAAAACAAAAATTTTATTCACAATTCAACTCCCCAAAATATTGATTTTGTTTTCTCCATGTAATTGAATTTATTGTACATCAAATCATATTCCCAATTATAATTTTACTCATCAAATTATAAGTGCGACATCAAATGTCCTTAATACAAAGTTCCTATTCTAGATTGGTATGATAACTAATAAAAGTTGCAGGATAAATACTTGACTCTTATGAAAGATGTTTGATTTATTCCTTTTGATGATGTTTATTTCCTGGTCCTTTCTCCACAAATGGTTCTGATGCCAAAATGAGCTTGAATCGTCAAAAATCCTCTCATAAGCTCCTAGAAAACTCTTCCTATCCTCTTTACTGGCCTCCACTTGATTTATAATTTTTTTACCCTTGCCTCACATCACCACAACTATATATATTACTTAAAAATCTCAAAATTCCCTTAACCCTAAGTTATAAAATGACTTAAATTCCCTCTTGGGTTGTCGATTTCATCTAAAATTGTCCCAAGACCCAAATTACACACCCGAGTATATTATTTTGACTGTTTTGACCCTTCTAGACTCAACTGTAACCTCAAAATAATCAACCGAGTTACTAATAATTTATTTTCTACCTCTACCTCATTTAGTCCATATATAACATGCGGTTGAGATAACATACTGTCACGTCACTATCTTTTATTATGACCTCAAAATGTAATCACTATTCACTTAGTAATTTATCTAATAAAAATTAATCATTTCTCTTCGATTAATAATTTAATCAATCTGTAATATTTAATTTTCATTAAATTACGTCACATGGGCAATTTAAATTTAACCGAATTAATTCACTTTTAATTCTTTGAAAATACAGGTTGTTATAGTAGGGTCTGCCTCAATTCCTTTTTCACCGACAATAAACCCGAGGAATTTTCCTTTTTCAAATAGAAGACACATTTATGCGGGTTGAGTTGCACCTGGTACTATCACAATGGCTCGAAGAATTTTCGCAATGCAGGAATGTGACCTTCTTGAGTCTTGAGCTTGATAATCATGTCATCGACAAAAACCTTGACTTCTTTGTGGATAAGGTCATCTAAGATGGTTGTATCGGCTCCCTAGTAGGTATCCCCAACATTCTTGATAGGAAATGTCATGACTTTGTAATAAAAGGTTACCCATGAATTGATGAAAGTAGACTTCTGCTGGTCAAAATGCATCTTGATTTGATTGTACCCAGAAAAACTATTGAAAAATGAGTTGAAAGAGTGGCTGGCAGTATTGTCTATGACCATGTCGATATTGGGAAGAGGGTAGTCGTCCTTGGGAGATGCCTTGTTAAGATATGAATAGTTAATGCACATGCGGATTTTCTTTCACGATTTTGGCACGGGGACGATGTTTGCAAGCCACGTAGGGTACTCAACCATGCGAATGAAGCATACATTTAACTGTTTCACCACTTATTCTTTGAACTCAAGGGACCATTTTTTTCGGAGCTTCCTCAGTTTCTTCTTGATGGGATTGCTCTCTGGGAAGGTAAGGATTGTCCATATATTTAATATTCTCTAATTTTTAATATTCCTGTTATTTTTTTCCAGTTTTTATAATTTTTTGTGATTTTTAGATTTTTAAAATATTTTTGTATCATTTTCAAATTTTGAAAATATTTATTTTCCCTACAAGTGTCTTTTATGAAACTACCTCATTTTTATTTTTTCATTTTTATTTCATATGTATAGTTACTTCTTTATTTAAACTTTTTTAATTTTTTTATTATATTTTTAACAAATATTTTTGCGCGGGTTACATTATAGTACCTCCCAAATATTTATCACTACATAATATTTAGGCAAGGGAACTTAAGTTCTTTGTTTAGCACATGCACCAAAGCCTTGACGTCAGATTCAACATTAAACATCAATAAAAGATCATCCCATATGAATACAAAGTTTTATGGCTATTAGAACTAATTTAGCTTCAACCATCATGTTAGAAGAATAGAAGCAGTACCATGATAAAAGTGAAGAGTTACATTAAACAACCTGTAGCATCCCTTATTACAACAACATCACCTCACTCCCATTAATTTCCTATAGAAGTGTTATCACACTTCCTTATTACTCTCCTTGAAATTGAGTTATACCATTTAAAAAAGAGGGGGCCGTTATTCGAGTTTCATTGGTTATGAACTGAAGCTACAATAATGAAATTTTAAATAAGTACCACAGCGTTTCTTTTTATGCATTGGGAGCATATTGAAGTCTTGTCAAATTTATCGGGTGATTTGACAACTCCAATTTCAAGTCATGAAATTCAAAGATCAATTTTAATTTCACGGAATTGAAATTATCCTTCTAATTCTAATCCAAACCTTGAAATTCGATTTCCAAATGAACCCTCATTTTTATAGCTCATAATAAATGATGAGAAAAACAATTTTGTACACACAGGAATGTTAGAATTATTTTTTAATTCTACAAAATATGATTCATAATTTGATTAATACTAAGAGCACACCTTGATTAATAAAAGGGTATTTCAAATAGCAAGAGTCAAAATGACTCTTAGTTATCTACTTTGAAGGAAGGTTAAGATTACATTATTGTCGACGATTAGAGTACTATCCCTGCCTATAAATAAGTGTCTGACTATTCATCATTTAGACACATGAAAAGACAACATACTGAAATTACAGGATAAGGGAGAGAAATCCAAATACTCAAATTTGTGTTTATTTTCGGAATACTATTTTGGCTATAAAATAATATCTAACCGTTAGAACGTGCTGAAATTAAATTATGTTCTTGTCGTATACAAATGGAAGCCATGGTCCGAAATTTAGTCCAATCAGACATGGTTAAGGTTGATTACTCCGTCAATATTTCCATAATGGAGGTATGCCATTACAATATCATTTTTTGTATTCCTCATAATAATTGTATGTGATAATCATGTTGATCTAAGATCCAAACATTAAATCTATAATATATAACGTTTGTATTGTTCAAGAATAAATAACATATAGAATTGGATATTCATATGTTAAATTTATACATCCATATAAAATTGTTAATTACGTGTTCTTAAAATTTATGTTTACATGTGGCATCAGAGCAATAGGTTTCTGATATCGTGATTGTCCATTAAGAGTTTCTTGCCTATAAAAGAATCAGGATAAAATTAAAAATAAAAAAAAAATTATGAATTATTGAATTTTTTTAACGACGTATTCTGTAATTTTACTCAAAATAATACGAAATTCGCTTGCTCACTTGGAAACAAAGAAATAAACAAAACCCATTATTTACAATGGACACTACCTATCTTTACGATTTGATGTCGTTTAGACCCCTAAAATGTATTTTTGTCATTTTTGGTAATAATGAGAACTCTAATAACTCTCACTTAAAAATTTATTTTATGATTCCGCGAATTGGAGAGTGATCCTGAAAATTTTATTTATGCTACTGTAGCGATTAATCAAAAAATTTTACTTTTGGAAAAATAAATTACTTTTTGGTATTTTATGGTGTAAATCACTACATATATTTTTATCATTAAATGATTATTCTAATATTCATGTTATGCATTATTTAGTATTGATAAAATTATTCAATATAAAGTTTTGAACATTAGACTTATGATTTGGGGGTATATTAGATTATGGGAATAACTATTCCCACACACTTTATGTCTCCCCCTACCCCCACCCCCACCCTATATGTCTTCCTCCACACCTTTTTTAACATTTAAACACTAAAAGACCTAAAGACCCTCTATACACATATGATTTGAACAAATATAATCTTTTGTCGAAAAATCTATTACTTTAAAAAAAACATAATATTATGAAAAATAAATAAAAACATAATATTTTGAAAATAAAAAATCCTAATATTCTAGAAAATTAAAATTTTAATATTCTGAAAACATGAAAATTATGAAAGTTATATATATATTTTTAAACATTATGTTATTTATATAAAAAAATATTATTTTTTATTTAAATGGACCTTGATAAAAAAAACTATTTCGTTACTTATTATTTTAGTTAAAAACTCTTTCTTTTACTATTTAAAAAATAATCTTTTTACTATTTAAAAAAATGGTTCGCGCTATCGGTATTTATTGGCAATCCGACCACCTATACATACCGCTGGCGAAGACTAACATATTAGAAAAAAGAGTCCACACCAGGGGTATGTATAGGTGGTCGGACCGTCTATTCATACCGCTGCCGAGGATCATATTTTTTTTTTAAATAGTAAAAACATTATTTTTAGCATAGTAAACAGTTTTTAACCAAAAATAAAATTTGTAAGAAAAAGAAACGCTTTTTTAAGAAAACAGTTTCTTAAGAAAACAAAATTTACATTTTATAAACAATTTTTTAGGTAAAAAAATATATAAGAGTTTACATTTTATAAACAGTGTTTTTTATTTGTAAAAAACAGTTTTTTTATCGAAAACAATTTTTTTTTATCAAATCTATTTGTTTTAGTTAGAGGTTAAAAAATTGAATATTTAGATTTTATAAACATAAGGGCACATTTGTCATTTACTATCTAAAGGGTGTGAGGGAAGACAAAGAGTGTGAGGGAATCGATATTTCCTATATTATATGCATGATATATTTGGTTGCAAAAGGTCTTAAAATAATTATGAAATAATATTTCGCAACTAATAATTATATGATGTATGATTAGTAAGAAAATATCTTAATCTATAGTTATAAATATTAGATTATTGTGTATGCATCCATATTTTGAACTTAAATTATCCATTAAGAATTGCGTAAAATATTTTTATGGGGTATTAATTTTTATATACATTACGTAGTATGTGTGTGCATGCATATTTTATGAAAGTAAATTATTTTGGACCCTATATGAATTAAATATTCAAGAGCAATTATGTATAAATCAATTCAACATATCCGTGAATGCAACCAAATGAATTAATTGGTGTATATGTATAATCACATAAAAGAACAATATCATAAAATGAGCTTTTATGCACCAAAATGTTTATGCCCAAATGAAAATCTGTTTTGGTTCCCTATTGTGATTTTCTATTGTGACAATTTTAATTATGTGCTTAAAGTCGCTTATTTTATAAAACTATAAATCTGAATATTTTTAGATATTTTCAATAACAGTTTTCTGATGCCTTAAATTAATAATAATTGAGATTAAAATTGTCGACTTACTCGGAAATGATGAACTTTTTTATGACAATTCGAAAGGATTTAATAATTAAAAATCACATATTTCTTGGGATGAACATTGTTTTGGCTATTTGAGCACATTTAAATTCTCAAAACCTTAAATTTCTCATATTTGGTAATAAAATTGATAATTATGTCTTTCTCCAATATTAGAGTTTAAGTAACTCTTTTATAGTGATTACTCAAAATTTTCATTATTGAAAATTATGTATTACTTCATTTTACGTATTTCAATAAATACATCAGTTGTCTTATCTTATTTAGCTATCATAATATTTTCGATATATACTAAATATTGTCATGACTATTATAGGTATGGTTAAGGTTTTGATATTAATATTTACATTATGTTAGTTTAGATATCCATTAAAGTGCCCTAGTCTATAATTATAAATATAAAATTACTGTGTATAGCTTTCACTGTCAATAGATATAACTAAAATAATGAATGTTAGATTGTTGATGCAACGATGATGTGGCTTGTTCATTGTAAGATTGACCAAAAGGACAATTTTTATTATTAAATGAACATTAATGAGTAAAAAATCGCATCAACATAACCTCGAATGCTTCAAATTTTTCTTTGAGACTAATATTTACGAGAAGTTTAATCGGTGCTCAAAATAGTCAATATTAGATTAAGTGTGTATATGCTTATTATGTCCAATATGAGTAATGAAATATTAAAAGCATGCCTTAAGATTTTCATCTTATTGTTTATTAGGTTACGATTATACTAAAGTGGTCTAATCTAATAAATTGTAAATGTTGAATTTTGTGATAACATTCAAATACTATGTATTGGTGGCTCCAAAGACTCCGGATTTGGTTATGAGTGTTCGAATTATTAATGATTTCATGATGATTAAGTCCTTGTGATTTGAGTGCTCCACAGAGTCCGATTGCAATGGTGAAGTTAATATTATGGGACAATATATTTGTTTATTAATGTTGGTATCAGTTGCTCCAAAGAGTCCATAACCTTACTTAATTTATAAATACATTGGCCATTTATGCCTTTTGAAAGCATCAATGCTTGTTGAAATTATTATATCATCCATAAAATAATATAATATTCATATAATGGATAATTTGGTATTCAAGAAATGACCCAGTTAGAATGCATATGAATATTAAATTTAGAGCTAAAAGTGGTAGTTATAACTTATCATAGAAAGACATTAATGGGGCACATTGGATTTATTTTGACAGGCGAGATAATTTTCCAAAGGAAATTTATTTTGAGTAAAATAATATAAATATAAAGTAATTATGCAATTAGGTGGTGAAAAGTTATCCTACATAAAATGTCCATCTAAATTACATAAATTGGTACCCAATATAGTCATGTATAAATATAAAAAGTTATTACAAAAGAAAGCCCATGTTTACAAAATGTTATTAATGTATGTGTTGTCAACATATAACATTAATATAATGAGCTATTTATTTTTTTAATTTTTTATTAATTTATTTCTTTAAAACTGCATGTTTTATCCATTTTAATATTCTTGAGACTGACTTTTAAGAATGAAATAAAGAAGCAGTGTGTGAAACTCTTTTAAAATTTTTGAAAAATTTAAATAGATTAAGCATATAATTTATGAAAAATCTCATAATGTTAGAGATTAATATATGAGTATCCATTGTGTAATATACATTGTTTGAATTATAACGTGCCATTCGATATTTGATATGAATGAAATAATTTATTTCATTTTTAAAACTAAAGTGTTAGGTAACATATTAACCGTTTCATGAAAATGGTATTCAATCCCCTTTTGTATGTGTCCACTTCATTCATTAATCCAAATGGATTTTTTTATCCATTTGAAGATTCTCAAATTACCAAGGAACCTACAATCAATTTTACGCACTTCCTTTACAGTTATGTTTATTTGGTTATAACTATAATGACCATCTTAGACATGATAGCATGACCATCTCATCTATCAAACACTAAACCTACCACCGTCGTTGGCTCTTCATCCTCTGGAGTGTTTGCATTTAGATTCCAAAATCAATGCACACTCTTAAATTTCCATTTTTCTTAATTATAGCCATTATTTAGATATCCATTCAATCAGTTCAAATGAATCCAACATTCAACAACCTCTTTATTTCATCTTTTATCCGGACTATTATGTGACACCTCGCCTAATTAAATACCGGAGTATCAGTCCTATATCAAATTAAGTAAGAATCTCATATGGTTTCATTCTCAGCATCACTGTCGAAAACCATTTAATTACTAATAACCTATTAGACCTGACGTCAAATTTTAAACTTTCTAATCTTTTCTACTAAAACACACAAGTAAATCCAACCATACAAAGATATGAACAACAACTAAAATGCATAAATAATAATCGATAACTCTCGCTAAAGCATTTATGCAATCATATCGAATCAGCATAAAATTAAAAAAAGCAAAAAATAAATTAAAAGACAACAGTTGGGCAATATGCCCGAATATTACAACAGTGCCTCCTATCTAGATCACAAGGATATAAATGTCTAAATAATTTCCCGCCACATCCATAGCTGCGACAACAACGTCTAACTCGAATGAATAGTCATCCAGGCGTCCATGTGTCCAGGCACCTAAAAATTATAACAAAAGAGAAGGAAAAGAAAATATAGATACGGGTCAGAGCCCGGGTATTGAAAAAAAAATTAGCAAGTGCTTAACATACTTTAATATTTAAAATATGGTATTTATCATATTTAAACTAGTATCGCACTCACATGATATACTTCTCACTTCTCATCTAATAGTGCACACCTAACGCATGTATTTTAAAACACCCTAGTTAAGCTACCCCGCCGGACTAATCTCTCACAGCAGCTAAATCATCATATGCTATCTCCAGTCTTGCGTATATAACATTCTAAGCATTCACGATAGCTTACTATAATTATCTCTTAGCTATAATTTCTCACTTATCATATATCCATTCATTAGGATTAACTTTCACTAGTTAGTACACTATTCACATCTTAGTGTTATTAGCCCCGTATATAATATTCTCATCTTTATATACGTATATCACATTTATTCCGGATTTTATACTCCCGGATGATCCATAAATTATTTTACATTTCATTCTTTATTTTTTTCGTATATATATATATATATATATATATATATATATATATATATATATATATATACATATAATATACACATCAAGTATATCCATACTTATATATCACACACTATATAAGTATAATAACCATCCCTTAGAGCTATAACTCAATGGATGCAGTCTCTACAATGCTATCATCCTCCAGGGAGAACACACATCGACCTGGGCAACTGGGATGGAATTTGACACCGACCCCAAATCCAAATCACAACGTATGAGAAGCGGTCATAGTTCCTCACCGAAAATGAGAGCGAAACATACACACCCCGTCTCACCCCTGATAAATGTCACACAACATAAAAATGGACGCTATGACCTGAGGACTATACGCTTCGTGCTCCTCAAGCTAGGGGCCTCATCCATATCGTGAAACTTCCCATGATAGTACTATAAAGGTATGCTTCACATAAATACATCAATCACACACAGATATGTATCATATCAAATTCGGCTATCCATGCCTATCTCTTGTGGCATTAGCATATAATCCTGAATATATCAATTAGTATAGATTAATAAGTATACACACAACTTATTTTAATCCCATAAGTATTCACTCACTTATGATATAATTCTCACATAAATATATATTCCCGAATATTAGCTTATCACCACTAGCTAGTATTCTAATTTCGTCCTACTCGCACATTCGGATATTATTCACATATAGTATTGGTATATGTATTCTACACGCATACAATTACATATACCCTCCGAAATAATTTTTCGAGTGTTATTTATCTCGAACACTCCTTAAATTCATACCCTAGATCTTATTCACACTAACTCGAGATTTATAAATCCCGCACTTTATCACTTAGAGGTCCTCACACTCTATATTGGACTCCCCTAATATTTATCTCCAAAAGAAATTCTTCTCCAATCCTTTTAAGTCCAAGAAAATCTCTCAAATTTGGACTGTTAAAGCAAACCGAACCGATGCCCCATAAACAAACTGATTCGATTCTGAAATAAACGAACCGAACTGATGGCCATAGAAAACGAACCGGTTGAGTCCCTACAGTTTTAATTTCTTACGAGATTTGCCCTAAATCTCCATAACCCATTATTTATGATTCCCAACATCATAAATCATCAGTATAATCATCTACACACTATGTTCTACCCAACATACCAAATTATTCTTGGGATTCATCAATTTATCTAAGAATTAAATCCTGATTCTTAATTGTACCACACTATTCAATTTTTCCAATTTCTCCCCCAAAATTACACCATTTAGATGGGTTTCAACTTAGATTTCATATGGAGTAATTATCACATCAATTTTTATGAAATCATTTCACAAAAACCCCCATTTTATACAAGAAACCTAAACCCAAAATTCATATTGTCTTCACCAACTATAATATGAATGATAAACACACTTAAATAATTAAAGCACGTTAAACACTTGCCTAGTTAGATAAATCTGACATACTCGTGCCGAGATCCGCCGGAGCTTGGCTCGAGTCTTCCTCTTCCTTCTCCCTTTTCTTCCTTTCTCTTCTTTCATTCTCTCTCTTCTTTACTCCTTTCTCTTTCTCTCGTGACTTATAAGAGAGAAAATAAGGGTTCTCCACTTATTAAATCCAAAATTGACTTGTATACACAAATGCGAGTCCCTACTGATCCAAAAAGTCCCCTTAACCCAAACACTACCCCCGGGTACTCTATTCTGACTATCTCAGCTCTTTCAAGGTCAACCATTCACTCGAAATTCCCATCCAAGTCACTTAACAAAAATTCACTTCTTAAACCCAACACATCTCCACACGTGTTTTCCGAATAAAATAACATCACCTGTCCCTTTTGTTCACATGCGATATGAAATAAAAACAATCCATCTCATTTACTTTAAATTCTCAAATTATTAAATCACACCCACTCAAGTAATTAAATTATCCATAAATGTACAGGGGTATTACATACTGCCCCTCTTATAACGAAATTTCATCCTCGAAATTCGGAGAAGACCGGTACCAAAGACTTTGTATCTCAACCACACCACTCTAGTACCCAGAATCAAATCATACTAATATAAGGGTCACTCCACTATATGCCCGCTAGTGGTACCCACTTGTCAAAAGGCTACTCACTATAGCCCCAACTTCACGAAAAGCTTGCTCAATACACTTCATACCGATATACTCCATCAGTTATAAGCTCTTTCCTAAAAAATGACACATCACATATTGTGCTTCTACTAATGAAATCCAAATAAGACGAGCCTATATATAACTGGCTCTAGTTCCTTAATATTATTGGAAGTTCGCACATCACTAGGTGTCGTCTTCCTTGTCCGCCCCAATAAAAAAATTCCCATCTTGAGGGAAACCACAAAAACATCTTACCACTCCTGTCAGTCCTTCCAATCTCGGTTCATAGCGACGTAACTCTTACGATGTTCAAAAGTCACCCCAAAATAGTTTGCGGTTAATTCCCCTCTCAACAATGGACTGTAAATCATATCCGATCCAAATGTCAAGTTATTCACTCACCTCTAAACAACCAGAGCGAGAATGACCAGGCTTTCCCATGTAAAACCTCAATAAGCACCTTATCCACAACAAACAAGTATGAGTGACTACACATAACTCTACCAATCGATAATTTCTCCTCCTAATCACTGTACCATGCTTTACTTTAATTACAAGTTATGTCAGTTGCGGAAGTACACTAACCACAAGGACTTCAGAGTCTCTTTCATACCACTTTACTAGTCGTCAATCACCTCTCGTCTACTCATCGGGGCATAGGTTACATGACTTGACCAAAATAAAACATTATCCCCATTGCTTTTCGAAAATCCTTATCGGAGGTGGGGTTCAAGTATCTTCATCCTAATCCTCAACAATATCGGGTGACACCTTGCACCGGTGCAATGCTACTTTACCAACCTATCCGCCCATTTCCACTGGAATCGTCGGCTTGATACAAATATTTCTAGTTGATCATCTCGAACCAACCTATTTTCATCTGTGAGTGGTGCACCCGAAGACAATCTCACCGTGTCTCACCGAGCACCAACTCCCACTTATAATATCTCACCTTAAGTGGTACTTCATACTCCCCTTCTTTCCTCGGGGTGTACCAAAAATCACAGCCCATGCACTCTCGTCACAACGTGCACTTCTAGGCCCTACTTACCTTACAAACACCAACATTCTATTTACGTGCAAGCCATCCTCAACATTCAAATGAGTAGGACTCTGCTTTACTTTTACACAATAGTTGGACTTACCTCTCCTCGAGAGATATCCTTTTAAATGGCATCTCATAGACTTTCAACCCATCTCGGGTGTGCCAACTCTGATTGCGCACATATACGTGGGTTATCGTCATTCTCACATGACGTTCAATCCATTACACCCTGCCAGCTTTTTAATAACTGCCCCACAAGCATATATTCCAACATTTATTTCCACTTCATCCTATCTCGGACAATTTGAAATTAACTAACCAGGGCGTCCATATACCCTATAATCGGTGCATATCTGCACAACACTGGAAACGTTATACACTTTTCTCAAAACTGGCCCCGAATTCTCGACGTGGCTAAAACACATGGTTATTCTCAATCACCCCATAAATCAAAATTAAAAGAATTTCAGAGCTCTCTCACGGCACACTTCATAACATCATCCCACCCTTCAACTCATGGTGAAAAGAAAAAAAATTCAGAGTTCTCTTACGACACTACCGGCTATACTGTCCTTATACTATATAATAGTTCTCAGATCAGAGTGTTTTCTCTACACTTCTATTAATAAACGTTTAAAAATGACACCCTAGCATCCATCAACATCTCTCTACTCACGACGCTTATCAAGATTCATATGTATCTCATCCCGCACTACTAGTCAAATGAAGAACTTTCCCCAAATGTAATGTCACTCATCATTGGCAGTAATCAAATTCCCTAAATCCTCAAACACATAACCAAGACTCTCAAAATCATGTCCCCATGCATATAAATATAAATCTCAACTCCCACATCTCTAAAGGAGTGATATAACAATGAGATCTCCCTATCACCAAGTCCTGAGCGCTAAAAAAAATAACGAGCTCAATCTCTCCCCTCGACAATAATCCAAATATACTTCAAATCACAACAATAAAGTCCATACACACCGAGATCAAATATCTCGAGACAAGCATAATCTCTGAAGTCTCTATCATAATAGGATATAAATGCGAGCTCGACCCTCTTCCAGGTGAGACATCGCCAAATAACCCATCCTACCCTGGAATAGCAAACACGATAGCCTTGCAATATTAGCTCACTATCATTCTAATCAATCCATACTTAGGATAATATCATACTCGAATAACGCATCGCTAAAATGAGTGATTCCAATAAAATATATACCATTATGCCTACACCCGTTTCCCCACAGATGAAACCAAAAATAACGCCGCCATACCACTGAAAATATATAAATATAATAATGTTATCGATATACACACTAAACTCGTCTCACACGCGAATATAGTTATAATCAAGATATCGTGACTCGCTCATGTCACAAAAAGCATACCTCATTCATTCGAGGATAAAACTCATATTTTGACCTTGTCAATCGCCCTGGATTCTCAATAGTTCCTAGACATAACACGCTTGTCCGAACTGAACTAAAAACTATCTTAATCATTGCCCCATCTAGGCACGATACTCTTGTCCCTTTACTCGCTTCGGGAAAAAATAATGTATGTGGTCCTACTCCCCACATAAAAATACCTCTTCGTATAATCCACTTATATTCACCCACGCTAATCGTATTAGGATTGTCCTTCTATCGGATCTTGGAAGCCACAACCTTGATGGCTAACCCCGTTGTTCCCTTAGTTTTGCTGGCCCTAAGGAACACACTACAGGTCTTACTGATCCTAACTAAATCCATTGTCACTCGGTAGGAATTAATCTATCTGATTCATTAAAATGGGTGCCTGATGGGTCTCCCCACTATGGTGTTTCTTTATCACTACTGCATCTAGTCTTACTCCTTGACTAAATCTTTTAACTCTTTTAGCTCCCTTCACAAAGAAGCATTTATAACCTCATTGTCAAAACATGACATAGTCGCCATCTGCTTCGACCTTCCAAGTAGAATTTCTTTGAAGTGCTGGTGACTCCTTTTGTTAGTCCATTACCTACTTAAGGATTATTTTCTCCATTAGACCTACCTCGTCAGGTACAAATTTCGCTAGACAAGGCCTCTATCCAGCCTTCCTGTGATAAGTTCAGAATTTCATCCACATCACTTTCTGAACAAAAAATAAAGGAACTCGTGGTCTAATCCTTCCTAAGATCCTTCCATTGACATAATATTTCACTTCTGGGTATACTACACTCTAATGTATGCCAAAGCCTCTGGGTATCTCACATCCATTGGCTACCACAAACAGAATCTCCGTGTTTTTGAAATTCCAACAGGTGATCCTCTGCAAAGACCCTATGACTCTCTCTCATTCTAACCACACTGGGTGAGTATAGTTTGTCACCACTTTCTGCTATAGCAGTACATGAAAATATATAATGCACCCTAATAGTCCCTATAGCCCTATCTTCTCGAGAAACAATAGGGGTGACCTCATCTACGATCATCGTCCCAAAAATATTCTACAACTCCAACTGAGCTTCGCCTCCTGCTGCCTTCCTAACGGCCCTCACTAGTCATCCTTCCCATGTCGGCCTACTAAACAACCCTGAATGCATATAAGATTCACTATAATCATACACTATAGCAGGAGAACGAAATCTCACCATAGGAATAAAAAATAAAAATTAAAATAAATTAAAAGACTTAAAATTACAGAAAATCAAAAAACTGGAGATTACAGAACAAAACATTTTAAAAGTTTGAAAAATGAAAAACTACTAAAATCAAAAAATATTGAAAAGGACTTTTTAAGAATATAAAATCTTGAAAAAAAACATGTTTCCATTAAGAAACAGTGATCCTCAGAAAAAAAATTATTTCCAAAAAAAAAAACTATTTTCCCAAAAAATCATATTTCCCTATTTTCAGAAAAACTAAACCCTCATTTTCAGGGAAAAAAAATTTGCATGCCATAAAAACATATTTCCAGGAAAAAGCACTTATTTTTGGATTTGGGAACAATTTCTTTTTGGCTAAAAAAACATATTTACGGAATAAAAAAAAATCAAAATCTCAAAAAATTATAACCACAAAAATCGGATCTAAACCAAAAATAAATAAAACATAATTATATATACAACCAAAGTAAAAAACCTCTTCCCGGCATCATTTACCAACCTAATACCTTTGGCCAACGTTTAATCAATCCAATACAAATCGAATACCAAACACTCACCGGTGGTTTGGGCTCCGGTGCTGGATTTATGGTTTTATATAAGAGCCATGCGTTTACTCCGAATGAGGATAAAATTATCATCCACCAGCACGTTATCCATTGTAACAAATGGACCACTATCGTGCGCACCCTCCAACGTCACACGACAAAAGCAATCATGATCCACTGGATATGCATTCACTATTGAATCACGCCAGAAATGAAAAAGTGGTAGTGTTTTAGTAGCTACAATGGACCGAATTTGACTCTAAATTTGGCGCCACATAGAAATAGTTTCGATTGAGACATTAACCACAAAATTTGAGGAGACGAAATATGGTTTGTAGTTACCCTCATCTTGGTACGTACAAAATGCTTGGAATTTTTAATTATATGACTTTTTCTTTTTTCGTCAACTTTGAATTGACATGGTTTGAGTAATAAGAAGTTCCAGTTTACATTTTACTATAAATTAACATCCTTACTTTCATTGTAACTTGGTCCACATTATGGTTTTTATTTTAGGTGATTGCAAGAAGTCACCCAAAACATGGCAAGAAAAAATCTGAGAGGTGGTGGTGAATTTATGGTTTAATGTCAGCAAGGAAAAATCTGAGGGGCTGTTGTGGACTGTTGCGGGTGGGGGAGAGGAACTGGCGTGGGAGGTGAGATGGGTAGCCATGGCAGCATCCATGGATGATGGGTTACGTGAATTGAAACTACCACATTTTTAATTTTGTTGTCACTATATAAAAGAAGGAATATATGATGTTTTTCTCATTCTCTAGAGGGGAGACGAAGCTTAAAAGTATTAGAGTTTTATTTAGCATTAAGGGTACTTTAGTATTTTCCTTTTTATTTTATTATTAGGTGGTTGTAGTAGGACATATATTCTCTTTCCTTCTTTTCATTGTATTGTATTCTAGTTTATGTCAATATGAAACACTAGCCCCTATTTTCTCTATTCCATTTGATTATTGATCTTCGACATGTTATCATTGTAGATTTTCCTCCTATTTATTCGATTAATTGTTTAGTTCGTTCAATTTGGTTCCGTTTGCATACTATTTGATTGTCTATTTTTGTAATAGCTGGTGAAAGATATGATTCACTACAATTAATTAGGGTCAGATTAGATGGGAAAAATTATACGTATTGCAGTTATATTATGAAGATTTTTTTTAAAGGGAAGAAGCATTGGGGTTACATTAATGGATATATAAGTAAGGCAAACGATAAGACAAACGTTGAAAAATATGCAGAGTTGTTGGATGTTTGGGAAGAAAATAACTCAAAAATCATACCTTAGATCAACAAATCCCTTGCACCTTCTATAGGTATGCAGTTGGCTAAGTATGATTATGCAAATGATGTTTGGGATCATTTGGGTTGATTGTAAGCACAATCTAATTTCGCAAAAAAGTACCAGTTAGAGTGCGATATTCGATCTCTTAAGCAAAAAAAATTGAGTACCCGGAAGTTCTATTCTACTATGATGGATCTTTGGGATCAGTTGGCTCTCATACAGCCAGCTGAATTACTGGCCTTTGCACCATATATTTCCAATAGGGAGGAACAACGCCTGGTTCAGTTTCTGATTGCATTGCATCATGCTTTTGAGGGTCTTCATGGGTCGATTCTTCATCATAAACCACTTCGAACGGTTGATTATGTTGTTCACAAGTTGTTAGCCGAGGAGATTCGTCTCAAGACTCAGTCAGGGAAGGTAGTTTCTTCAGATCCAAATCCATCTGTCTTCGCAGCCTCCTCTCGGCCAATTTTTAGTAATCAGAACAAGACTTATTCAAGAGTTTCCAGTGATGAATGTAGCTAATGTAAGGAGAAGGGTCATTAAAAGTCTCAGTTCCCTAAATTAAGAGCAATGCAACAACAACAATCTAATAGTCGACCACCACAACAATAATTTTCTACTTGGAAATCCAACAACCAATCTCAGTAGCGTTGGTAAAGGCCTTCACGGTCTAATACCGCAGTAGTTGTACCGCCACCTGACTCATTTGCATCAGTTTCTTCATTATCAACTCCATCCATATCTTCTTTTACTGAGAAGTTTCAAAAGTTTCTTTCCACATAACCACATGCTATGTCCATCTCTTCACCAGGTAAGTCCTCAGGTATTTGGATTCTAGACTCCGACCCTTTTAATCACATATCACAAAATTTGTCCTCTTTTGGTTCTTTTTATCCCACTTCTTCGTTGCCCATTATGACTGTTGATGGTACTCTTATGTCCTCAATGGGTATTTGATGTATTGACTCACCTAACTTATCTCTCTCTTATGTTTACCAAATTCCTAAGCTTACAATGAATCTTGTTTCTACTGGTCAACTATGATATGCAAGTTACTCATCTTCCTTTTCTTCTACCTTTTATCATGTGCAGGATCCACGATTTCAGAAGGTGATTGGGACAGGCCATAGGCAGGGGGGATTGTATATTATGGAGAACCCCAAAGTACCAATGGTTGAAGCTTCTAGTGTTGACTTGTCATCCTTTCGTTCGAGTTTAGATTCATCTAGCTTTTATTTATGGCACTCTCATCTTGGTCATGTCTTAGGGTCACAATTAAAATATTTAGCTTCTACAGGTATAGTAGGAGATTTTCATTGTCATGATATCTCTGATTATAGCGGTTGTAAACTTGTAAATTTTTTAGCTTTACCGTTTAATATAAATATTTCCTCTACTTTTGCACCATTTGATCTCATCCATTCTGATGTGTGGGGACCCTCCCCTATTATTACAAAAGGAGGGTCTCGATATTATGTCTCCTTTATTGATGATTATATGCATTATTGTTGGGTTTTTCTCATGAAATGACATTCATTTTTTTAATATTTATAGTAAATTCCCTGCATTTGTCAAAACTCAACATTCTACTATTATCTAATGTTTTAAATGCGATTTGGGTGGGGAATATACTTCTAAAAAATTTGGTGAGTTGCTTGATTCAGATGGAACTATTCACCAATCATCTTGTACTGACACTCCTGAGAAAAATGGTGTTGGTGAAAAGAAACATAGGAACATTGTTGAAACTGATCGCTCTCTTTTATATCCGCATATGTCCCTAGTGAGTTTTGGGGAGAGCCTATCTTTACTATTGTCAATTTGATTAATAAGATTTCGACCTCTCATTGCTCTGGTTTGTCACCTTTTGAAAAGTTGTATGGGTCTGCCCCAGATTATTCTTCCTTAAAGGTGTTTGGTTGTACTTGTTTTGTTCTTCGACCTCATGTGGAATGTATTAAATTATCTCCAAATTCAGCTATTTGTGTCTTTCTTGGTTATGGTGGGGATCAAAAGGGATATCGTTGTTATGATCTAGTTACTAAAAAATTACATGTCTCTCGCCATGTTGTGTTTCTTGAGCATCTTTTATATTCCTGATAATCCTCATGAACTCATTAAAGATGATCTCTTTAATATTGATCCGTTCTCTGATAATGATGAGAGTGTACCATCTCAATCACCTTTCACCACCGACGGAGTGCCATCCCATGTTCCTCGTGCTCCTATTATTTATACTGATATAGGTACTTTTCCATCTGATGTTCCTGATGCTCCCCATTTATGTGTGGCCACCCAAGCACCTGTTGAAATGGTGGAACCTCCTTCTTGCTATCCAAAACATCCACGTAAGTCCACTCAGTCACCAGATTTTGTTTATTCTTGTTATTCAGATTATTTTGCTTCATTTTATCCTGTGTTGATTGCCTCTCCGAGCCTTTGTCTTATAAAGAGGTAACTCTTGATCCTCTTTGGCAGCAGGATATGGATGAGGAACTCTCTGCTCTGCATTAGAGAGATACTTGGAGTTTGGTCCCCTTACCTGCTGGTAAACGGGAAATTGGATCTTGTTGGGTATATAAAATCAAAACCAGTTCAGATGGGTCAGTTGAGCGGTACAAAGCAAGATTGGTTGCTCAGGATTTTTCTCAGCAATATGGTATGGATTATGACGAGACCTTTTCTCCTATTGCCAAATTGATTACTATTCGTACTCTTATTGCTATTGCATCTGTCCGTCAGTGGCATATATCGCAATAGATGTTAAAAATGTGTTCTTGAACAACAATCTTCATGAGGAAGTTTATATAACTCCTCCTTCGGGTGTTCCACATGGTCTTGGTAATGTTTGTAGGCTTAAGAAAGCCTTACATGGTCTCAAACAGGAACCATGGGCTTGGTTTGAGAAGTTTTGTACCGTGATTACCTCTCTCAGGCTCCTTCCAAGTGAGCATGATTCAGCTCTTTTTATTAGGTGCACCTCGGGTGGTCATATTCTTCTCTCTTTATATGTTGATGATATGCTTATTATTGGGGATGATGTTGGTGGAATTACAAAGTTGAAGTTTGAATTATCTCGTTGTTTTGAGATGAAGGATTTGGGTCCCCTACGTTACTTTTTGGGTATTAAGGTAGCTCATTCTTCAAAGGGTTATCTTCTCTCACAATCTAAGTACATCGGGGACATTTTTGAGCATGCTCGCCTCACTGATACTAAGATTGTTGATACCCCTTTGAAGCTTAATGTTTATCTTTTCCCGTATGATGGTGTTCTTTTGCCTAATTCTACCTTATATCGCACTATTGTGAACAACTTGGTTTATCTTACTATTACTCATCCAAATATATCTCATGCGGTCCATGTGGTTAGTCAGTTTGTTACGTCCCCTACTACGGTTCATTGGGCAATTGTTCATCGTATATTGCGATACTTGAGAGGCACTCGCTTTCAGAGTCTTTTATTTCCTTCATCTTCTTCTTTGGAGCTGCATGCATACTCTGATGCTGATTGGGTCGGTGATCCTAGAGATCGCAAGTCAGTTACTGGATTTTGTGTATTTCTGGGCGATTCTCTTATTTCTTTAAAGAGAAAATAAAGTTGTTGTTCTGTGTCTTCCACGAAAGCCGAGTATCGTGCTCTGGCTTCTAGTACTCGGGAGGTTGTTTGGCTACGTCGGTTACTTGCAGATATGGGTGTCTCTCTCTATCATCCCACTCCTATGTACTGTGATAATAAGAGTGCTATTTAGATTGCTCACAATTCGATTTTTCATAAGAGGACTAAGCACATCGAGATTGATTATCATATCACTCGTCATTATCTTACGCATTGCGTCATCACTTTGGCTTTTGTTTCTTCTTTCGCACATATATCTGATTTGTTTACGAAGTCTCATCCAGTTCAGCGTTTACATTTTTTAGTTGGCAAACTCTCAATTCTTCTCCTTGCATCATTGTGAGTTTAAGGGGGGATAATAGAGTTTTATTTAGCATTAAAGGTACTTTAGTATGTTCCCTTTTATTTTATTGTTAGGTGATTGTAGTAGGGCATATATTCTTTTTCCTTCTTTTCATTGTATTGTATTATAGTTTATGTCAATATGAAACCATAACTCCTCTTTTATCTTTCCATTTAATTGTAGATCTTCGATATCTTATAAAAAAGGAGATGAGGAAATGGAGAATCAAAGGTCCTTTTGTCTTGTATTTGTTTTTTAGCGTTGTTTAGTTTACAAGGAATGTGACAGTTTGTTCTCAAAGACTAACAATAACGGTTGTAGTTAAATTAATGTGAAGAGGCCTTGTATTTATGCCTCTAATACTATTGTATTTTACACGCACACACACACACACACACACACACACACACACACACACACACACACATATATATATATATATATATATATATATATATATATATATATATATATATATATATATATATATATATATATATAATCTCTGGTGCGGGCTCACCGTGCGAACATTCGTACAGACTTTGTCCTTATCCCGAAAGTGGTCCCATCGTGGTCCCAAAGACTTTTGTTATTTACTTTAGATGGTCCCCCTCTTGTCTTATACTAAAACCTTAGCTTAAGACTATATACTTAAAAGATTTATAGTTTAGACCCAAATTGGTATCAAGACCTTAAAAACTTTAAAAACTCACCGAATTCCGACCAAAACCCTAATTGTGGTATCAGAGCCATAAGACGCTCCTTTTAGACTTATAGTAAAAAGACTTTAATGCCCTTGGGATTTATCCCTCGCATTTACAAAGATATTTTTGGAACCAACCCAGACTACCATCCCATACCTATAACTGATTTAGACTCAGTAGGTTGTTTAACCTCTCACATAGACGTTTGTTCAAATTTAGAACACATCCCATCCAAACACGCAGATAGTAGACAAGTTACTGCCAGTGCTATAAATAGTATAATAGACAAAAATGAGTGTATACTCCTTATATTAAGACAATTAGTAAAAGACACTCAAACCCTAGAAACAGAGATAAAAAACTATCTCTAAAAGACTACTAAAAATAGATAATCAAATTCCAATAGACTTAGTACATGTTCTATAAGAAATAAATATTAAGACGAATCATATAGAAGTCCTTAACAAAGAAATTTTAAAAATTAAAACTTTAACTAAAAATCAAGACAGTGAGTTAATTAAACTTACTAAAGAACAAGCTAACCTTATACCTAGATTAGATAGTTATCTTCCTAATGGAGATAGTTGGATCAGACTAGAATGAGGTACCAAGAGACCTCTCCATTCAGACCTTGCAGATTTTTACCAAAGAATTTTATAAAAGATAAATGATGATAGATTTTATTATAAAATAAATGAAAATGAGATTTCCAACGCTGCTAAAGTAACTAGACTCATATTAGAAAGGTTAAATTTAATTTCTACATCCATAGCAGCTACCCAAGACTATAACAGTATCTTTGTTAAAGATTTGCATTTAGATTTCAAAGCTAAGACAGAAGGATTAACCACCTTCTATACAAACTTTATTAAATTCCAACAAAATTTAGTAAATTATCTTAATAATATGGAAAGCCATAACCTATCCAAAATGGATATTATTATTAATGAACTTAGACTAGACATGACTCAAGTAGAAGAAAAATACGAAGAAATTATAAATGGAATTAAGGCTGTATATAATAAACCTTACCAAGAAAAAATAGACTCTCCTTTTATTCTAACTCGTTTAGATAAAATTGAAAGGACTGTAGAATTTATAGAAGTTAGATCTATGCAACAACAAGAAAAAGATAATGAAGTAAAATACTATATTACAAATGTTGCCAAATCCCTAGTTAATTCCCTAGCTAGACATAGTGAAGAAATTTCTGAGAAGACAAGAAAAGAGAATAAGAATTTTAAAGAAGAAATCCTTAGTCAGATAAAAAGATAAAAAGATTATTCAGATTTCTTAAAAAGAATTGAAAAAAGACTTGAACAAAAATAGGTAACCTCCTATAATTTAGAGAACCCCCTCCTATAGAAACTAGAGAAAGGAATACCATAAGTAGAATAATCATAAATGATGGATTAGACAGGACTAATAAGATATCTAGCTCTATCCTAAATATTGGACAGAGTAATTGTATGCTCCAAAGACTTAAGGATTCATCCTCTAATGTTAGAACATGGTGGAAGGAAATAAGTTTCACCAATCCACTCCAATGGAAAGAATGGGGTGAAGTTGACGGGAAGATTGTTGAAGATTCCATTCATAATGGACAACTTTCAGCCATTACATACATAGACTTGTTTAAAGAAGGTGGCACTCCCAATACTCCTAATTATAACATAACTTACCATGGTAGTAATCATGTGTTAGGCAAATCCTATACTGAGCTCCAAGTGTTTGACTCAGAATAGCTTAGATCTAGAGGAACTAATAGGAAGTTCCAATTCCTAACCTTTGGACTCTTTCAAGTAAGAATCCAAGGATTACATAGACCTCAGAATAATATCAATAGATTATATTGTTTAGTAGATAAAAGATGGAAAGATTTTGAGAAAAGCCTTATTGGGATAATCCAATTAGAAGTGTCAGAAAATATAGGATACTTTAATGTAATTCTGGCATTTACAGTAACCGTAGACACAGCCAAATATTTTCAGTTAATCCTATATGCTAGTGTCTATGAAGACTATATTATCCCAGACGCTAATATAAATATAGAATTCCAAAGCTATGTGAAGTTCTCCCAATTTCCTTATGAAGGAGTGCAATCGAGAATTCCTAGCGGTAGACTTAATGAAGAAATTTTAGTTAGAACCAATGTTTCAAACTACAATCAAACTTACAGTATTAGGAATATTGGACCTATAAAAGAAAAATCTAAGACCCTTTGGCAATTGCCAGAATTTCAAGAAACTAAGACTATACAAAATAAAACATTATTTATTAATGAAGACGATGTCACTAGAAATGTTACCATCCAGTTTCGTCCTCCTAAGATTGTCAATAAGAATATACAGACCGAAGAAATTAGATTTAGGAATATAGGAGAAGCTATAATTAATGACCCTTCAGAAGGAATATGTAGTAGTAAGACTAGTTCTAGTTTACTAAGACAAGCCCCTGTAATTAGACGTAGAAGATCATTTGAAAACAACGAATTAGTTAAAGAAAAGGCTAGGATCCCAAACTTTGGACATGAACCCTCAGAATTGGACATGAAGACATTTGATGATCACCTTAAGAAAAGTCATTCTATTAGATTTCAAGAAAGAGAAAGATTTAATATGATAGCTTAAGACCATATATTAAAATTAAAAGAATCTAAGAATACTAAGGAACTTCTCAGAATCTTAAGACTAATAGAAGAAGGAGAAGAAAGACTAGTGCCAACTACACAAGTAAATCCTAATAAATAAGAAATGGAAAGTAGTAGTAGGCTGGAAGATGCTCCTAGACTTTTTATTAAACCAATAGGAATAAATATTCCTATATATACTAGAACTATAGTTAAGACTAAATCGGACTATATAAACGACTTTCCAACTAGTGACAAGAGTTTCACTCCTGTTAAGACCATGGAAAGTCAAGCCATAAATCCAGTAGGTATATACGTTAACCAAGACAATGTTCAAGATAGGAAGAAGGCCTTAGATGGATGGTGTAATAAGATGAACATGTGTTTTACATCTAATGAATAATGGGATGCAAGTTCATGTAAACAATACGCTGAGCAACCCATTAGAGGTATTGCAAAAGATTATTTAAATAGTTTAAGAAAGACTACAGATGAAGACTCTTTAGCTAAGATTGAGAAGATGAAAGAGAATCTAGAAGAAAGATCAATTGAAGAATACATTCAATTGTTTACATCAGAATTCATTGGAGCTGGACATCTAGCTCAAATTAATGAACAAGACTTAGCAAAAACTAAGTTAGCACTCCTTAGCATTTGCAAACTAGATAAGATAAATGAATATAGAAATAATTATGAGCAGCTATATTACCAAATTAAAGAATTTGGAGAGACCTTAAAAGATGAATACTTTAGAAAGATACTAGCCATAGGACAAATCCTAATTAATGAATATAGGAATTGGCCAGGAGTAGCAGGAGTTAAGAATAACTCCCTTAGTGAAAGAATCAATTTCGCCAAAAACTATATTATATCTAAGAGATGAGATATAACTCAAGGAAAGTTGATAAAAGAGACTTTCAAATATATCCCTCCAATCAAAGACGAAATAGACATCGCTCCAATTCAATGGGGATGTGGTAGTGAATCTAAGAAATTCAAAAAGAAATTAGAATGGAAACATAGGAAGTGTTGATGTAAAAAATTAGATTACTTCTAATTTTTTAATCACAGATAAATATAAATGAGACAAAGAATTTTAAAGTGGTTCAGCCTTATAAGAATGACCTACGTCCACTGTTTCTATTATTGACAAATGTTTTGGAGTTCTCGATATGTAATTCTATCAAGAAAATCCGATCCCTTTAAATAAGGGTGATACAATGTATTTATAGCCCTTGGGCTGTACATGTGAAAGGGTAAACAATTAATGCCCTTTAAGAATATACGTCTGTATGATAAGCATTCAATGAATAGCTGAACTGTTGATTATCTGGCAATCAATGTTGTGGCCGAGATGCAGCTCGGACCGCCTTAGTTCCTCGTCGTTCAGGAGTTCCTCGGAGTGTTGGAGTTCCTTGGAGTACACTTGTTGCTCAGAGTGAGTATGACTTGGTCGTGGAAATAAACTTCCTCATTGCTATTGTGCCAGGTAGATTGACACGTGTCTTCTTATTATTCGTCTATATCAGCATACTTATTTTGGTATCAACAGAAGCCCCCAATGTTTCATATTTCGAACTTTGAGGAATTTAGAACATTCTTTCTCGGTATATGGCAATATTAAATGACCTTCCTATTTTTTAGGAGAATTTTTCCCGTATTCGAATGTCTTTCCAAATTCACAGAATTCGCTTTTTTGAATTTTTATAAGCGCTTCGATCTTCGCGCACTTTTTGTCCTTTTAGCCGTCGGTAGCGTAATAGTTTCTTTTTTGTAATAATTTCTTTCGCCGTTTCACAAGGCAAAGTATTTAAGCTTCATAGGCAATCCCATCATCTTCTTCCTTTTCCAATTTCTGCTTTTGAGTTTTCCATAGTCTTTCTCTCTCTTGTGCGTTCATCCTTTCTTTCGTTCTTTGTCAACAGATCTCATTTTTTCCTGTAAGATCTTCTTCCTTCTTCTTCATTTCTTTTATTCGCCATGGTTTATGTTATTGAATCTCTTGAGAAATTACGTTCTGATTTTTTTATTCCATCTTGGGTAATTCTGGAGGATCTTTCTGAGCCTTCAAATTATTTTCGTTTGGCTGAGGGACATTGGTTCCCCAGCCTCTTTATTGTTGAATGTGGATTTTCTTTTCCACCAAACCCTTTGTGCTTAGAGTTCTGTCATTATTTCGACGTTGTTCCTGCAAAGATAGCCCCCAACACATGGAGAATAGTTAATGGGGTGTATAGGTTAAATCAAACTCACGGGACCCGTATAGGAATTCCTGAGATTATGTATTTTTATAGATGGGTTGTTCTAGATAATATTTTTTTATTTAAAAACTAGATTTTTGAATAGGGCTTTAGTAGTCAACCTCCCTGATGCCAATAGGGATTATTTTGAACACGGGGTAGTTATAAAAAACTGGCAACATGCCCCTTTGATTGGAGATGAAGTATACCAAGGTCCCAGATGCTCTCCATATGGCAATGGGATAGGTTATTTTCATTTTATTTTATTTCTGAAATTACAATTTCATTATGTTTGATAAAATGTGTGACTGATATTTCACTATGTATTTGTTTGCAGTTGACAGTAAGAGAAAAACTCCAAAAGAAGCTGACGTTAACATCAAACATTTAAAACTTATCCGGAGTTTGCATCAGAAAGTTGCAGACGAGCACATCAGATCTGCTTCATATTTGTTGCAGTATAGGAGTTATATAACCTCTTTCACTGTTCGCCCTGTAATCAGCACTGGTGAGCCAGCACCAGCTCCTGAGGATTCTTCATCAGACTCTCATATTCCTTTAAATCAGAGGACGGGAAAAAGAAGGGTTCATGCTCTCTTTGAGGAGACTACATCTACTGGAGATGGGAAAAGAAACAAAACTGATGTCCAAAAGGGGACCAAGAAGATAGATGCTACCCCTTCTATTGCTCCTCAGAAGGCTGCCGAGAAGCCCCCATTGGCTCCTTACAAGAAGGATGCACCTGTGGAAGTGATAACCATCTCCCCAACCAAAAGCTCTTCTTTGGTTGAAGCTGTTGAAATGCCACCGAGGAGACTGAAGAAATCCTCCTCGGTCAATTTGGCTGAAACCATTCCCCAGCTCCAAGTTAGTGGAGTTGGTGTTCCAACTATTATTCCCCCGAGCTCTGCAAAAAGCTCGGTAAAGACTTGGACCATTCCTGAGGTTCGAGGAATTGAGGAGAGTATGTCTAGGGATGTGCTTACATCTTTGGCTACTCGTCACCTTGCTTCAGTAAGTTTATCTCATTCTGAATTTTCTTTCCTTCCATCAATACGTATATCTCTGTACTAACTTATCATTATCTCCTTTTTTCAGCTGGTGAGTTGCTTCAACACCATTGTGAAGAAAGATGAAACGATCAAGGCTTCTAGCTCCTCGTCCCTAGTGGAAGATGCTTTACTAGGTTTGGCCCAGCCTTTGAAGGAGTCCCGTCAAAAGTATGACGAGGATAAGGCTGATTGGGAGAAGAAATTGGCTGCAGTTGAGGCAGCAAATGTACAGTTGGAAAATAAAGTGAAAGATTTGGAGGGAGAGAAAAAGAAATATGACGAGAAGCTCAAGAACTTTGGGGAGCATGAAGACAAGATGAGAATGGCAGAAGAAGAATTGTCCCTTCTGCGAGAAGTGAACCACCAGAAGGAAGAGGTGGAAGCTAAGTTGAAGGCCACCGAGGAACTTCTATCCGAGAAGCTCTCCTCGGAGAAAATAAAAAGAAAAGTGGCGGTGAAAAAATATTTCCGCACTGGTTGGGACAAAGGGTGGAATAGGGGGGTAGCAGCAATGATGACCCAGGTGCAATATGGGAGTTTGAAATACTTCCGAGATGGTTGGGTGGCTGCCCTGCAAGAATTAAAGGTTAATGAGAACTCAGAACTGTTTCAACAGCATCTCCCTGGTCCTCCCCCAAATATTGAAGATGAAGAAGAGGACGAAGCTGCCTCCGAAGAATCTTCAATGGCAGTGGGTGATCCAATCCTTACTCAGCCTGCCGACGAGGAGTTTTCATCTCTGCCTGCTCCTCCCGAACAAGTTCCAACTCTAGTCGACCAACTCATTATTCCAACTGAGCAACCAAGCTCCTCGTCCCAGCCTCCCGAGAAAGTCTTGGGAGACTGTAAGGACAATTTTATCTTGTCATTTATCTTAATGTTTGGTATGTCGTACGCCGTTACATTTGGCACGTCTCTGCTCGATCACATGTGACGGCCCCAATCTGAATTTCGGGAATCAAGCATCCTGCTCCTCCATCATGTGTCCTACATCGGCCCCAACGACTTCAAGTTCCATGAAATATGGCACGAGACGAATTCAAGTTCCGTGAAATATGGCACGATATGGATGCTCAAGGGCAATTGGGTAATTGTACAGCCACCGACTGGAGAATAGGTCAACTGAAAAGTTGAAGAGCTTTCCGCAATAAAGATACTGGAAGAAACGGCACCTCAATCCAAGCTACGGTGAAGAAGCTATGGCCCTTTGAAGATGGAGCAAATTCCAAGGAGGAAATCAGAAATCCAGAAATCCGGACCGGTCCGCCTCTAATTAAAAAGAACCGATCCGCGAGCGAACCGATCCGCCTAGTCCCGTACCGGTCCGCCTTGCTTTGGCCAGAGGACCCCGGATCGAATGAGAACCGAATATGCTTCAAATAAAACAAACCGATCCGCCTCAGGCCCGGATCGGTCCGCCCTGGATAACCACGAACAGATCGTGTGGAGATTTTTAGGGCAAATGAATTCTTATTTATACCACGATCGGGGAGTTGGTTTTCTTAAGGCTTATACACGATTTTCAGAGTAGATAAACTCTAAGGCCTTCATGGTATTTGAGTCCATTGATTCATACCCTTGATTCACACAAATTCCATACATTTGTGAGTCACTTTTGGTAACCCAAGAACACCATTGATGCTGTTCAACCCATGTGAAGTGGACCGCTTCTTCCTCTTCATTACAACCCTACTGGAAAGGGATATTCCAGTCGCGACTACAGAATCAGATACCCGAGGGTAATTCTTAGTCAAAAACTTGTATTTCAGTGTAATCCGATTGTAAGCTGTTTCTCTTACAAATTATAGTGATATACAAATGGTTTTGCCCCTGTGGGCGATTTTTCCTTAAACTTTGTGTGTTGAATATTTATTGCATGATTTCATATTGTTTCAATCACACCTAGTTGCATGCTTAGGGTTAATTTGGGTTGAAAATGGTATTTATTATATTATTTCTTAATTGAACGCAAGCGCCAACTCTTTCAGAGACAAGGAAAAGGTGTGAAGTTATTCGGTATTCTCTTTCTATTTTCTTTTTTGTCAAGTGTAACCAAGATCTTTGTAACTCTGCACTATGATCTACTATCTGAGGAAAGCCTTGTATGGTTTGAAGCAAGCACCCCGTGCTTGGTACGAGAGGCTTACTTCCTATCTCTTAGCTCGTGGCTTCAATAGAGGGGGAGTAGATATGACGTTGTTCGTCAGGAGAGATGACGGTGCTATTTTGGTTGCCCAGGTCTATGTGGATGACATAGTCTTTGGATCCACATGCTCCCATCATGCTCACCACTTTGAGGAGGAGATGAAAAGTGAGTTTGAGATGAGCATGGTTGGTGAGCTTACATTCTTCCTTGGTCTCCAGGTTCGTCAGCTAGAGGATGGGATGTTGATCTCCCAATCCAAGTATGCTAGAGTCCTAGTGAAGAAATTTGGTTTAGACTCCGCTAAGCATGCACGTACACCTATGAGTACTTCTGCCAAGCTTAGTAAGGACACTTCAGGCAAGGACGTAGAGCAAACCTTGTATCGGAGTATGATAGGCAGTCTTCTCTACTTGACTGCTAGTCGTCTCGACATTGCCTTTAGTGTTGGAGTCTGTACGCGTTATCAGGCGTCTCCTAAAGAGTCACACTTACTTGCTCTAAAACGTATTATCAAATACGTGAGTGGGACTCTCTCATACGGTATTTGGTATTCCTTTGATACCGATGACCGTCTGTCCGCCTATTCGGATGCCGATTGGGCTGGGGATGTAGATGAATGTAGGAGCACTTCTGGTGGGTGTTTCTACTTTGGTTCTGCTCTTGTCTCTTGGTTGAGCAAGAAGCAAAACTCCATCTCTTTGTCCACTGCGGAGGTTGAGTACATCGCCGCCGAGAGTTGTTGCACGCAACTCATGTGGATGAAGCAAATGTTGGAGGATTATGGGATTTCACAGGACACCATGTTCATTTCCTGTGATAACACGAGCTCGATACACATATCCCGCAATCCTGTCCAACATTCGCGCACAAAGCACATCAGGTTACGCGAGCACTTTATACGTCAGTTAGTTGAGGAGAAGGTCGTAACCCTGAGTTTTGTTCCCACGGACCGTCAGTTAGCCGATATTTTCACGAAACCTTTAGATGCCCTTAGATTTGAGAGTCTTAGGAAATCTTTAGGGATTTGCACAGTTGACTGAGGGGTTGGTCTATGTCTAGCGTAGGTTGCATTGTCATTTTCATATCATCTGATGCCTATTGCTAGATTGTACTATTAGTGTGTTTTACTTATCTTTTCTTTTCTTTATTCTTTGAAAAATACAAAAAGATTTTCTTTTAAGAAAATTTTTGAGAAAAAGCACAAAAAGATTTTATTTTGTTAATCTTTTTTTGAAAAAGACCAAAAAGATTTTTCTGTTTTAGCACCTTGTATGGATGAGCATTTAAGATAGCCAAGTCACAACTTCATTTCATATATCCATGTGACTGTTTGGTAGAGATTTGAGACGCTACATCATTTCATCCATGTGCTTAACATTGATTGGAGTCCTTGAGATGTAATTAGTGATATTTCCTACATGCTTGACTCCTATATCCTTTATTGCACACATGCACGGTTTTATTTGATTATTGCACTTGTCTATCACATATTGGCTTGAGTGTTTCTATCTCAATTCTGTCTATACAATGTACAAAATGCGATAAAACTTGACAAGATTAGATTGCATGTAAAAACCGTTTTGGTGAGACTGTGCGATTATTTGCATAACGGGGAGGGGCTGCGAAAGTTGATTCTTATCCTTTGCGCAAAAGCCACCGTTACAAAGGACCTAAAAAATTGAGGAATTTTAATATCCGAGGTCCTAAGAGGTTAAAAGAGCCCGAAAAAATTGAAAAGGCAATAAAAAACAATTCATGCCAAATTTGGGCCATTTAGGTTTCTCCCAATTCTCCAAAGTTTGAGAATTTAGTATTCCTCTATTCAAAATATAAATCTGAGGGAGTTTGGTTGGAGATTGAAAACGGGTTTGCACTTCCTTGAAAGTCCTGAAAATGCATGAAAATCATTTTGGACGTTATTGATGTAGAAATCACTTTGAGCTTTGATTTGTAGATTTGATATAGTCAATGCCTTATATTTCCAATCTTTTACACCAAAGGAAGCATTTGAGTTCATTCGTTAGGAATATCCAATATTCATCGTGCACATATGTCATGTTTGTATGCTTTGATTTTCCTATCGAATTTTGATCACACCCATTCTTTTACGCTATCACCGACTTGGTTGTTTTGTGTTCATTCAAGGTGTGATTTTTGCCTTGTGTCACCCCGGTACTTGATTGCCTGATTTATTTCTCTCATTTGTCTATTTGGGGACATCATAAAAAGGGGGAGAATGAATTATCTGATTATGGAATGAATTATCTGATTATGGGGGAGTTTTGAAATTATGAGAATATCATCTTAAATTGATATATATGCTTATGTTTATCTCATTTCAAACTCGATACGTCACTTGGTATTTGCTTTGTCTCATGTGTGTAGGTACATCTTTTGATAATCCCATGTTGCACACCCTGATGAGAAAAGATTTCAGATTCCTGAAGATTTGAAGAACAAACGATGAAGACTTATTCATTTGTGTGCATTATGGGATTATCAAAAGATGTACCTACACACATGAGACAAAGCAAATACCAAGTGATTGAAACCCTAAGCATGCAACTAGGTGTGATTGAAACAATATGAAATCATGCAATAAATATTCAACACACAGAGTTTAAGGAAAAATCCCCCACTGGGGCAAAACCATTTGTATATCACTATAATTTGTAAGAGAAACAGCTTACAATCAGATTACACTGAAATACAAGTTTTTGACTAAGAATTACCCTCGGGTATCGGATTCTGTAGTCGCGGCTGGAATATCCCTTTCCAGTAGGGTTGTAATGAAGAGGAAGAAGTGGTCCACTTCACATGGGTTGAACAGCATCAATGGTGTTCTTAGGTTACCAAAAGTGACTCACAAATGTATGGAATTTGTGTGAATCAAGGGTATGAATCAATGGACTCAAATACCATGAAGGCCTTAGAGTTTATCTACTCTGAAAATCGTGTATAAGCCTTAAGAAAACCAGCTCCCCGATCGTGGTATAAATAAGAATTCATTTGCCCTAAAAATCTCCACACGATCTGTTCGTGGTTATCCAGGGTGGACCGGTACGGCTGACTGGATTTCTGATTCCTTCCTTGATTCGATACTCGGATTCCGTTGATGACGATGTGGACATGAATTTCTTCAACGGTGTTATGGCTAATGACATATACAAGTATGTTTATGTCATCTTAAATTGATATATATGCTTATGTTTATCTCATTTCAAACTCGATACGTCACTTGGTATTTGCTTTGTCTCATGTGTGCAGGTACATCTTTTGATAGTCTCATGTTGCACACCCTGATGAGAAAAGATTTCAGATTCCTGAAGATTTGAAGAACAAACGATGAAGACTTATTCATTTGTATCTTTCCAGTTTTGGGTTCATGGAAGGGTAGATTTGTATAGGCAATTTGTTATTTGATAATTCGGATGTTGGTTTTTATGTATGTACCGGCATAGACATAGGGGGAGATTTATAAGGACATTTTTATCATGTCCGTTATCTTAATGTTTGGTATGTCGTACGCCGTTACATTTGGCACGTCTCTGCTCGATCACATGTGACGGCCCCAATCCGAGTTTCGGGAATCAAGCATCCTGCTCCTCCATCATGTGTCCTACATCGGCCCCAACGACTTCAAGTTCCGTGAAATATGGCACGAGACGACTTCAAGTTCCGTGAAATATGGCACGATATGGATGCTCAAGGGCAATTGGGTAATTGTACAGCCACCGACTGGAGAATAGGTCAACTGAAAAGTTGAAGAGCTTTCTGCAACAAAGATACTGGAAGAAACGACACCTCAATCCAAGCTATGGTGAAGAAGCTATGGCCCTTTGAAGATGGAGTAAATTCCAAGGAAGAAATCAGAAATCCAGAAATCCGGACCGGTCTGCCTCTAATTAAAAAGAACCGATCCGTGAGCGAACCGATCCGCCTAGTCCCGTACCGGTCCGCCTTGCTTTGGCCAGAGGACCCCGGATCGAATGAGAATCGAATCTGCTTCAAATAAAACGAACCGATCCGCCTCAGGCCCGGATCGGTCCGCCCTGGATAACCACGAACAGATCGTGTGGAGATTTTTAGGGCAAATGAATTCTTATTTATACCACGATCGGGGAGTTGGTTTTCTTAAGGCTTATACACGATTTTCAGAGTAGATAAACTCTAAGGCCTTCATGGTATTTGAGTCCATTGATTCATACCCTAGATTCACACAAATTCCATACATTTGTGAGTCACTTTTGGTAACCCAAGAACACCATTGATGCTGTTCAACCCATGTGAAGTGGACCGCTTATTCCTCTTCATTACAACCCTACTGGAAAGGGATATTCCAGCCGCGACTACAGAATCCGATACCCGAGGGTAATTCTTAGTCAAAAACTTGTATTTCAGTGTAATTCGATTGTAAGCTGTTTCTCTTACAAATTATAGTGATATACAAATGGTTTTGCCCCTGTGGGGGATTTTTCCTTAAACTTTGTGTGTTGAATATTTATTGTATGATTTCATATTGTTTCAATCACACCTAGTTGGATGCTTAGGGTTAATTTGGGTTAAAAATGGTATTTATTATATTATTTCTTAATTGAACGCAAGCGCCAACTCTTTCAGAGACAAGGAAAAGGTGTGAAGTTGTTCGGTATTCTCTTTCTATTTTCTTTTTTGTCAAGTGTAACCAAGATCTTTGTAACTCTGCACTATGATCTAATAAAATTTGAGTTTTCCCTTTTATACGATCGTATCTTTTCTATCTGTACTCTGTCTTGATCTTCTTTTTTATGATTGTCTTTTCTTTCTCTGCTAGTTTCTGGCCAGGATGGATCTGCTATCTGCTAATGATACAAAGCTGATGCAGCAATGTCATGAATATTATAAGGCTGGTCACACAGACCTGAGTGCATCAGAAGTTGTCGACATCCTTGGGCATGATGCTTCAGAATAGGCAGTCGAAGCTTATCAGTATCTGAAGGGCTTACTTGACCGAGCTGTGGCCAATAATGTGGCTTACTCTGAAATTATCGAGGATCTTCAATGTACCTTAGAAGACCTTCAAAATCAGTATAAGGAATTAACGCCCTGTTGCATGAAGGACATGAGAAGAGATATCAGCAGCTTTCTGCCGAGAAGGGCTACGAGAAGCTCATCGCTGGATATGATGTTAGGGAGAGAACCCTAAAGGGTGAAGTTGAAGCATGTAGACAGATTGCCGAGATGCTGGAGCAAGAGAATAATAATTTGCAGAAAGAGCTAGCACAGTATAAGTCTGCAGCTTCATCTTCCACTGCCTTGGTACCGGTCACCGATGAAGGATTCTCATTTTTAGAAGTGGAAAATGCCAAGTTACGAGAAGAGTTAGAGGCTTTGAGAAGAGATGGGCCTTCTACTGCTATTCAGGGACGAGGAAGAGGTTCTCGTGGACGAGGAAGAGTTACTCAGAATGTTGTCGAGGAACAAAGTACTCAACCTGCTCGGGGATGATCAAGAGTTCTTCGTCATACTATTGAAGAAGCTCGTACTCAATCAGCGTTGGAAAACCAAGAATGCCAATTAATGGCTAAGAACCAAGCTTTGTCTGACATGTCAAAGAAAATTAGAGAACTGGAAAAACAACTCTCTTCAAAGAACTCAGTGTTGGAGACTAATGAACTTTTCATCCAGAGTCTTCACGAGAAGCTTGAGAGGTTAACATTTCAATTTCATAAACAGCCCAGGGAGTTCTGGATGGCTGGATACAACGAAGCATTATTCCATTTGGATGATCGTATCCAGAATGCCAATAATGAGGGCTACAAACAAGGTTGGCTGAATTCCTTAGGCGTGCTGAAGCTCGAACAAGGACACTACCTGTGGGACTATTATGATCCTGGGGTACTTGACTTGCCTGTGCCACCGTATAATTTGGACATGGAATGGATCCCAGCTCGTTCCATTCCTCGGAGCTTAATTGCAAAATATCTCGGTGACTACAATCTTCACTCTCAAATAGAAGTATCTCGTCCCGAGCATCTTCTAGATCGACATTCCGTGATGAATCATAAGAATGTTGAAGTATTTGAACTTTATCAATTCTCCTCAGTCTTTAAATGATCCGCCTGCTGGCGAGGAACCTGTATCGAAAGCTGAGGGGAAAAACCAATAGAATATGAATTTTTGATTTAACAGTTAGTATACATATCCATGTAACTGTAACTTGTAATTTATTTTGAATTTTATGAAAGACTTTCATTTTTGTTTGCAAATCTGTATTGCTATTGTCTTGTACTTGTCAAACACTTTATATTTGTGCTTGCATAACAATATTGTGTGGTTCATCGACCAACTTAGTAATAAGAAAGCTACAAGTATTAGTAGTGTTGCTCGATCACTTAATAATAAAGTAATGAGTATAAAAATGTTTAACATTTTTCCAACCAACCAAGGCTGTTAAATTATGCTCGTTGACCAATTATAGTTAGTGGATTTTTATCCCCGACCAACCATACTTGGTAAACTTTTGTTTTTTCATAAAATGTGTCCGACCAACTAAGGTCGATAAATTCTCCTTGTCGATCAACTACAGTTAGTGGGTTTTTATCCCCGACCAACCATACTTGGTTCAGTTTGGAATATTTTGTTCTTCGAGGAACTTTTGTATTTTCTGTAATAATCTTACCTCCCGACCAACATAAGTTGGCATTTGAGAGCATATCTTGTTTCCTAACCAACCGAGATTGGCATTTTTAGGAGTATTTTGCTTCCTAGCCAAACACGTTGGCATTTTTAGGAATGTTGTTCTCGCCCTTTTACCAACCGGAGTTGATCTGAGTTCGAACTATCATGTCCACTTGCCCTTTTACCAAAATTGGTCTGAGCCACTGTCAGCCTCCTAACCAAAGGAGTATGGTTTCCTAACCAACCGAAGTTGGTATTTTTAGGAATGTCGTGTTCTCGCCCTTTTACCAACCGGAGTTGGTCTGAGTTCGAACTATCATGTCCACTCGCCCTTTTACCAACCGGAGTTGGTATGAGCTAGTTTACGCCTCCTAACCAAAGGAGTATGGTTTGTTCTCGCCCTTTTACCAACCGAAGTTGGTCTGAGTTCGAACTATCGTGTTCTCGCCCTTTTACCAATCGGAGTTGGTCTGAGCTTGAACTATCGTGTTGTTTTTACTGTCGAGCAGCGTAGTGTTACACACTAGTATTCCCCGAAAAACTTTCAATAAAAAGAGAGAAGATGGCGAAATATCGTCGTTTTATTCATATTGATGGAACTGCTTTACATTTTACATCACTGATAATACTTGCATAGGTGTTCAGCATTCCATACATTCTTAAATTCCTCTCCTTCTAGAGTTGGTATTCGGTAAGTTCCTGGTCGAACAACTTCTGTAACTCGGTAAGGTCCATGCCAGTTTGCTTCCAACTTATTGTGCTTCTGAATAATCTTCTTTAGCACGTAATCTCCTTCTTTTAAGTCGCATTTCTTCACCCTCTTGTTGTAGAACAGGGCTGTTCGTTGTTGATAAGCAGCATTCCTAATGGCTGCCTCTTCTCTAACCTCGGTGAGCATGTCCAAATCTAATCTCCTCATTAAGTCGCTGACTGGGGAATTGAAATTCATCACTCTATGTGTTGGAAGACCCAACTTGGCAGGTATTACGACCTCACTTTCAAACGCCAGCATATATGGTGATTCTCCAGTTGTTGCTCGTGGAGTTGTTCGGTAAGCCCACAATACTGACTGTAGCTCATTAATCTAATTATATTTAGACTCACTTAACCTCTTCTTCAAACCATTTAGTAATGTTCTGTTCGCCACTTCAATCTGTCCATTGCTTTGAGGATGGTCTAGTGCTGAATGAACCTTCAAAATGTTTGATTGATGACAATAGGCGGCAAACTCCTCGTTATCAAATTGTGTTCCATGGTATGTGATGAAGGAATGAGGGAGACCATATCGGCATATGATGTTCTTCCAAACGAATTGGTACACCTTCTCGTATGTCATATCAATCAGAGGCTCAGCTTCTACCCACTTAGTAAAATAATCCACTGCGACGACGAGGTACTTGAATCTTCCTCGGGTCGTTGGTAGTGGTCCAACCAAATCAATTCCCCACATGGAGAATGGCCAAGGGGAAGTTATGGTTGTCAACAATGCTTGTGGAGTTCGTCGGATGGAGGAAAAACGTTGGCATTTATCACATCTCTTAGCATAAGCTATACAATCAGCCCTCATCGTTGGCCAGTAGTATCCCTGCGTCATTATCCTTTGCAAAAGTGTCCGACCTGCTACATGGGCTCCACAGGACCCTTCATGGATCTCTTCAATCAATTCTTTCACCTCGGAGGGATGTACACATCTTTTCAAACCTTCCATAATTCCTCGTCTATACAAAACACAATTAGTTAGTACATACCGAGCATCTTTAAACTTCAATTTCTTGGCAGCGAGCTTATCCTCCGGTAATCCTCCCTACTCAATATATGCTCTGATGGGATCCATCCAAGATGGTCCTAAATCAAGGGTAATAATATTCATCATCAGGTTTTCTTCTATGCTCCGACTTTCTAATACTTCAATTGGTATCGTTCTTCGCAACTCGGTACGAGTAGCTGATGCTAGTCGGGCCAGTGCGTCTGCTCGTGCATTCTCCATTCTTGGTATTCTGATCAACTGAATGGCATCAAATTCTGCCAACAACTCCATCACCTTTGCATGATACTTGACCATTAATTCTCCTTTAACTGCATATGTTCCCATTATCTGATTCACAATTAATTGAGAATCACTGAATACCATCACTTGTTGTGCTTCCATAATCTTTGCTAAATTAAGACCTGCTATCATAGCCTCATACTCAGCCTCATTATTGGAGGCTTTGAATTGGAATCGCATGGCATATTCCACGTCAATCTCGTCTGGGGTGTTCAAAACAATCCCTGCTCCACAACCTGTTGTGCAAGATGACCCATTTACATATAATCTCCATATAGGTAACTCGTCTTCAAATTTCTTATTTGACAGAGTTCCTCGATGAAATATTTGCTGTTTCCTTCCATCCTCCCCTGGTATTTCTCGCTCTTCGTCGACCATCTCTTCTCGCCCTTTTACCAACCGGAGCTGAGCTTGAATTTGATGATCCTTTTACGTCCACAAACCCTTTTACCAACCGGAGTTGGTCTGAGCTTGTGTTTGTTGATCCTGTAACATCCACAGGTTGATCAGCGAGCAACTTTTATTCCTCGGGGATATCAGAATATGTAAACTCTGATATAAAGTCTGCTACAGCCTGCCCTTTTAGTGATGATCTGGGTTCATACACAATATCATATTCATCGAGCTCTATTGCCCAGTACATCAATCTCCCTGATTTTTCTGGCTTATGAAGGGCTTGTCTCAAGGGCATGTCGGTATACACGATGATGGTATAGGCCTGGAAATATGGCCTCATTCTTCTACTTGCCTCAATTAATGCCAATGCCAATTTTTCTAGCTTTGGGTACCTGATCTCTGCACCTCGAAAAGCCTTACTTGTGTAATAAATTGGCTTCTGGACTCCATTATCTATTCTGATCAATGCCGAGCTGACTGCATTCTCTGATACTGCCAGGTACAAGTATAACTTTTCTCCCATTACTGGCCGGGATAACAGTGGAGGTGCTCCCAAATATTTCTTCATGTCTTGAAAGGCTTTTTCGCATTCATCATTCCACTCGAAAGTTTTTCGAAGTGTTTTACAGAATGGGAGGTGTTAACGCAAAAATTCTCCATCTACGAGGACCAATCAGAAAAGGACACGTGTCATCCTACGTGGTAATATTCAGCACCCGAGGAGTGTTAGTCGGCACCCGAGGAGAGTTGGTCGGCACCCGAGGAGTATTGGTCGGCACCCGAGGAGTGTTAGTTGGCACCTGAGGAGAGTTGGTCGGCACCCGAGGAGTATTAGTTGGCACCCGAGGAGAGTTGGTCGGCATACCAACCAGGAATATCAAAGGAACTACGCATTTAATGATCATTAATGTACATTTATATTGTAGATGACAACACATAGCATACCAAGCAATTAGATTCGTTGAATGTAGACATAATGTATAAATGTCTACATACAATGAATCTATTTATCTCCCATTACTATAAATACATGTATTCCCTTAGCCAAAAGAGGATCCAAGAGATAGATCCAAGAGATCCAAGAACCGAGAGACACCATACACAAGATCCATACCTTTTTCTCTCTCTACACCACATTGTGCTATTGTAAACCCCTGGGAATAAAATAACAGTGGACGTAGGCTTTTCCTTATAGCCGAACCACTTTAAAAATCTTTGTCTCTCATGTGCTTGATTGGATTGCTTTTATCTATTTATCTGTGATCATAAAAATGGGATTCGGTCCAGTTTTTTGCATCAACAGATTGGCGCCGTCTGTGGGAACGTGTTACAACCATTGTTCTCCGTTAAAAGCTAAGTTTCTATTTTCTCTACGTATAATCAATTATACATACATCTTCTGATTCAATCATGATTTTTATGTTTATATACATAAATTAATTGTCCAATTTTTATATGCAAAATATTGCATATCATGATTTTAAAATCATAACTGTTAGATTCATTCTTATTTATAAATCTGTGAAATAGTGGATTTCATAAATCATAACTTTTTGCTTGATTCTCAAGTTTCTATTTTATATCATGGAATCAATATTTTAAATGATTACATATACCAATATATACGACGATGATAAGATTTGATAATTTTCATTGTTGATTTAGAAATAATTTTTGAAAGATCTTTGATGTCTATTCAAATTCCCATAATATTTTAATAAAAGAATGGGAAAAGGTTAAAGACAATAAAAAGTTTTCTCATGGAAATCATGACCCAGATCTATTTTCTCTCTCTTCAAGTTTGAGTCTCTTTGCATTCACTTTTATGAACTATATACTTAATTTGGTTCATCTTCCATCTATGTCAATAAAGTCAAATTGATTGATTTTTTATATAAATTTGGTAATAACTTCTATCATTCACCATATTTTTATCTCTCCAAATTGGGAATAGGAAGGGATCAATATAAAAAATAATTTTCTCTCACCTGAAAAATCATTACCCGCCTCTTGTAAAAGAGGATCAGTAAAATAATCATGACCATATCAAGACTCTGGGCACAAATTTGATATGTTGGCCCCTCGTTCATCACATCACAAGGTTTATTTGTCGAAATCACACGATCTAGTGGGTTATATATTTATTCATTTAATTAACATTCTTAAGGCTTAAATTTTACATTGAATGTTATTTTTTGATCTAAAGATTCGATATATTCTGGTCATCCAACCATATATTCTATAATTTGAGATATCCTTAATTGTTGGTCGGCAAGATCCATGTTGTTTGTCGGCAACAGTAGAATCTTGGGGTATTAAAAAATGCTAAGCACCCCTGATATTTCTTTAAACAAGAGTTCGGCTTGAGGACAAGCAGGGGGCTTGAGTCTTTTTTAAATTATGATCACCCCAAAAATATTTTTAAAACCAAGTGATAAATAATTTTCAAACAGCAACTTATACCTGATTAGTTGTTGGAGATTAAATAAATTTACAAAAAACTTTACGTCTTATTTATGATGCATATTTGATAATAATTTGTCCATCTCACACACATTTGGCATATTATTAATATTTTTATTTCTAAAGCATATACATATCATATATTGATTGGATGAGTAAATTATTCTCATGACTAATCAATTCAGCCTACACAAATGGTAGAGCAAGATATTAATTTTTACAGGTACAAGATTCAACTCCGACGAATGCTCGGAAATAATCTTACTATTCTAAAAAATATTATCATAGCTAGGCAGTATGAAATTTCACCTCAGCGAGGAACTATTGATTTTATTATTTCTATGATATCTGCTCCAGCACAAATGATTCTATATATCCATTGGGATTCATATTCTATATTCATCTCAACATGGAGCACGGCGAGATACTTATTATCATATTCAGCTCTGAGAAGAACTTTAACATTTATTATATTTCTCGGGGTAATTCTTATTTATATGCAGGCCCAACAAAGTTCTCGGCCATATTCTTATGTTCTGGAAAATATTATTCTTATTCGGCATTCTGCAATTATGCCTCGACAAGATACTTATTCAGCTTTAAGGAGAATTACAACATTCGTTCGGATAATTCTTATTTATATTTAGGCCTGACAACGTTCTCGGCCATATTCTTATGTTCTGAAAGATCTTATTCTTGTTCGGCATTATATGATTCTACCTCGACTGATCGGCGAGGCACTTTATTATTTTTAATTATTCTTTATATCTATTTGGATGCATATTCTATTCTCATTTCAGCATGGAGCTCGAAAAATATTTATAATCATATATTCAGCTCCAAGGATATCTCCAACATTTATATTCCCAACAATCTGTTGAGGAGGTCTCCAGCATTTATTATATCTTATTCAGCTCCAAGGATGTCTCCAGCATTTATTATATCTTATTCAGCTCCAAGGATATCTCCAGCATTTATTATATCTTATTCAGCTCCAAGGATGTCTCCAACATTTATTATATCTTATTCCCAACAATCTGTTGGTCATCGCCGAGGAGGTATCCTGCATTTATATTATCTTATTCCCAACAAATTTATTGGTCATCGCTGAGGAGGTATCCTGCATTTATATTATCTTATTCCCAACAAATCTGTTGGTCAGCGCCGAGGAGGTCTCTAGCATTTATATTATCTTATTCCCAACAAATCTGTTGGTCAGCGCCGAGGAGGTCTCCAACATTTATATTATCTTATTCCCAACAATCCGTTGGTCAGCTCTGAGGAAGTCTTCATCATTTATTATCAATTACCACCAACTCCGATTGGTAGACAAAATCCAACTCCGGTTGGTAGACAAAATCCAACTCCGGTTGGTAGATAAAATCCAACTCCTGTTGGTATTGGTCGATAAATCTCATTCAAAGTTCACATTCCACAGTTGGGGGCTTCTATTACAGATATATTTGTTCATTTGGTGGCACATTCTTATATCATCATGCAGTCGATCATCAAATTCAACTCCACAAACTCAAACGATCGGGGCCCCGACCAATCATCATTCAGGAGTTGTTTTTCTTGCTCAGGAATTACTTTTGATATTGAAGTTCAGGAGGTATATTGAAGTTCAGGAGGAATATTGAAGTTCAGGAGGTATATTGAAATTCAAGAGGTGTATTCAGAAGTATTAGGACATGAGGAAAGAAAGCGATAAGTATTCCACCGAGGAACTCTGTCAGACCAGAAATTAGAAGACAAGTTGCCTATATGGAGGCTATATGTAGATGGCTCATCTTGCACTACAGGCTGTGGGGCAGGGATCGTTTTGAACAGCCCAGAAGAGGTCGACATGGAATACGCCCTACGTTTCTAATTCAAAGCTTCTAATAATGAGGTTGAGTATGAGGCCATGATTGCAGGTCTTAATTTGTCAAATACTATGGAGGCACAGCAGGTTATTATCTTCAGTGATTCTCAATTGATCGTAAACCAAATGTTGGGAATATTTGCAGCCAAAGGAGAATTGATGATCAAGTATCAAACAAAGGTGATGGAGTTAGTATCAGAGTTTGTTACTGTTTAACTGGTAAGAATATCAAGAATGGAGAATGTGAGAGCATACTCCTTGGCTCGATTAGCATCAGCTACTCGTACCGAGCTGCGAAGAACGATACCAATTGAAGTATTAGAAAGTCGGAGCATAGATGAAGACCTGACGATGAATATTATTACCCTTGATTTAGGACCATCTTGGATGGATCCCATCATAGCATATATTGAGGAGGAACAATTACCGGGGGATAAGCTCACTGCCAAGAAATGGAAGTTTAAAGTTGCTCGGTATGTACTAATTAATGGTATTTTGTATAGACGAGGAATTATGGCAGGTTTGCAAAGATGTGTACATCCCTCCGAGGTGAAAGAATTGATTAAAGAGATCCATGAAGGGTCCTGTGGAGCCCATGTAGCAGATCGGACACTTTTACAAAAGGTGATGACGCAGGGATACTACTGGCCGACGATGAGAGCTGATTGTATAGCTTATCCCAAGAAATGTGACAAGTGACAACGCTTTTCCTCCATCCGAAGAACTCCACAAACATTGTTGACACCCATCACTTCTCCTTGGCCATTTGCCATGTGGGAATTGATTTGGTTGGACCACTGCCGACGACCCGAGGAAGATTCAAATACCTCGTCATTGCCATCATCACAGACTACGGAACACAATTTGATAACGAGGAGTTTGCTGCCTATTATCATCAGTCAAACATTTTGAAGGTTCATTCAGCGCCAGGATATCCTCAGAGCTAATGGACCAGATAGTTCGAAAGAACCAAAAAATATACTCCTTTGGTTAGGAGGTGACACTAGTGTGACCAACTACGGTTGGTAAGATATCTAGTGGACAGTTCGAAAGAACCAAAAAATACTCCTTTGGTTAGGAGGTGACACTAGTGTGACCAACTACGGTTGGTAAGATATCTAGTGGACAGTTCGAAAGAACCAAAAAAATACTCCTTTGGTTAGGAGGTGACACTAGTGTGACCAACTACGGTTGGTAAGATATCTAGTGGACAGTTCGAAAGAACCAAAAAAATACTCCTTTGGTTAGGAGGTGACACTAGTGTGACCAACTACAGTTGGTAAGATATCTAGTGGACAGTTCGAAAGAACCAAAAAAATACTCCTTTGGTTAGGAGGCGTACACTAGTGTGACCAACTACGGTTGGTAAGATATCTAGTGGACATATATTTCGAAAGAACCACTACTATGGTGTACACCAGCATGATCAATTACGGTTGGTAAGATAAAAATATACTCTCACATTACAACTTATGTTGGTCGGGAGGTAAGATTATTACAAAAGTTCCTCGAAGAACAAAATATTCCAAACTGAACCAAGTATGGTTGGTCGGGGATAAAAACCCACTAATTGTAGTTGGTCGACGAGGAGAATTTATCGACCTTGGTTGGTCGGACACATTTTATGAAAAAGATAAAAATTTACCAAGTATGGTTAGTCGAGGATAAACTCTCACTAACTATAATTGGTCGATGAGCACAATTTAACAACCTTGGTTGGTTGGAAAAAATTTAAACATTTTTATACTCATTACTTTATTATTAAGTGATCGAGCAACATTTTTAATACTTGTAATTCTTTTTATTACTAAGTTGGTCGATGAACAACACAATATTGTTATCTTTTTAACGAATACATATGCATAAATGTAAAGTGTTTGATATTTACAAAACAATAGCAATTAAGATTGCGAACAAAAATGAAAGTCTTTCATTAAACTCAAAAAACAAAATACATTGAGAATGAAAATGTATACTGACTATTACATTGAGATTCCTATTTTATTGGTTTCTTTTCCCTCTTCTTTTAAAACAGGTTCCTCACCAGCAGGAGGATCATCCAAAGTATAAGGGGAGCTTATGAAGTTAAGATCTTTCAACATTCTGATATTCATCACATATGATTTGTCCGAGAAGCACTATCTCATTCCCGAGAAGCTCTTGCTCGTCCCTGAGAATCACTTGCTCGTCCCTGAGAACCTCTTGCTCGTCCCCGAGCAGAGGTAGAAGTCAAAATCAGCATCTACAGCACTGAGATATTTGCTACTACTGTCTCGACTAATAATGAAGAAGAAATTGTGTGAAAATGTTTCGAAGTCCACCACTAGCTTGGTACTAATCAGATTGAAGAGTTGGGTTCAAAAGCTAGTATGTTACTCGACAAAGTATTCAGAGGATCATAAATCAGAAGAATCAAGCACGTGAAGTTAGCATTCAGTTGCTCGACACAGGAAGCATTTGGTCGGCTGGCGAACCAATCAACATACTTGAAGATTATGACAAGCTACAAGTTGCATACTATGGCATGGCTGCATCCAAATTCCCAGGGGTGATACATAGCACACAGAGTTCCTCAAAAGAAAAATTAGCAACCATCGATCAGCCTGCATCATATGTCATCCAGGAGATAATGCACTTTGTGTTGAACAAATTAAGAAGGTAGATCAAGAATTTCACGAGCACCAAGCAACACTGCAGAATAAATACTCCATCCTTTCAAGTAAACCATCAAGCATGGAGCATTGGGGCCTTCTGTTAACGCAAAAATTCTCCATCTACGAGGACCAATCAGAAAAGGACACGTGTCATCCTACGTGGTAATATTCAGCACCCGAGGAGTGTTAGTCGGCACCCGAGGAGAGTTGGTCGGCACCCAAGGAGTATTGGTCGACACCCGAGGAGTGTTAGTTGGCACCTGAGGAGAGTTGGTCGGCACCCGAGGAGTATTAGTTGGCACCCGAGGAGAGTTGGTCGGCATACCAACCAGGAATATCAAAGGATAACTACGCCTTTAATGACCATTAATGTACATTTATATTGTAGATGACAACACATAGCATACCAAGCAATTAGATTCGTTGAATGTAGACATAATGTATAAATGTCTACATACAATGAATCTATTTATCTCCCATTACTATAAATACATGTATTCCCTTAGCCAAAAGAGGATCCAAGAGAGAGATCCAAGAGATCCAAGAATCGAGAGACACCATACACAAGATCCATACCTTTTTCTCTCTCTACACCACATTGTGCTATTGTAAACCCCTGGAAATAAAATAACAGTGGACGTAGGCTTTTCCTTATAGCCGAACCACTTTAAAAATCTTTGTCTCTCATGTGCTTGATTGGATTGCTTTTATCTATTTATCTGTGATCATAAAAATGGGATTCGGTCCAGTTTTTTGCATCAACAGATTGGCGCCGTCTGTGGGAACGTGTTACAACCATTGTTCTCCATCAAAAGCTAAGTTTTTATTTTCTCTACGTATAATCAATTATACATACATCTTCTGATTCAATCATGATTTTTATGTTTATATACATAAATTAATTGTCCAATTTTTATATGCAAAATATTGCATATCATGATTTTAAAATCATAACTGTTAGATTCATTCTTATTTATAAATCTATGAAATAGTGGATTTCATAAATCATAACTTTTTGCTTGATTCTCAAGTTTCTATTTTATATCATGGAATCAATATTTTAAATGATTACATATACCAATATATACGACGATGATAAGATTTGATAATTTTCATTGTTGATTTAGAAATAATTTTTGAAAGATCTTTGATGTCTATTCAAATTCCCATAATATTTTAATAAAAGAATGGGAAAAGGTTAAAGACAATAAAAAGTTTTCTCATGAAAATCATGACCCAGATCTATTTTCTCTCTCTTCAAGTTTGAGTCTCTTTGCATTCACTTTTATGAACTATATACTTAATTTGGTTCATCTTCCATCTATGTCAATAAAGTCAAATTGATTGATTTTTTATATAAATTTGGTAATAACTTCTATCATTCACCATACTTTTATCTCTCCAAATTGGGAATAGGAAGGGATCAATATAAAAAATAATTTTCTCTCACCTGAAAAATCATTACCCACCTCTTGTAAAAGAGGATCAGTAAAATAATCATGACCATATCAGTAAAATAATCATGACCATATCAATCCACTCATCAAGGAGGTGATTGCTATTTTTTCTTCATAATCTATGACTTCCAGCTTCCCGTTATTAAAACGAGTTATGTAATCTCTAGTACTCTCACCAGATTTTTGTCTAACACTTAACAAGTGTGCTACTCGTTTTATTGGCTTTGCTCCAAAACAGAAATTACCGATGAACAACTCGGCCAGTTGAAAGAAAGTTGAAATCTTACCCCGAGAAAGATTATTGTACCATATCTGGGCAGATCCAGTAAGAGTTCCTGAGAATGCTCTGCATCTCATCTCGTCAAGGACAGCGTAGAAGTCGGCAGCTGCTTGATATTGCTCTATATGAAGAACAGGATCTGTCTTTCCATCGTATTTAGGGGTCACCACAGGGTCTTTAAACTTTGACGCTGTAGGAAAATCCACAATGGCCTGGAGAAAAGGTGTCCCTTGAACAAAAGTTCGTTGTAGGGGATTCTTCGCCTTAGCCATTTCTCCCAATCTATCCTCCAACCGCTGAATGGACCCTTTTCACGCATCATTTCCTTCCTCAGGCTTATTAGTTCGAGCAATTGATTGTTCTGAAGTGGCCTCCTGGGATCTATCTTGACGAACAACCGGTCGTGATTGTGCTGATCCTTCTCTTAGATCTTATGGTTGTCGGAAACTCCTCGACATGGTCTTAGGTGGACTCCTATTCCTCCTAGGGCCTAATCGACTGAAAGGAGACACCATGCTCAGTATTTCCAAGGCACTGGGTCTCTCCGGAGAGATAGTAATACGTTGCTCAGTATCTGTGGCCCGTATTGATGAAGTTCGCCCAGGTTGATAAGAGAAATCATTAGATTCCTCATTACGATACGCATCTGTACACCTGGATCGTGAAGAAAGTAAATATGTTTGCCTCTGACCACTTCACTGACCTGAATGTGCAGGTGCACCGCCATGAAGGGTTTGTATGAGTTGTCGCATTGTTTCTTGCATGGCGATTTGTCCTTGAGCCAGATTCGTCATAATTCCCGCCAGATCTGGAGGTGCAGAGGGATTTTGAAGATTTCCAGCATTTCCAGCGTTTCGATTGCTGGATTCTGGATTATCTTCCATTGATGATGAATGATTTTTGGTGCAAAACGATAACAACAGTCGCTTCCCACAGGCGGCGCCAATCTGTTGATGTAAAAAATTAGATTGCTTCTAATTTTTTAATCATAGATAAATATAAATGAGATAAATAATTTTAAAGTGGTTCAGCCTTATAAGAATGGCCTACGTCCACTGTTTCTGTTATTGCCAAATGTTTTGGAGTTCTCGATATGTAATTCTATCAAGAAAATACGGTCCCTTTGAATGAGGGTGATACAATGTATTTATAGCCCTTGGGCTGTACATGTGAAAGGGTAAACAATTAATGCCCTTTAAGAATATACGTCAGTATGATAAGCATTCAATGAATAGTTGAACTGTTGATTATCTGGCAATCAATGTTGTGGCCGAGATGCATCTCAGACCGCCTTAGTTCCTCGTCGTTCAGGAGTTTCTCGGAGTACATTTGCTGCTCGGAGTGAGTATGACTTGGTCGTGGAAATAAACTTCCTCGTTGCTATTGTGCCACGTATATTGACACGTGTCTTCTTATTATTCGTCTATATCAGCATACTAATTTTGGTATCAACAGGAAGTTTAAGGCTAGACCTTTAGGATTTCCAAAGAAGTATAGATTTAGACCATCTACTACCTTTAGAGAAAAGAACTCTAAGACTAAGAAAAATAAATTTAACTAAAGAAGATATTTTATGAAGAACACTAGTAAGTATAAGAAAGTTCCTAATTATAGGAAAGAAAAATATGTAGCTCAATCTAAGACTACCACCAAAGAATGTTGGACTTTCGGCAAAGAAGGACACTTTGCTAAAGACTTCCCTAAAAAGAAAGATAAAGAAGGTATTAAGATTATTAATACAATATTAGACTATGTAGATTAAGAAGAATTAGATATCCTGTATGCTATAAAAATATCAAACATAGAAGATGATGATAATACTAGTATCTATAGTGCTTATACAGATAGTGATTCGGAAGATTATAATAGTGATACTGATGAGTATGAAGACTCTAAAGATAATTTAGATTTATATATGATGCAAGTTAATTAAGATGATTTAGATGATGAATATATAGACTTTGAAGAAGCTTGGTATAGATATATATTGAGCCCCTTTTTAAAGAAGAGATGGACTGTTAGTAATCCCGAGTTACTAACATATATACCTAGATGTTACTTTGATGAAAGACATTATTGCACATTTGAAATAAAATGTAGCAAGAAAGACTTTAGATGCATAAGAGGTTTTGAGATTATACAAACATAATTGTTTAGGGTTTGTGTTATTTGTCAGTTACACTACCATGAAAACTGTTAGAGAACTAGATTTAGAGAAATTTATACTAGCCAGTATGATGCTCAAATAGACTTAGATATTAAAACATATAATCAAGACATTGATAGAAATATAGCCAAAAGATTACAAGAAAATGAAGACTTCAAAGGAAAGGGAATTTCCTATGATTTAGAAGGATACCATTCTCATAGTAGTTCAGAAGACCTAATACTCATAGATTTTATTGATAAACCTCAGAAAGGAATATATATTTTAGAAAAGAATAATTTAGAAATTTCTACTAAACCACATGCTTGTTTTGTAGAATTATTCGTTCAACACAATAACTATCCTAAAAGACTTTCAGCTTTTATTGATACAGGATGCTCTCAGAGTATTTGAAAGGCTAATGCCTTACCTGAAGACTATTTTATAGAAAGTACTCAAGAAATCTATGGTAAAGTGGCTAATTTAGATCCATTTACCTTATATTTCGAGACTATTCCTATTTATTTTAAATTAGGAAATCAGACCAACAAAACCGTTAATCATCGATTTTGGATAATGGATCATCGTCTTAGTTTCACAGGAAATATTATTTTAGGACAAGACTTTATTAGTAAATATCATCCCTATAATGAGTATAAAGATAAGATATTAATTAATGATAAAGAGGAATTTAATATTAAAGCCCCTCTAATAGATCACAAGATTGTCTTTGACCTTTTGCAGGTCAAACCTAATTATAGACCCATACAACATCAGAGGTCTTCAGCTTAGCATGGTGGACCTAGACCTACAACCCAACAAGAATCCTTAGAAATTACTAAGCCCTTACAAAAAGAATGTAAGTGTCCAGACCAAAAGTGTTATAAGAAAATAACGCATATACAACAAGACATTTTAGATCAAGCCCAGAACACCTTATTATAGGTTCAAGCTATATCCAAACAAATGAAAATGGATATAGAGGTAGAAAAAGAAAAAATTAAGCAATTAGCAGAGCCCACTTTAGGAGAAAATCTCATTTCTAAGTGGGATAAAGACCAAAGTTACTGTGAAATTATCCCTATTAATCCAGACGCCACTATTAATGGTGAAACATATAAGAAAGGATATTCACAAGAAGACAGAGAAGGATTTAAAAAAGGCATAGATGAAATGATTAAGTTAGGAATTATTAGAGAAAGTAAAAGTAGACATAATAGCCTTGCCTTCTATGTTCAAAATGAATCTGAACGTAAAAGAGGAAAAAGACGCATGGTTATAGATTATAGACAATTAAATACGAATTATGAATTTGATTCTTACAAGATACAAGACAAGAATAATTTAATCAATTTGATTGAAGATAAAATTATATTTAGTAAGTTTGATTGCAAATCAGGATTCTAGCAAATCAAGATGCATCCAAACAGTATTACTTGGACAACCTTTAGTGTGCCCCAAGGAAAATACGAATAGCTAGTAATGCCATTTGGATACTTGAATGCTCCTCAAGTATTCCAAAGAAGAATGGATAATATATTTAGACCTTATTCAGAAATTTATCTTGTTTACATAGATGACATTCTTCTAGCCAGTAAGAATGAGACAGAGCATGTAAACCATCTTAAAAAGATTATTTTAGAATTAGACAAACACGGTATTGTTATTTCCGAAAGGAAAATGCAATTATTTCAGACTGAAATAGACTTTGTGGGAATCCATATTAATAAAAGAAAATTATCCTTAGATGAACACATAACTAAAAAAGATTCTTGAGTTTCCAGATCAACTCAAAGATAGAAAACAATTACAATCATGTTTAGGATTGCGTAATTGTGCTGCAGGCTTTATTAAAGACATTGCTTCAAAAAGACAAAGCTTAACATCCAAATTAAAAGGAATAGACAAAAATAATCCTTTTTATTGGACCAAAGATGATTTTGAAGTCATAAGACAGATTAAAGATGCAGTTAAGAACATTCCTTTACATGAACTGTCTAATGCAGAAGACCAGTTTATAGTAGAAACAAATGCCTCTGATAAATAATGGGGAGTAGTATACTTTTCCATTGACCATTAGATAAAAAAAAAGAAACTTTGTAGATATAGTTCAGGAACATTCACAGACCCGAAAACAAGATACACTGCCCATGAAAAAGAAGTTTTAGCCATAGTAAGGGCAATAGAAACATATATGATTTTTCTTAGACCTAAATATTTTACTGTGTATACTGACTCTTCTTATGCAGTGAAATTCAGAGATTTAGACTTGTCCAAATTAAGGACTAATAGACTTATTAGATGTTAACAATTTCTTAATGGTTATGACTTCTCTGTTATACATATTGAGGGAAGTAAAATTACCATTCCAGACATTATATCAAGAGAACCAATATATGCTAACACTAATATGATTTCATGTTTTATGTTGCAAACAGAAGCCCTAGACGGCATGAGTTTCTCTAGAACAAATAGATTGAATAGAGAAGACGTTGCAGACTATCTTAGACGCGTAAGACCAAATGCTGGTGTAACGCAAAGACATACTCATATTCAAGACTCTCAAGAAAGACCAATCCTAGAGAGCTTTGATGATATCTTAGTTCCTCCTAAAAAATCTAGACATGAGATTGTTTCTCAAAATAGACTCATCGAAAAAATGTATTTACCCCTATATAGACCTGATCAAAGATATCCAGATTTAATCAAATTTAGACGAGAATTTTTTGAAGATGAAAATACTCTCATATATGCCCTTTGGTGGAATGTCAAAAATAGACTTTGGATAGAATTCTAGCAGAATTTGGTAGCCGTTGCTAGATTCATGAGACTCCAAAGACTTGCAGTAAACTAGGTCAGTGGGACTGCTACTCCTAGACCACAGATGCAGACTTATGCTCAGACCCTTGGAGAATCTTCTAAAATTAGACCAACTGATAATTTTTGTTATCTGAAAAAGACTTTTAAGACTAAGATTATTATACCGTTTGGTCATAATAATCTCCCATTAACAGAAGGCTTAAAAAAAGAAACTAATAACATTATTGATCATTTTAATATGTTATTATTAGAAATAAATGGAGATGCCTTAATGATTAGAGGTTTCTTCAAAGACGTTCCAAAAATATATCTTTTTGGAAAATCAGATATGACTGATATAACTCTTGTAGACCACGAGTTAATTGGACTCGTTCAGATAAAGGATATTGAAGACTCTATTGCTCTTGGAAAAATAGTCCACGAGTACATTAAAAAGGTAGAAGACTTTCTTCCCCTGTTTTCTAGGATATATCAGATTGCTCCAAGTTCCTGTAGAGGAATGAGAGTTAAGGGATTTAGTCTCATTAGATTTTCCAATTATGCATTCGAAAATGTGGAATCTCTATCCGAAGACGAAACTAAAGACCTAACTGTTGATAAGTCCAAGCTCCAGATTGTCAAGCTATTGAGATAATAGAAATCATAAAATTATTGACAGGCGAAGATAGATGGTACACTGCTTACCATAAAGAAGACTTAATAATCCAAGCTGATGAGCTATTCAATAGAAGGCTCAAGAAAGAAACACAAAAAATGGTAGAGATAGCTTTACCAGCTAGCCTTAGAATTGTTGGCCTCATTGATGAATTTGTCAATAATAATGCCCTCCCAGGCCAAGACAAGGTAGAAGAAGACACGGACGGGACAAAGATGGGACCCTCGTTAGCAGAAGAATTATTGAAGACAGCAGATGCCCTGCTCTAGACCTATGCATAATTACAAGACGACAAGACTCATGATAAAGACTTGGCACGCTCCATCAGATAGTCTTGCTTTTCAAAAACAAAAAGATGCTCCAATTATCACAAGACGTCAAAAGCCTATAGACCTATCACATAAGATTCCTAAAGACAAAGTTGCATTAAAGACTTTAATAATTTATATCTTTCCACCCGATTGCTTTTGTTAGCCGGTTACCAGTCGTTTGGAGCGTCCTGTTTGGTTTAAGATATCAGTTGTAAGACTTTCGGTGTTAGATATTAGAGAAAGAGTGTATGCTTGTATTGAGTAATATGTACATGAGTGAGTAAACATCTCATAGTTAGGGGAGATGGGAGAGTTGTATTTACTTATTCAATGCAATAAAAGTATTTTCTTTTCTAGAAATCTCTTATGTTAAGTTGTTATTATTTTACAAATTGTCTCTAAATTTCTGTTCATAGAGGACTATTGTGTGGAACCTCTGGTATAGCACACAAGCTGTTATACTGGTGAACCGCCGTCAGATGTCGATTTACCTTGAGCAATTAGCCAGGTGGGCATTAGGCGTGAAGGCGTACAGGCAGGAAATGGGTTTAACACTAAAATAGTGGATTGAGGTGCGACACATAAAGAGGGAGTTGTAGGAGGCCGAGACCAGAGAAAAATAGTAGCAAGGCTGAAGAGAAGAAGGAAGGAAGATAAAGATATTGCAGACCAGAAGGAAGGTATAACTCCAACTAAACCCTTAACTATTTTACATATTATTATTTTAAAAGAAACTTTTATGAGCTTAAAAATCAATGAAGACTTTTTAGCATTTGTTAATAAAACAAATTTAGACTTAACTAGAGAAATTCAAGATTGGACTCTCATAGACCCTAAAGATAAAGAACTTATAGAAACTGCTTTAACATACGCAGGTGGTACTTTTAAATATATAGACCAGGTTATTGAGTGGTTAGCACGTGAAGTACCTAGAATATAAATAATTAGAACATGAATCCGAGATCTCTTTAGACAAAAGATAAGAACGAAAGAATTCACTGAAGAACTTTCAAGACCGAAGAAATATCAAGAATACACTAGAATACTTGAAGACAGTATAAGTGTATTAAAATATATTAGACGTAAAAGGTTAGATGAAACAAAAGCTATTTTAATTAGAGCCGGAGGAATCCGCCCTCTCCTTAAAAACGTAGAAACAGATGCCCCTAGAATATATCGAAGATTTTTGTCATCTTATGGAGATAACGAATAGACAAATTTATAGAAGACGATATAATTGATATTGTTAATCAGATATATAAAGAAACTAGACTGTTAAAACCGCAATACTGTATAAGGTATTTAAGACTAGAATATTTTTCTTCAAAACCTCTTGCAATTTCCAGACTCCCTGAGGAAAATATTTATATAGATAATCTTCGCTATTCAGAATTTCAGTACGATAGCGACGGAAGAAGCCGGAGAAGTAGCAGTTCTGAAACTTCTCTTAGACTCCCAAATTAATTAGATAAAACTTAAAGACGCTAGAAGTTATTGGGGTAAAAATTTATATTCCCTAAAACTTAGAAGAAGACAAAAGAATATAAAAGACATTATCGTCCCAAAAGGTGGTCCTAAAAAGACAAAGTGCTCCCTAGTTAATTCTTGGACGGTAGTAGGTCCGTAAATTAGGTCCGTATGAGAGACGGACTCTCTCGCTCCTTTACATACAAAGTTCACTTACCGATACAAATTATTTTAAAATGAAGTTTCTTTGTGTGGTATTTAAACATTTAAAGGAATTAAAAAAAATATAGCTTTATCAAACTTATGTTTATTGCCGAACTTGTGTTTTATCAAACATGGGGTGTCTCATTAATTACTTTTTAGACCAAGAGACACCTTCCATGAGAGATAGAGACACGCTGAAGTTGGATAGGTTTCGGTCTTCCCACTATAAGATTGCTCTAGCTGTCTTTTCTTGATTTTTGTGATCATATTTTTTTCAAGAGTAGTGCTATTAGTCCCAAATAACTCCCCCAAATCTCCCCCAAAATGACTTGTGCTTTGTGCCCTGGCGGGACCCCCATCACATGGCAATAGATGACAGGTAAGTGGAAGAATGACGTGGCATCCACATAGGATTTGGGGGAGTTATTTGGGACTCAAAGCATTATTCTTTTTTCATATCATCGTCTATTATATAAAAGTTCATTGGTGTGCGTTAAGTTTTCTCATATGTTTGACTCCTTAGTTTGGTAGTCGGCCTTATGCCCCCTCCATTTCTTTGTAAACCTCCATCTCCTCATTTGTCTTAATACTATATGTGGGGGTGTCATTCCTCTTTTCTTTAAAAACAAGATCATTTGGGGAATCAAAATTGATTTCCCCATTTCTTTGCCACTTATCAAATTTGGGCATTACATATCTATCATTCCCTCTTTTGTCATTTTCTCTTCCACATATTGAAATAAAAAATATATAGTGGCGAAGTAATCCATGCCTTATTTGTCAAACTAAAGATTCTTTTTAGAGTCATTAAAAGACTTAAGTATAAAAGTTCTTCATTGCACTTTGGTAGACTCTTGAGAGCATTCCAATTCTCCTCAGAATATTGAAGTGCGCCAACCAATTCTCCTCAATGGAATTTAGCTTTTTCGTAAAACCTCGAGAAGAGATCTTAAGATCTTGTCAAAAATACCCTCCCCGGGTATGCCACTTCCCAAGGAAAAATGGGAATTCGTTATGTCACTCAGTTGTGCATAAAATTCATTAGTTTTATTAAAAGAGCATTCAAGGAGGTGGTCAAATTTAACATATTTGGTGTCAATGTCAACTTTATGTTATGGATTTGGACATACTTGACAACGGTCAGCTGCCATTCCCATCCTAGATCCATTTTCTTTAATCTTGGTTTAAGTATGACATGTGAGCTTATCACATTCAATGCAACTGGAGAGTGAACCCACTAAGACCCAATGTATACTTGTCACACAGAATTTACAAAATCAAATAGCTAGAGGACTAGACAAGAGGCACCAGTAGGCATGCACCTACGACATGCTATCTTCTTTGGCTCTATTGTTTGGAAAAATACATATTACAATAAAAAAAACAAAAATTAGAAATAATCCATATATAACACAATATAAACCATAATAAATACAATATTACTACTAAAAATCATCAAATGCACACGTAGAATTATAAATGCATCCCTATTTTTAAAATAATTATAAAAAAGGCACCTGGAAATGTTTTAAGCATGCGTCAAGCCGTACATATGACATAGAGGTGTCTTGTAGGAAAACTTTTAAATGGGATGATCGCATAATTGATATAGACACCAGCTCATATATATACTAATGTTAAAAGAATTTGAAAATACATCATAGACATAAAGCGCAACAAATGTGCTCAATCAAAGAAATAAGATAAATGTTGAGGCTTATTTAGACACTTTCAAAATTTTACCCACATTGTTTTGAATTTTTTGAGTCATTTTCTCACTAATAGTTAAATTGACACCTAAAAGGATTCTACATGATTGCGTTTATATTCCTTCTCTTATTAGTGCCTCTATGTCCTCTATAGCAGTTTGAGTTTGAGCAATATACAAGTTCTCATATGTATTGTGTGGGATTAGATTATGTTCTATAAAAATTATAAATAATTGCCAATTTATATATTTCTATAATGTTATATTGATTTCACATCGAATTTATGATATTGTTGGATTAAAAATTATTTATATATATAGAAAGAAGAAATAGTAAATTACTGTTATGCTTCAACATTTTAATTTCTAATTTTCATAATTTAATATAAATATCCATCATATACCCACCAAATATGCAATATAATATTGCAGGTCAATTATTTTACTAGCATATGCTCGACCACATGGGCCCGTAACCGAAAGAGTCACTTGGTCAAAATAAGAAGAGCAGTTCAACTCAATCACATATAACATTCTCGTCACTTTCACCTGCCATTATGGCGAATCCAAATCACCTGAAACCTGCACCTAAACCCCCTGACATTGACAGAGACAAAGCTAAGAGTTTTGCCTCTATACTATCTAACACCTCTACCGATAATTTCATTGTTCCCAAACCGCTTGAAAGCTTTAAAGGTGAACCCATGATTTCATTCTCTGAAGATGAAAATATCAAGCTGGCCGAACCCTACAAATATTCCCTCATTGCTAGATTTTCCTCTGACAGACCGTCCATGGAATCTATCCGTAAAGCTTTTCTTACCTTCTCTCTTAAAGCAGCTTTCTCTATTGGTCTACTGGATAAGAAACACATTCTCATCAAGCTTTTTTGTGAAGAAGATTATATGAGATTATGTCTTAGAGATCAATGGTACATCTACAAATCTCCTATGAAAGTCATGAAATGAACTTTTGATTATATACCTTGTAATGATAGCTCTATCCTTCCTATCTGGTTATCCTTACCCCAACTTCATGTTCATCTTTTTGCTAAACCAACTTTATTTGCCATCGCAAAGTTAGTTGGCAATCCTCTTAAAGTAGATGAAGCTACTGCAAATGTCACTAGACCCAGCCAAGCTAGACTCTGTGTAGAGATTGACATTGCCAAAAAACTTCCTTCCAGATTACGTATACGTTGTGGAACTACAAGCTTTTGGCAAAGAATAATCTATGAGAATGTTCCCTTATTCTGTGTGAATTGTGTGAAGGTAGGTCACAATGAGGCTGACTGTGTTCATGGTCAGGATCATGGCGCTATCAACTCCTTGCAATGCCTTAAACCAGATGATGGGGTGATAGGTTCGCAAGTTGGTTTGGTCAGGGAAACGAGACCTAATCAAAACCCTAAACCACTAGGGATTTGGATTGATAAACCGGTTCAGAAACTGGTAACTCAAGCTACCAGACCATCCCAAACAATGGTTTCTCCAGATAAGGATGTTCGTATCAAAAAAAGGGAAAATGTCCTTTACTTATTCAAGAAGTTACTAAACATGGTCTGACTTCAACCTCTTTAACTGGTACAATCCTTAACTCTAGTATTCAACCGGAAAAATTTGTTGCAGGTGGCCTTCCGGCTTTAGAGGAGGAAGATAACTCTACGAAGGTGATTGATCCTCAAAATGAGGAAACTGATGCTACAGAATCAGAAGTTCCGATTTTTACTCAAAATCAGTTTGAGGTGCTGTTACTAGATGCTGAAGACCAGGAGGACGATGGTTTTTTGCCCCATACTTTTTTTAAAAATAAAACCACGTGTCCAGTCAACAAAACTTACTCCCCTCCTGTTGTCAATATCCTCAAACTATGGTTCCATTGAAATTGTCCTTCCTTTATCTAAACCCTCTTCCATTATTCCAACCTCAGAGAACACAAACAGTGGAAAATCATCAAAATCAAAAAAGAATAAAAGGAAGAAAACAAATTCTGGGTTGTCAATAATCCAAACTAGAGCTGGTAAAACAGCCTCAAAATTTTCCCCTACCTCAAACCTTTAATGATTAATGCTCTATTCTGGAATATCCGAGGAGTTGGTAACAAATACTCCATCAGAAGACTCAAGCATATTGTAAGGAAACATTCTATCGTTTTGGTAACTATTCAGGAACCAAAAATCGATAAATGTAACCTTGAGGATCTTTGTCTTAAATTGAACTTTGTTGGGGGCATCTCCAATTGTAACAGCAAAATCTGGATCATGTGGAAATATACATGCGATGCTATCACTGTAAGTGACAACCTACAATGCCTTTCAATTTCATTGACAATTCCACAGGTGGGTGGAAAAATTCTTTTCTCCTCAGTGTATGCAAGATGCAATAAAAGAGATAGAACTGCTTTATGGGAAGAAATTATCTTATTGGCTAATTTAAATTTCAACAAGTGGATTTTGGGAGGGGACTTCAATATTATCTCTTCCCAAAATGAAAAATCTGGAGGTAATATGGTGGACCAACAAGCTATTCTTGAATTTAATGCAGCCATGGTTCAAGCAGGATTGAAGGAAGTTTCGTACAATGGAGCGGATTACACTTGGTGCAACAATCGAGTTGGAGATGCTATAATTTGGGCTAGACTTGACAGAATACTGGGGAATGATGGATGGTTTAAAGCTAACTTTTTATCCAACGTGGAACATCTTAATAGAGACAATTCTGACCATGCTCCTATGCTTTTAAACTTGAAATTTCCCACTGACAACACTCCAAAACAGTTTAGATTTCAAACCATGTGGATTTCTCACAAGACTTTCCATTCGGTGGTTTCAGATGCATGGAAAACAAAAGTTGAGGGCAGACCTATGAAAGCCTTTTCTGCTAAACTTAAGCTGGTCAAAAAGTCTTTACAATCTTGGAATAAAGAGGTGTTTTCAAATATTTTTTCCCGGGTTCATAAGGCCGAAGAAGCTCTCATTCTCAAAGAAGCCCTTTATAACACAAACCCCTCCGAAAAAAATAGAGAAGCATGGCATAAATCTTATGCTATGTTCAACCTTGAACTTAAAATTGAGGAAATGTATTGGCAGCAAAAGGCTAATGTGAATTGGGCTCAATACGGTGACCAAAATACCTCATATTTCCATTCTTTAGTTAAAAAAAATTTAATTGTCTAACCATTCATAAAATAAAAAACGATTCTGGTGATTGGTTGGCCAATGATGTGGATATTGAAAACAAATTTTCCTCTCATTTTCAATCTCTACTTGGCAGCACCACTTCCTATATTTCTGATTGTTCTATTTTTGATTGCATCCCTAAGGTTATTAAAGAGGATACAAACTTATTCCTTACGGATGTCCCTTCAGAAATAGAAATTAAAAATGCTATTTTTTCTCTTGGAAAAAATAGTGCTGCGGGTCCTGATGGGTTTAATGGTTTTTTTTTTCAAAATTGTTGGGTTATCATCAAAGAGAAATTAATTCTAGTTATTAAATCTTTTTTTCTTGGAGATGAAATTCCTGTTAGTTGGTCTTCAACTAACATTATTCTTATTCCTAAAATAAATAACCCATCTTATTGCAAAGACTTTAGACCCATTAGCCTTTGCAATTTTTCAAATAAAATTATATCCAAAATTCTTGCTAATAGAATTGGGAGTGTCCTTCCCAACATTATTTCTTCCTCTCAAGCAGGTTTCATCAAAGGAATGTCTGTATCAGACAATATTTTGTTGGCACAAGAATTGCTCTCTTCTTTCAATAACAAAGTTCATGGAGGTAACCTAGTTGTTAAACTAGACATGGCCAAAGCCTACGATCGATTATCTTGGCAATTCATTCTTAAAGTTCTGAGGGCCTTTGGATTTTCTGAAACATGGATAGACATCATTTGGCGACTAATTTCAAATTGTTGGTATTCGATATTGATCAATGGAAAACCTACTGGTTTTTTTAAATCGCAACGTGGTGTGCGCCAAGGTGATCCGCTCTCTCCAGCTCTTTTTGTTATAGCCAGTGAAGTTCTCTCTAGAGGTGTCCATCAACTGGTATTACAAAAAAAAAAAAAAAATCAATTCCAAGTGGATGTCCTCTAATTTCATCCTTATCTTCTGCTGATGATATCCTGTTCTTCATCAACGGTTACAAGCGTTCTCTTCAAAATTTTATGGGCTATCTTGATATTTATGAAAAACAATCGGGACAACTGGTGAATAATGGAAAAAGTTGCTTCATCACTCCCCCAAATTGCAAAAGTTCTTGGACAGATAATGTCAAGAAGATTTTAGGCTTCACTCAAAATCATATGCCTATAATATACTTGGGCGTGCCTCTTTTTTCTGGAAGAAAACGTAATTCCTTGTTTCATCCGATCCTTGGAAAAGTCGCTGGGAGGATATCCAACTGGGGCAGCAGGTCGCTTTCGCATGCTGGTAGGACTGTGCTCCTAAAAACTGTGATTCAAACTATGGGATTACATTTGTTTACTTCTATAAACCCTACTGTCTCCATTGTACGCGATTTAGACAAACAATGTGCAAAAAATTTTTGGGGTCAGCAAGATGAAACTCATAAACACCATTGGGTATCATGGAGGAAAATGTGCTTGCCAAAGAATGAAGGTGGTTTAGGCTTTCGAGATACTATGGATATTTGCAATACTTTCACATGTAAGTTATGGGTTAATTTCTTGTAAAATCAATCCCTCTGGGCCAATTTTATGAACAAAAAATACAAAAAGTTGGCCAATCAAAATTTTAAAGGTTCTATTATAGCAGCCAACTCAGTTTGGAAAAGAATGCAAGGAATTTGGCTTTTTCAGAATTCAAATGAGATGTTTCAACATATCTGCTCTTGGGTGGAGAAGACTTTTGTTTTCAAAATAGCTTGGGATCAAATCAGGAGAAGGGAGTGTATTCAATTTACGTCGTCTATGATATGGGATGTCCACTTAACTCCAAAAGTTTCAATCTTTATGTGGCGACTTATGCACAACGGTCTTCCCTTAGATCATAATTTAAAAAATATAAAAATTCCCATAGTTTCAAAATGTCAGTGTTGTTCAAGAAGTCAAGAAGAAAACCAAGATCACTTATTCAACGAGGGAGAATCGGCTCGCCAAGTGTGGAAACATTTTGAAGGCTTGATTGGGTGTAAAGCTTCTAATATTAGCCTTAGATCTCGACTTGTTTCCTGGTGGCTCTCAACACGCGGAAGATCTATAAATGCTATCCTTTGTAAAATTATTCCTAGCTTAATATGCTGGAAATTATGGTGTGCTAGGAATAAATGCATTTTTGAAGATATAAAAATGGTCTCTAGCTCTATAATAAGGGAGGTTCATGAAGATATTAGGATCATTTTTAAAGCTAAACCCCAGCGACGACTCTCCTAAGCTGTTTTATAAATATAAACTTACCCCATATGGAGATGTGTGTATGTAGCATCGAGAAGTACTACAATTTTACCGATCTGAGTTCTCAATTAATAAACAACAAATCCTGGCACCCCGTGGACGTAAACAAATTGCCTAATCACAAACATCATGTGTTTTTTGTGTGTGACATCATTATTTTTGCAATTACTATTATTCTTGCGCCTATGCCATTGAATATAATATGTAGAAATTTACAGCTCACAAATAACTTCCCTATGTTTAAAGTATTTTATCTATTCAGGTATTAAAAGAATGGTATAAACTGGGATATAAGTTTACAAATTGTCATTATTTCATTTGGAATCAAACTATGAACAAATTTTACTTGACATATTTTAAATTCGTTTTTAGCTCAAAAAAACGGATGCAAAGGAAAAAGAACAAAATGATCAAAAGAGTATGGTGGATTCATAATGAATGAAAAAACGGAGGCATGAGCAAGAAATAAAAATAGATTAATATATATGACATTAGCACTAACAAGTGTGGCCCTATAGAAACAGCAAGAAAGATAAGAGGTTAGTGATGAAATGCGATTGTCTTTCTCTTACTGATTGATTAATCAACGATGTTTGGGCGCTGGTATTAGTAGCTACAATGCAAAGAGAGCGTACAAAAAATGTGAAATCTGTTATATTGAACATGTTTATGCAGAAATACATATACCAAGTCAGAAGCCAAATGACACTTAGAATTTAGTGGTTTTTAACTACAAAAAGGGTTATCCGATATGTAAAGTTGTAAGAGTTCAAGTTGAAGTACAACTCTCTACGACTTCCACTACTTTATTGACAGCTTGCCTGACACCTGACACCTTAGCAAGTGCCAGTTTTTGAATGATTTCCGATTTCAGCTTCACGCACTAATATTGCACTCATTACTTTTGTAGCGTTGTATGTTTGATTTTTCTCCTGTAAAGGAATTTTCAGTTTTGTCATTTCCGTACAGTGAAAAAAAATATCTGTTGAGATAGAATTATTTTCATACAAGGAAAAGTTAGCATGAAATTGGGCCATGATGAGCTATCGCCTTCGGCAGGTCAGATGGGTTGATTTGTCTGTGCACAAGCACTCATTTTACTTTTTGGACCCTTAACTGATCTTCCACGAAGGTCGAGTGTCTATGATAGTTTTACTATTTAGGAGTAGTTGGATGGGTGTGGAGGGGTAGTGCATTGTAGTCTTTACCAGTGCACTGTTCTTTATGATAAACCCTATCAGCTGATTAAACATGTAGATGGTTAACAATTTTACAAGTAGATTGCCTCAAACAACACTTAAACGTTGGAAGTTGAAAATGCATTAAAGTATCTTAGATTATTAAGTTTAAAACAATTATTACCTTATTCAGAGTTTAAGCTGCATGGGAAAACAACTCAAATTAGACGGACCTGAAAATATCTTAGGAAAATGATTTGAGTTTCAAATAATTCTCTTAAATTTTTTCTAAATTTTATATGAACGTCGCATCATTCTTTCATTTGTTTGTCATTTATTATCATATGATGCGGATTCCACTAAAACACAAAGCACAAATAATTTTAGAGAAAATTTGAGAAAATTATTTGAAATATGTAGGATTACTCAATATTTTATCTTGGCAATATGTAGCATGTAGGTATACATTGACGACTTTATTTTCATGTCTATGTCAATTCGAGTTAAAGACATTTGCTCCCCTTGTCGAGTTGTAATGATTGATTATTAAAGTCATAGCCAACGGGGACGACTTCATCAACATATTTACTCAGGCAGTGCTATTCACGCTCCCCTCTCGTCCTCCTCCACTCCAATTAAGTATGAAATGACAATTATCCTTTTAGATTTATTCTGTCTTTTGCCTTCTATTTAAACAAATGCATTTGACAAAAATAAAAGATCTGTATTTTCATATAAAAAAACGTTATTAATACGAAATTATTTTAAAAATAAAAAAATATTTATTTTTAACTTTTTATAACTATTAAAAAAAACATTTCAAATTGTTTCAAAAATACTTCTTACATGTTGTTTTATTAAAAAAATTGTTTATAAAACGTAAAAAATTATTTTATATAAAATATTTTTTTTTTTTGTAAAAATAAACTGTTTTAGCTACTTAAAAAACAATGTTATTTTAATATTTTTTTTGTACAAAAGACCTATTTTGAAAAATATGTTGTTTTATAAAATAATACTTTTTTTAAATAAATAAATAAATAAATAAATAAAATTCTAGTATTATACCAAACATAAATATGTGTTTAAAGGAAATCTACTTGCACTTCAAATCACACCAAACTGAGTTTTTAACTTAAATAAAGTGATTTTTTACGTTCTGTAAATAGTTTTTTAGTAAAAAAATAGATAGGCAGTTTTTCGTAAAACAGTTTAAATGTTTTTTCTTAAACATTTGTTAAAAGGTAAGACAATTTTTTATTTTTAAAGTAATGTCTTATTAAAAAAAAAAAAATTTAACAATTTTATTTATAAAAAATACAATATTTTTAGTTTTCATCAAATGCATTCATTTTAGTTGGGGACAAAAAGGTGGGCAAGGCTAAGGGCACAATTATGATTTCACATCCAAATGGAGGTGGGAGGATGAGAGTGTAGTGGAAATAGCTATTCCATTTATTTATCTTTTTAAAGAATTATTATGTAAACTCACGAGTTAGAAAACTTTAGCATATTATAAAATTTAAAATAAAAGTCACTTCTTATGCATTTCCTGAATCCAGAGTAATCTTTACACACCAAGTTAACTGTTATGAAGGAGTTGGTTTTCTTTGATATGTTTTAGATAGACGATGGGTTTAAAAGTTATTTAGGAAAGACTTATGTAGTTTTTTCTAATGTTTATTTCCGGGGCTATTTTAGAAACCTTTCACCTTGTGTATATGTTCTTTTTACTTATTTTATTATATTTTAAATAATTTTATTCAAGGGGAGAGATTCAAATAATTGACATACTATCTCATAAATGTTCCATTTTTGAAATATTTTATTATGTTTTAAAAATAGTATTTGAGCATTTTGGGGGAACATATGTTCTATTCCTAGGAGACTGTAACAGTATTTATAAAGGCACCTTTTATTTTTTATTAGGCCATCTCGAGTGGGTTACTGCAAAAAGATGCAAAACTACATCTTTTGCCTTAGATTGTCTGAGACGATTTTATAGTGGGAAAATGTATAAAATGTGTTGGCCGGCTACATGTCATCTACTCAGGAGTGGACCTACTAGAAATTGTAAGCCATATCCAATTATATATATATATATATATATATATATATATATATATATATATATATATAAAGAGAGAGAGACAGAGAGAGAGACAGAGAGAGAGAAAACTTCCCCGCCCACATTCTGGACGGATAAGACTTCCCTGCCCAGGTGTTGGCCACCCCATGGAGGCCACCACTACACAATGTGTAGCAGATGTCTAAATTTATGCCTTCACTACATTTTCTCTCACGTAATCGTGCAATTTTTGGTACCCACTGGGGTTGAAAAAATGTAATAGTAGAATTTTACATCTCCCATTGAACATGGCCTTAGTTCACCCTCTTTCTTTATAACTTATGTTGTTTAAGTTAAGATGTTTTTAACATGTGAGGTGTATTTAGAAAAATAAAGATGTTTTCGTGACTTGATTTATGAAAATTTTACGAGCGTGCCAGACAAGAATTATGGTTCTTGTCAACTAAAATTTAGCCAACAAATAATCAGGTGATTGCATTATATTTAAATACTTCAATTAAGAAGACCTCTTGTGAAATGCTAAATTGTTTTTTTTTAAAGATTAAATTTAATTACGAATTTGAAACATGAATGTGCCATAAAAGAATATTGAATGTAAATACAAAAGCGATCAAAAGTGTGTATAAAATGTAAAGGAAAATAAAAGAGTAAATTATATTTTTAGTCCCAACTATCTCTTAAGTTTTTAAATGGTTCCTTATCTTTTGTTTTACTCAAGGTAGTCCTTAAGCTATATAACTTATTCGAAAAAAGAGACTCCGTTAATCTGCCCGTTATAATTTGATAACAAAATGTCAAATTTTATGTATACCCTCATTTAACAGCTTTATTAGCCCACCAACTTATTTTTCCACCGTTACTTTCTATTATGGCGCCAAAATCATCTCTTAAACTCCATTCCCTTGAAGAAAAAGTAGCAGGAAGAAGAATAGGAGTTTTTTGCTATTGCGGTTGTTTAGTCGCAAAACGTGCCTTATGGACCATACAAAACTCCAGGAGAACCTTTATAGCATGTCCAAGCCGTACTGAATAAGGTGGCTGTGGATTTTTCATATGGGAAGACTTATTCAATTGGGTTTTAAAAGTTGGAGGATTTTGAAAGAGGGAGAAGTTATTCTAAATTGTCTTGGTGTTGTATATTATTGTAATTTGGGTTTTGTTGTCTGCGATTGAGGTTGGGGAATATAAGTATGAAGTGAAGTGATGAATGAAATGTATGTCATTTTTGTTATTTGAATTAATGAATGCATTGCAAAATTTATTTGTCTATGAGAAGTAGCAACTGTGAAACATATTAAATGGCATCCAAAAGCAACCATATTTATTACATTACAAAGATAATTGTCCAGTCATTATAAGCAGTATCAACTATGGAACATTACATCAAAAAAATAATTACACCCAAAAATCTATTGTCAATGTAAATAGTTCACAATTTATTCATTACATACAAAAAATAGTTAAATATGGAACGCTACATCCAAAGGCTATTGTTTCAGTAAAAAAAATTATTTCTTTACTTAGAATTTATCATTTCGAATTGTTGGCTCCGAATTTGTGTATATTTTTATTGTTTCTGCTTCCTCACCTGCATTTATAATGGTTAAATGAGAATGCAATCTAAAAAATTAATGATAACAATTCACATAAATGAATTTAGGATGTGAGACTTACTTCGATTTTCTTTTTTGGGACAACCTTGGTCACACTCTTTTTTGGGCAGCGCTTTATATCGTGGCCAAATAACACACTTGCTACATTTCAACTTAATCTCATGTTCACCAAGCTTTGTTCCATTTGTATGAAATTCACCTTGTTCCTTGTTCCTCTTTTTCTTTGGTCTGTCTGACTGTGCCTTAATATTAGGTGGTGATAATGCTTTCTTTGTAGAGCTAGACCATAAGCCTTTTCCATTTAGTGGCATGAGGATGTTTGCATATGCTTGGAGATATTTTTCTTTGGTGCATCACTCATCCACACAACTTTCATGCTTCCACTCTTTGTATAATATCGCACCTAACCCATGAACAGAAAACACTCCACTTAATTGACAAACCCTACAAGAACAACTCATCTCCCTCAAATAAAAAAAAATTGAATAAATGGACCTTTAACTTGGAATTAAGATCCGCCATTTCATTCACATATTAATCCTATAGCCTCTTTAAGCAACCAGTTAAGCCTTTTTGTCAATTCTTGGACAAATTATATAAGGGTGTGTTATCATCTTATCCCTATCCACTCGAATTCTCCTCATTATCAATTCCCTAATTCTTTCCATCATTGAGATGATAGGCTTATCCCTTGCATCAAATATGAAACTATTGAACACTTCACAATGGTTGTTTATGAGAATATCATATTTTGTCTAAGTAGAAAAGTGTGACTCACTATAATTCTAAGGTGTAAGCATTGTCTCCATCCATGTGTAACCTTTTTCAGAGACCTGCTTCACTTCTTCCATACACTTGTTGAAATATTCTGGAGTACTTGCTTTGGCATATTTCCAAAATATATGTTTCAATTGCTTTCCCTTAAACTCCTTCTTGAAACTGTTATGGTGGTGCCAAAATCTCTGCTCACATTAGGGCACAACATGTTGAAGAGCTAGTACCAAACCCTGTAAGCATAGAATATGAGAAAATTTGAATAGACTTATGAATGTTTAAATATGTTTGCATGAAAGTAAAATTGAATATGAGTACTACCTTCTATTGATCACACATGAAAGGAAATTTTACTTCATTTTCTATACCAACAACCTCACACAATAACTCCAAAAACACACCAAAGAACTTTTGCACTCTTTCTCCACCACAACATAAAGCAAATGGCTAAATTTCCTTATTTACATATATACCAATAGCTAGTAGAGGTTTACATGGATCAAGAAATCCTTTTTTGAATGGACCAAAAGCACAAAACATTCTTTAAAATTTGGGTTTCTCAACTTCAATGTTAGCCTCATTTATATGGATTTTAATGGTGGAATTAGGCATAGCTCTTTTCACTTTAGCATAATACCTCTACAACCCTGCATATTAGTCTTTAGAGATTCCATCAATCAAGATTTGAGTTTTTTTCTTTGCCCTATATACTTGGTGTTGATGTCAAAAAATGGACTTAGGTCTAATTTTAGAATCACAGGTAAAATATAAAATTGCATTGAAATAGTTAAAATAGTGACACGAGATATTAAAGTGGTTCGATTATGTAGGAAAGCCTACATTTATTGTTATGGTATTTATTTAAGAGATTATAGAAAACTAGGTATTCTTATAAATAATAATATTCTAGGATCTGCTGTATCTTGCCCTTGATGAAATGGATATAATGTATTTATAGTGACCCAAAGGTTAAGGGTTGGAATGTCAAGGGATGTAATGCCTTTATAAATTTAAGCATTTACATCCGTATATAATGAATGTGATGATTGGTTGTATGAACCACGTGTGGTAACACCCTTGGTATGGTGACACTTCATTGGTCTTGATGGTCGGTATTCTTTATATTGGGTGGCATGCCTGCCGAGCTACTATTGGCTGATTAAAATTTTGGCCATGTAAGAGGACAACTGTTCACTTCTGATTGGTCCACGTAGGTGGATAATTTTTAGTATCAACATAATCACCCAATACTCTATGCTTAATTCTTGAATGAAAGTATGGAAAATTCTATACTGGAAGTAGCTCGGAGTATTTTCATGATGCCTCGTCGGTAATCGACCTCGCACACTTGTAAAATTTTTTCGGCACTGTTTGAAGATCGCATCTTTGTAAATAATTTGAATTGTAGCGAACTGCTAAAGGGTAAATGGGTATGTTACACCGTCCGTAAGAATGTCAATCGTTCGTACGTTTAATCATTACTTTTGCTATTTTCGAGACAAACTATAAAAGGCGGGAGGCTTTTTCAGATTTTATCTTACCCCAAATCTTCAAACTGTAGTAGTTATTTCTGAGCTTTTACGCGATCATTTGCCATCGCTCATCCTTTCCTTCCATAGTTATTGTTGAATCCTTAATCTTCTATAAGAATTCCTTCTTTCTCTATATTTTTATTCATTTCCTTTCTTTCTGAGCCATGGTTCACATAATTGATGATGATTCTCTAGAGGAATTTAGGGAAGAAAATAAAATCACATCTTTGGTTGATTTAGAAATACCCCATGACCTTGTAGATGTATATTCTTTGGGTGAGGGTCATTGGATCCCAACCTTATTTATAGGTGATTGTGGTTTCACATTTCCACCAAAACCTTTTCTTCTTCATTTCTGAAATATTTTGACATCGTTTCACCAAGAGTAGCCCCAACACCTAGAGGGTTATCAATGGTGTGAATAGATTGAATGAAATATATGGGATCCATATTGGGATTCAAGAAATCATGTTATGCTATAAATGGTCTATTATAGGGAAGATCACTTATTACATGAAAACCAGACAAGCCAATAGGGCTTTAGTATTGAGTTTTCCTGACTCCTAAAAGGATTATTGGGATCATGCTTTAATAGTTAAGAATTGGCAACATGTTCCCCTTAGGAATGTAGTCGCCTACCATGGTCCAAGATGCCCTCAGTCAGGGAATGGGATAGGTTGTTATTTTATATCTCATCTTTCTTTACTGATTTCTTTTCTGATGTATGCTAATTGCTATTTTTTATTTCTTTGTTGCAGAAGAACGTAAGAGAAAGTTCCCTAAATCGGGTGAAGTAAATTTGAAAGAACTCAAGTTCTTATGGGGTCTTAATCAAAGTACATAAGAAGATCATCTATGATCATCTTCTGTATTGCTAGAGTATAAAAGTTCCATAATTTCTTTTATAGCTTGACGAATAATCGTTGTGCCTTCAATTGCAATTGATTTGGAGAAGGATCCAGTGTTTACTTCCTATGCTACTGAGTCTGCTAGTGTTGGTGCTGAAGTTACTACTGGTAGAACTTCTTCTTCTTTTGACTCTAATCTTCCCATTTATGTTAGCATAGGAAAAGGAAAAACTCCTAATCTTTTGAAGGAGGACTCTATTGCTGGTGCCAAGAAACCAATTGATACTAATGCCCAAAAGTAGAAGGTTAGTGCTGGCAAGAAGTCCCCAGCCACCAAAGTTGATGAGTCACCTCTTAAGATAATAAGGAGATATCCTGCTGATAAGCAGGTTGAGAAGGTTATTGATGCCGATCAACTGGGATTGGTTGATAAGGTCCCATCTGTTACTGGCTCGTCTGTAGGCTTTAGTCGTAGCTTGGCTAGGAAGTTGATCAAGGATGGTACCCTACCAAACCATAGAGCTGCTACTACCTCCAGGTCCCGATCAAAACTATTGAAAAGGGTTACCCAAAGTTTAACCTTGATAGGTTTTCATATTTGAAGTTGGTCGAATATTGTTCATGTCTTCCTTAATTTGTACTGACTTGATTCTTTTCTAGCAGTTCCTGGTTGATTACAACCAAATATTAAAAAAGGACGATCACCTACGTTCTTCTTCAGGAGAACTTGAGGAGGCCTTTGAGGGTATTAGGAAATCCCTATATGAGTCCAGAAAAGATTTGGAGAATAAGTTAAAGATTTGGGAGGAAAAGATTGGGACTGCCAAAAAAGTATGGCAAAAAGTCGATAAAACTCTGATTGTGGCAACATTATCCTTTGCTCAAGCTAAGCGCGGGCCAAAGGCTACTGAAGAGAAAGTAGCCAAACTGTCTGCTGACCTTTCTGTGGAGAAGGCCAAATAAAAGAAAACCAGAGAAGCTTCCTTTAATAAGGGCTAGGATAAGGCCATCTCTCCTACCTATGCTCAAATAGCGTATGCAGTGAGGAAATTCTTCAAGGACGGTTGGTCGGCACCTTTAAAGGAAGTTGGCACTGCTAAAGATTCAGAGCTATTTCTAAGGCACGATTCAGGCTCCCCTCCCAACCTTGATGATGAAATTGCTGACGATACAAGTTCAGGGAATCCTCTCTGGCAATTGAGTTAATTATTCCTCTAGACAATTAAGAAAAATCTCTTATTGACTCAGTTGCCCCTCTTGCCGATCGAGAGATAAACCTTGAGGTAGAGAAGGATAAGAAGAAGGTGTAGACTTGTTCGGATCCTAATCTTTGTATTTTGCACCTTTTCTTTTATCTTCTTTTTATTTTGTTCTGATGTAACTTTTTATAGTGTTGCTTTCTATCAATGCAAAAGCCTTTTCTTTAAATAACTTATAATTTTTAGATGATTAGTCGTTTCCCTGTCTCTTTTTTGTTGTTGATCAATTTTTACTTTATCTTACTAGTTCATTGCCAAGATGGAAAAAAATACTTCCAATCGTTCTGACCTACTCAAACACTGCAACAATCTATTTAAAGTTGGTCAATTGGACTTGACAGATGAATAATTATCAGACTTACTCAATGCAGACACTTCTGATCAAGCAAGGGATGCATACACTTATCTCAAATTCCTTCTTGATCAGGTTGTGGCCAACAATGTTGCATACTCTAAGATGATTGAAGACTTGCAGGCAGACCATAATGAAACTAAAGCTTTACTGCATACCGATTATGAAGCCAAGTACAAACCATTAAGTGAAGGTTAGGGTTTTGAGAAGAAAATGGAAAAATATGCTTTCGCGTACAAGAAAAAAGAGTTCTTATTGAACCATGAACTTGATGAACTAGAGAGATCGCCAAGCTCTTGGAGGGGGAGAATAATAAACTCTGAAATGAGCTAGAAACTTTAAAACAGTCTTCTATTAATGGTGCCGATGAAGGTGCCTCCTTTTTGGAGAATGAGAATTCAGGCTGATGGAAGAACTTGAAACTGTGAAGAAATCCAAACCTGTGCAATCTTCCATACAATAAATAACAAGCCGACCAATTGTTGAGGTAACTAGGACCAAGAAAATATTAGCTAATTAGGCTTCCCAGCTGAAAGTAAAGAGTCAAGTTATTGCCGACCTGTCTATAAAGGTAAAAGCTAAGGACAAAGTCATTGTCGACTAGTCCATATAGTTGAAGGTGAAGGGTAATGTTTTGAAAAAACTTCAACAGTAAGTTGAAAGGTTAACCTTTTAATTTCACAAACAACCTAGATGATCACCTTGATCAAACCCATCGTGAAGGCTATAAATGGGGTTGGACTAATTGCTTGACTTTGCTGAAGCGTGATCGTAATAGCCATCTATGATATTGGAACGAACCTGGTATTTTATATTGTGATAATCCCCCCTTCAAGTTGGAAACTTCCTGGATCCCAGTTGATGCTATTCCCCAATGCCTGATCACTAAATACTTAGGGGACTATGGTTCACATAATGTTCATGAGATAGTTCGTCGTCCTCATCTGATCAATGTTTTAAGAAGCAGTAACAGAATAATGTTAAGGGATTTTAACTTTATTAATTGTCCCTATACTTTGGATGATCCTCCTACAAGAATGGAATTGGTATAGACATCTCAGACGACCTCCAAAACTGAAGGAAATCGTCTTGTTGAATAATTCTTTTGTATTTAGTTATTCATTTGAATGTAATACTGTTTATAAGAATGAAAATCCATATGTTCTGTGTTGTTAACTTATGATAATTTTAATCAATCAGTCAACTTGTGATTGTAATGCCGTTGATTCTACTAATGCACTTAGATATATTAATCCAAATTTAGCATTGGTTATCAGTGGTGACCAAGTGTATAAAGAATACATGTTTGTATTCTAATATTTCAAAATGTTTGCATATCTTCTTGTATTCAACTTAGTCAGGTAAAACTTGTTTATAACTTTCTTAGTTATATGCAAAGTTTTACAAGCTTCTTATTCTTGACTTGTCAATGACAAAGTCATACATGAAGTAAATTATTCTTGAACTTAGTCGGAGAATACTTCTTGTTTGTGACTTATTTATATAAAGCCATACATGAATTAATAGTTACTTCTTGTTCGTGACTTGTATGTACGAATTCATACATGAAGTTTGCATTTGCGCAGGAAACATTGTGCCTCAAGCCGTTGGTGCATTTAAAATTCGATAAATTTAACCCGATTAAGTATGTTCTGCTGATCGATAGCTAATCGGCAGATAACTCCATAAAAAAAACTGAAGGGACTGAAATTAATATTTTATTTAAACTAGACGCATAGTCATGTAAAACATAGAGAAAAGGAAATACAATGGGAACAATCCCTTGAATAATTGATAATACTTTCGAAGGTGGTCGACATTCCGGGGATTTTTGAATTCTTCTCCTTCCAAAGTCTCAAGTCAATAGGTTCCTGGTCGAATGACAGTAGAAATGAGATATGGGCCATGCCAATCAGCGTAAATCTTATTATTCTTATGGATGGCCTTATTAAGAACATAGTAACCTTTTTTAAGGTTGTTCGGCTTGACCCTTTTATTATAGCAGCGAGCAGTTCTGTGTTGGTATGCAGCGTTTCTCAGGAAACATCTTCTCGGACTTCCTCCAATATGTCTAGATCTAGTCGGCACATCAAGTCACTAGTTAAAGAATCAAAATTCAGTACCCTATGGGTTGGTAAGCCTATCTCGGCTGGTACCATGGCTTCAGTGCCAAACGTAAGCATCTAAAGTGTCTCTCCAGTTGCTATTCTCGGCATTGATATGTAAGCCCAAAGAAGTTAATGCAACTCATTAATCCATTTGTCCTTCACAGCATCAAGCCTCTTCTTCAGTACGTTGAGAAAAGTCCTATTTGTTACTTATGTTTAACCATTACTTTGAGGATGACCTGGTGCATAATGGAGTTTTTGGATTTTAGACTGAACACAATATGCTTCAAACTCATCGTTATCAAATTGAGTGTCGTGGTTCGCAATGAAAGAATACGGTAACCCATATCTGCATATAATATTCTTCCAAATAAATTGATACACCTTCTCATAGGGAATGTCTATCAATGATTCTGCCTCCACCCATTTGGTGAAGTAATCAATAACAATGACCAAATATTTGAACCTACCTCTAGTGGTCGGCAGTGGGCCGACTAGATCAATTATTTAAATAGCGAATGGCCAAGGTGAAGTTACGGATGTTAAAGCAGCATCGGGTGTTTTACGAATTTTAGAGAACTTCTGGCATTTTGTCACACTTTCTTGCAAAGGTTGTGCAATCCATCCTCATAGTCGGCCAACAGTATCCTTGAGTGTTGATTCGTTAGAGCACTGATCGACCAGTGAAATGAGCTCTATGGGAACCTTTATGCACTTCTTTGATCAAATCTTCCATCTCCATTGGATGAACACAGCGCAATAAGGAAATCGTTATTCCCCTTCTGTATAAAACTCCTTTGTCTAACACATATCCCGTTGCTTTATATCGAAGCTTATTGGGCTCTTTGGGATCATGTGGCAGGGTGCCATCTTCAATATAGGCTTTGATTGGGTCCATACAGGAAGGTCCCAAATTTACATCAATAAAATTAACCATTAAGTCCTTAGCAATGCTCCGATTAGGTAGGATCTCTATCAGGATGGTGTGCCTGAGTTCAATTCGAGTTGGTGAAGCCAGTCGAGCAAGTGCATCTGCTCGGGCATTGGCTATTTTAGTGATTCTCTTCATTTGCATGACTGGAAACTTGAAAATTATTTCCATATAAATGAAGCACTTGGTTGACCACTAACTGTGAATCGATGGGCGCCATTACTTTCTCGGCACCTAATGAAACATCCAAATCTAGTCCAACTATTAAAGCTTCGTATTCTGCCTCATTGTTTGATGCTTTGAATTGAAAGCTAAGTGCATATTCAACATCAATATCTATCTGGAGTATTGAGTATTATACCTCCTCCACTGCCAGTTACACATGAAGAACCATCGACGTATAAATTCCACAACGGGATATCATTAATGATTCTTTCTTCACACATAACTCCATGATGGAATACTTTTTTCTCTCCTATGCATATTTCTAGGCCGACTCCTGAGTTTTAGATGACTCAGGTTGATCGATAATAATTTCATCTTTCTTTTAAGTTAATCTCTCTTCTTTAGAAGTCTATTCGACAAACAAGTTTTACTGATCGGGAACCTCTAGATAAGTGAATTCAGCAATAAAATCCACCAAATCTTGGCCTTTTAATGAAGATCGTGGTTCGTAGAAAATGTCATACTCTCCCAGCTCTACTTCCCAGTACATCAATCTTCCTGACTTCTCAGGCTTATGGATTTCTTGTTGAAGAGTAAAATCAGTATACACAACTATAGTATGTTCTTGGAAATAAGGTTTGATACGCCTATAAGCCTCAATAAGTGCTAAAGATAAATTTTTCAAGTGTGGATACCTCATCTCGTCTCCCCTCAACACTTTGTTAGTATAATAAACTGGTCTTTGGATCCCATTGTCCAATCTAACCAAAGTCGAGCTCACCGCTGATCTAAAAATAACTTGGTATAAGTATAGTTTCTCTCCCATGACTGGTCGGGATAACAATGGAGGTGATCTTAGGTACTTCTTCAATTTTTGAAAATTTTCTTCGCATTCTGCATTCCACTCAAATGTATTTCTCAACACCTTTAAAAATAGCAAACATCTATCTATTTCCCTAGACACAAATCTGTTAAAGCTGATACTCTTCTATTGAGCCTTTGTACATCTTTCTTGCAAGCTGGCGAATGCATTTCGATAAAAACGTTGATCTTTGCTAGGTTAGGTTCAATGCCCCTTTGATTGACTATAAAGCCGAGGATCATTTCTTCATTGACTCCAAACACACACTTGGTCGGATTCAGCTTCATCTGATGCTTTCTAGTTGGTCAAATGTTTGACTATAATGACTGATATGATTTGAAGCTTTCTTGCTTTTTGTTAACATATTGTTAACATAAACCTCCATGTTCTTGCCTATCTGTTATTCAAAGACCTTGTTCACCAATCTTTGATATGTCGCTCCATCATTTTTCAGCTCAAAGGGGATTACGTTGTAGCAATAATTTCCTCGGTTGGCGATAAAAGTTATGCTTTCCCTATATTCTCATTTCATCTTAATCTAGTTATACCCATAATAGGGATCCATAAAGATTAAAAGTTCATGTCATGGCGTAGCATCCACCAATTGATCAATTCTAGGCAAGGGAAAGTGGTCTTTTGGGTAGACTTTATTTTAATCGATGAAATCCACTCACATCCTCCAATTATCATTCTTATTCTTAATCATCACAACGTTGGCCAACCAGGTTGGATACATCACATCTTCAATAAACTAAGATTTTTAAAGTTTATCAACTTCCTTGTGGATAACTTGATTTTTCTCTGGGATGAAAATCCTTCGTCTTTGCTTGATCGGCGATGCATACTTATTGATATTGAGCTCATGACAAAGGAAATTGGGATCAATCCCAGGCATATATCCATGGCTCCAAGAAAATAAATATCTCTATTGCCTCAGAAACATAATCAATTCCTGTTTAAGGATTGGATCCAGTGTTGAACCGATTTGCATAGTTCTTTTTGGTTTATCGTTGTCTATGATAATACTTTCAGTAGCTTCCAAAATATGTCCTTTGACTAATTCTATTTCATCTCGTGGATCTAAAGTTTCAACTTTAGATTCACTATTAGGATCAGTGGTATCCACTTGATAGGTAGTAGTTTTCTTCTTCAATTCAATCAAATCTTCCTTCTCTCCTGAGGAGTAATAACACTCTCTGGCCACCTTTTGGTCTCCTTTCACAACATCTAGACCAAAATGAGTTGAAAACTTCAATCATTGATGAAATGTTGACGGTACAACTTCAAACTTTTTCAATCCTACCTTATCGAGGATCACATTATAGGAAGATTGAATGTTCTTATCTTTCAATAAGAATTGCATTTTCTCAGTATGACTTGCTAGCCAGGTGTCGAATAACACTTCTAACTTGACTGTCCCAAGAGGGTAAGCTTTTTCACCATAAAAACCTATTAATGGCCTGTAATAGGGTTCTAGTTGGCTGAGTTTCAAATCCAGACTCTGAAAGCAAGGATAAAACATAATATCTACCGAACTCCCATTATCTATCAAGACTCTAGAGATAACAGTATCCTGGATCCTGAATTTGACAACCAATGAATCGTCATGGGGATAAAGTATTCCAAAGATATCATTTTTTGAAAAACGGATAACCGGTTTGCCTTTATTGACCTTCCTGGGCCGATCATCTTCGTTCATATTAATTCTCTGGATATAAGCGCCAGCATGGGCCTCATTCAAGTAAGATTTTCATTCAGCAGTGTGATCGCCTCCTCCCGCATCACCACCTGTAATTATATGACAATCAAATGAACCAAAACTGATCATAACTACCTCACATTTTGGATGCTTGGGCTTCTTCGGCAGGTCAGGATCTTCCTCATAATCATCTACATGGTTTCTCTTCCAGTCATCTCTGGGCTTGCATAGAGAATTTGACCTTCCTCTTACTTCTCTGTCTACTCGCCGATCAACAAACTTATTTAGTTTTCCTCGAAGAATGAGGGATTCTACCTCATTTTTCGAGCCAAAATAGTTATCTATTGTATTGCCATGATCCTTGTGGAATTCACAATATTTAGATTTTTCCCTCTTATTAGGGCGTGCTTTCAAACTTTTCAGCCATCGTAAATCCTTATTGTTTTTAATTTCCTCAAGGATATGGTGAATGCGAACACTTAGCGTAGTGTAGGTTCCATATTTTTTAAGCTTGTCATCTTTTTTTGACTTCTGATTTTTTTGCTCATTTTGATCTTTCTTCTCGGTCTTTGTGGCTAGACTCTACTTTACAACCATTATTTCCTCAGCATTCATTATTTTTCCTTCCTTAGCCATGAGTCCGGTCATGGTTTTAGGAGGATCTTTGGCCATAGTATAGTATAGTTTCTTGGGAAGCAATCCACTCATGAGAGCAGTGATGGCTATTTTATCCTCATAATATACCACTTCTAATTTCTCGTTATTAAAACGAGTGATGTACTCCCTGGTTGTTTCCTCATCTTGTTGCCTTACGCTCAAGAGATGGGCTACTCTCTTTCCCGGGTTGGCCTCGAAATAGAAATAACTAATAAATTTCTTGGTAAGTTGGTTGAAGTTGGTAAATTGTCCCCGGGAAAAGTTATTGTACCATATCTGAGAAGAGTTGTAATAGTACTTGAGTATGCTCGACATCTCATCTCATCGGGGACAGAATAAGTATTAGCGGTAACTTGATATTATTCAATGTACAAAATTGGATCAATTTTTCCATCATATTTGGGGGTAACCACAGGAGCTTTAAACTTAGATGGAGTAAGAAAACCCATAATTGCTTGAATAAAAGGGGATAATTTAACAAAACTTCATTGTAAAGGATTCTTTTCTTTCGCCATCTCTCCTAGTTGATCTTCCAATCGCTGAATTAATCCTTTCCATGAAGGATTGCCTACATCAGATTTATGCAAAACAGCTCAATTTCCCCGACTATGTGTATGCGTTGAACTCTCATTCTAAGAAGTCTGCTCGGCGTGTACAAATGATCGGATGCTTGATCTTGATATGGCTATGGCTTCACGTTGGTCGACTGGATGTTGAGTGTTCCTGGATAATGCTCTAGGAGAGTTTTTATTTGCTTAGGGTCCTAATCGGTTGAAAGTCGAAGATCGACTCAATATTTCCAAGACGCTTGGCCTTTCAGGAGAAAAAGAATGGTCATGATAAGACTCTGAGGCTCTAATTAAGAAACTGATTCCCAGTTGATAAGTCCTATCATGAGATGATCTTAAATAGCTATATCGGTATGCCTCGAACATGGGGGTGGCATTGCTCTCCATTGTGATAAAACTGCCTATTGTCTGGATAGGGCTAGAGATCTGGCTTGTAGCGAGTGAGCCAATTATCTCATTAAATCTTGTATAACGTCTTGACCCCTAAAAATACTGGCTAAAATCCCATTTAAATCTGCTGTTGTAGCCAAAGCAAATGGAAATGTTGGGTTGCCTTCATTCTTGGTACTAGGTTCTGGATCATTCATTTTTCCTTAGTTAAGGATGTACAAAATTAAGAACGAGAATGAGAAACACGTTCCCACAGACGGCGCCAATCTGTTGATGTAAAAAAATGGACTTGGTCCAATTTTAAAATCACAGATAAAATATAAAATTGCAATGAAATAGTAAAAATAGTGACATAAGATTTTAAAGTGGTTTGGTTATGTAAAAAAGCCTATGTCCACTGTTACGGTATTGATTTCAGAGATTACAGAAAACTAGGTATTCTTGAAAATAAGAATATTTTAGGATTTATTCTATCTTGCCCTGGATAAAAGGGATACAATGTATTTATAGTGACCTGATGGTTAAGGGTTAGGAAGTCAAGTGATGGAATGCCTTTATACATTTAAGCATTTACATATGTACATAATGAATGTGATGATTGGTTGTATGAACCACGTGCGATAAGACCCCTGGTATGGTGATGCTTCATTGGTATTAATGGTTAACATTCTTTATGTTGGTCGGCATGCCTACCGAGCTACTATCTGCGGATTAGAATTTTGACCAGGTAGGAGGACAATTGTTCACTTCTGATTGGTCCATGTAGGTGGATAATTTTTGGTACTAACACTTGTCTTCTTGACAACCCAACAGTAAGAAACCTTTTAACAGTCTCCGTAATTTCCATCACAGGTATACATGGGTTTGACTTGATGTGTCCAAGTACCTATTTGATAACCATTTTGATGTCACAAATCTATTAAAGTAGGTTGCCTTACAATTCTTGTTTACATTTTATAGATTTTTCACTTAAAATGTTTATTTACCGATTATTTTTTAAGCATATATCATCCATTGACATGGTACAACACGATAAGCTATAATCCTCAGTGTGTCATTATTTATGAACCTAATGTCCTTTATGTTTTGAATTGCATACTCTCTGACCAGTTGTCTAAACATATGCATACTTGCAAACATCTGAGCAAGTTCAAATTAAGAATTTAATATATCTTATTATGTATCAAACTCAGAAAATTCTACACTTGATTTACATGCATTATCTCCACCATCTTTAGAAGAACTCAAGCTAATAAGCTCATCAGAGTCATCCATATAAAAAATAAATGTCAAGTTGTCTTCATTAACTTCTACCTTATCATTCACAACGATCTTTTCTTTTACCTTATATCCATCTTCTCTTATTTTTTCAGTAACTTCTACCTCCTCATCAATATTCCCTCCTCTTTATTCATTTATTCATCACATCTAGACCTAGGATCCTCATCTTCACATTCTTCTACTTCTATTTCATTAAAACCAAACCCTAGTTCACTATGATCAAAGAACAAATCATCTTGAGGCATTTACATGTACACATTAATTTTTCTATATGTAGAAACCCACTTAAACATTTCCACAGCATCCATGTCAGTATCTGTTTTGTAGAATCCAAACTTTAAATCTAAATGTGGGTCCTTCTACCATAATTTTTTGGAATTATGACATCCTAATTCTATAAACATTTCAAATGAGTCTTGGAAGGATGATGCATCTGGATCATAAAAATTATAATGGTTTACAAGTCCATCTACATATGTTTTCTCTCAATTATTTTGAAAACAACAGCAACGGTGCAACTCAACAGTGAAACAAGCTTCACTTTCCTCTGTAATAACATGTGTATAATGAAAAAAGGGTAAAAATGCAAATTTATTAGACATGAAACATATTTAACATGAGAAAAAAGGGGTTGTTGCAGAATAACCTAATGACCAACATCAATGTAAGGATAATAGATTTTGTAGGTCCAAAAATAGAAGAGAATTCGGGATTTAGCTATTTAAGATAATGATCAACATCAATGTTAAGATGAATAAGAAAATAAATGCCACAAAACTTGACTCCGAGCTAAACACATAAAAATTTCACATAACGTATACTATATTACTATTGGTTGTCAATTCTTCATCATTAATACTGACAAGCACCCAAAAGTGTATAATTTAAGCTCCGAATAGATGCATTTTAGTCAGTCATTTTAATTAAAATTGGCCTTATGTTCGTATTTTATCATATTGCAGGTAAACCAGCAGTCGCAGTATCAAATAATGCTAAATCAAGTCAATGGGGACACAGAAGCGGTCAAAAGCGTGCAACAAAAAAATCAAAAGAGACCGTGAAGTCAGAGTCCTATTTGAGTGTGCCGAGATGTGTTTTGATATCCCGAAACCCTAACCTAATCCCAGACCAAGCCCAGTCCATACCCCGAGCCCGTTGTATGTTGAGTTTGTACCTTTATTATTATTCTAGATTTTTATTTTTAGTCAGTTTATTTTTTGGATTTATTTTAGATTAATTAGAATTTTCTAGGATTTATTTTCTATTTTTCTATTTCTTTATTTTGATTTTGATTTTTATTAGTTTTTAGTTTTTAATCTGTATTTTATTAGGATTAGTTTTTTAGGAATTAATTTTTTTTATTTTTAATAGATTTTATTTTATATATATTTTTTATTTATTTATTTATTTTAGTTTTATTTTATTAGGATTATATTTTTTAGCTTTAATAGAGTTTTATTTTATTTCTTTTTATTTTCATTTTTTATTTAGTTTGCGATGTTAGTTTTTTTTTGTCTTTTTAGATTTTATTTTATTTTTTTTATTAGTCTAGTTTTAATTTTTTTTAGTAGTGTTATTTTATTTAAGGGTCCAAATTAAACACACACACCCCATACACACTCACACCCAACTATCCTACACCCATTTACACACCTAAGTAACACACACCCTCACCTTAACAAACTATACCTTCACACACCCAATTCAAATTCCCACCATCTTCAACCTATCATCACCCCCTCTCTCTCGCCACCCCCTCTTTCTCACCTCCCACCATTAGAAACCCAAGAACCCATACACAAAACCCATTACCCCCTCTCACTCACAAAAGTTCATTACAAACCAAACCCGTCACCCAAATCCAAACCCGAGACCATCGTCGCTATCCCACCAGCGGGCTGCCCAACCCGTCGGTCACCTCACCCATCTCCGGCGACCTTACGTCGGCCATTACCCGCCGACCCTTGCTCCAATCACACCCATACCAGACCCGAAAATCGCGACCCCTTTACCGCTGCCACCCATCCCACCAAGCCACAACCTGAGACCAGCCCTCCGACCCATTTCGGCCCTGCTCCAAAACGTTACCTTAACCCATTCAAACACCAACCCGAAAACCCATTTCAACTCTCTCCTAAATCCCAACAAAATCGGGATCTTATCCCATGCCATCTCAATCCCAAGCCAAGAAAATCCCAACAATCTCTCCAATCAAAACCCAAGTTCGTGGCTTATAAAAAGATAAGTGGTGCAGCTCAATTAAAAGGACTCTCCCAGCACAAAAAGAAAAAAAAAAGACACAGATAGAGAACGTGACAAACATAAAAAGAAAAAAAAGGGTAGAAAAATAGTAAAAAAAAAAAGAGAAAAAATATAGTTTCAGGTCTAGAAAAATTTCCAGGTTCACTTTTTATTTTAAGTTTTATAATCCAGTCATATTTTGTGATGAGTTTGGGACGCGTGTTCATGCACACAGTTGACACAAGAAATTATTGCGTATCGTATTTCTTTCTCTTTCTCCTTAGTTTCTTGTTTGTTAATTGTGCTTGTGCTGAATTTTTAATCATGTCTGGCTAAACACCCCATTCAAGGGGTGGGATGAAACACGTATGTTGAGTTGTTTTATTTGAATAATTGTTCGTTGATTCGTTCTAGGCTAATTAAATTGGGAAAAATCACACATTAATTTATGTAACGAGAGTTAATAAATTAATGGTGCAAATTAATATTTGATTTCTGGATTGCACTTAGAGATAAGAATTATTATTAAATTAAAATATTAATTCTGTATGTGCAATTCTAAGATTCGTACAAATTTTAATAAATTAATCTTAGCGAATATTTTATTGAAATGAGTGTGAATCTTATTTTTTTATGTTGTGACTATTCCCGATTTAATTGCTGAAAAAGATAAAATTTAATTTAGGATTGTAACGAGAGTTAAATTTTAAATTCAATATTATTTCGAACTATTCAGTTGAATAATTAGGACTTTAAAATAATTTGACTACACAGTGTAATCCCACCTCTTGTTTCTTCTCATAAATTCTAAACTAGATTACTTTCTAAATTTTCATATCCATTTGAGTTAGATAAATTTTCGTTTCCTCCCTTGAAAATTGTTTTTAAAATATATTAAAAAAAACAAGTAAAAAATTTAAAAACACAAAAAGATTTTTAATAAAAATTGGAATTGCAAGTTTTCACGATAACCGTTTCAACGCTAGAAATTGGATTGATACCCGAATTTATCAAGATACTAAATTTTTAACAAGTTTTGTAGGTAATTCCAGGAATTTTGATACTCAAAGTTTGACCCCAGCGACATTCCAAATCTATATCCAAAGTAATACACAAATTAAGAGCTATCAAATGGCGCCGTTGCCGATTTCTTAAAGATTAAAGCTCGTGAATATTTGTAATTTTCTTTTTTTTTTCTTTTTAGGAGTTATTCCTTCCTACCCCTCCTTCGATTGGTTGTTTACGATTATTGAGGCCTTGTAATTAATTTGGGTGCATTTTGACACCGAATTTTTTTGTACTATTTATTCCAAAAACAAAAAAATAAAAATAAAAATAAAAAAAAGTGAAAAGGGAAAATGGACAAGTTAGAGAGAGGGCGTCCAAAGAAGAGGATTTAGAAGTCTCTCTACTTTGGATAAGTAGGACTTCCGAGGACGATTGCGGTAGGCATACTTCCCCCGGTCCACTCAAATTGGTCTTCACCCCACATGTGTAAAAACCGTAGGAGGTAAACTCTTTATCACTCGCAAATCTCCTACAAGCGAGTCAATTTTTGTGTGCTACTTGCTCCTATATGATTTTTATTTCTGTCTCGCACTTAAATTGGATGGTTTGATGAATAACGTTACCTAAGACCTATACCCGGTCATTGCAACGAGTTGGGATTTCATCACCCACTCACAACTCCCTTTGCTTGTTACCCGTGCTCTCACTTAAATTAAAATCAATCAACTAGCAAGCCAAGTAGGATCGGTGTTCATTAGGACCCTTTTGGAATGAAACCCTCGTAGGACACTCTAGTGAGTCCTTTCCACCCCTGCAAATCTTCATTCAACTATCTTAAGACTTTTGTCTAGGGAAACTGGATTTTAAGTGAGGCCGCCCAGTAAAACGGGTTTGTGCTTTCCCAGCGTGGTACCGGATAGTTGTGTATTGTAGTAGCTAGTGTGGTGAGCCTTAACTAGTAATCCTATTGTCTCTCGGGAAGAAAGTAGGAGCACACTTTTACCGGCGAGGCCTAAGATTCCGTGATTTTCTCCCCTGCGAACTAACTAAAATTGACTACCCAATCACTTAACTTGAAGATAATAATTTGGCTATGTGCTCGTTCGGACTTGTTCCCTTTTTGTACGTGTCTAAATTTTTCCTTTAGGTGGTCCAATTTTTGCTCCAATTGTCAGTTTTTCCACCGTTAGTCCATCGCCCATTTTTCCTATTTTTCTGCATTTTTTCACAAAAACCAAAACTAAAAAAATATTTTCCTTTTTTCCGCCTCATTTTTTTTCTCGCAAAAAACACTCCAAAAATATTTTTCATTTTTCCTTCCTTATTTTTCGAAAAAATCCAAAAATATTTTCTTCTTTTTCAAACAACCAAAAATCCCCAAAACATTTTTTCCTTGCTTTTATGCCAAATTGGCAACGCATTGATCATCGATTAACATGTTCCCCTAGTGCTCCATCTTTACATTCCCTCTTAGGTGATCATGTCCCTATCGTTTTCTTTCCTCCTCATTTTCCTGATCCATGTTTTTCTTTCTCGGAGACGCCTAGTTCTCCCACTTCCCTTGGTTCTGTTACCCCAACCATCATGGCCGACGAACGTGCTTTAAGGGACTACTTTGCCCCGATTACGGTCACTCTGCCTTCATGTATCGTCCTTTCGCCCACTCCGATTGTGCAATTTGAAATTCACCCCGCGACTATTTCTATGTTGCCCAGTTTTCATGGCCTTGAACGCGAGTCTCGTTATACTCACTTTTGGAAATTTCTCACTGTGTGCACTACTTTTAAAAATCAAAACTTAGACGACGAGAATGTTCGTCTTTGGTTGTTTCCCTTTTCTCTTCACGATAATGCATCCATGTGGCTCCATTACTTGCCCCTGAATTCTATCCTCACTTAGGAACAACTTGTCAAGAAGTTCATGTCCAAATTCTATCAATAAGCAAAACAAATGAAATGCGCCAAGCAATTCAGGATTTTAGACAAAAGCCTACTGAATAGTTTTGTGAAGCATGGGGCCGTTTTCAAGACTATATTAATAGTTTCCCACATCACGGTCTCGAGAAAAGTCGCTTAGTCCATAGTTTTTACAATGGTCTTATCCCTTCTTCTCGCACCATAATTGAATCAATGTATAAAGGGAACTTCATGCATTTGACTCCCACTGCCGCCTATAATTTTCTCCTTGAATTAGGCGATGACTCCCAAGATTGGGTGGTCACCAATGCATTTTCGAGATTCGATCCTCCACGTGTAGGGAACACTTCTGAGGTAAAAAATGATCCTGATTTTTAAACTTTGCTACACACTTTACACTCTTTGACTAAAACTGTTGACGCTCTCAGTTGTACTATGCAATAAAATGTTATATTTTATAAACAAGCAATGACTGTGAATGATTCTAGTCCTTCATCTTGTGGTGTTTGCATAAGTCAAGATCATTTAGCTCATTTGTTCCCCCTCCTGCAGGATGATCCCGAACCCACCATGGCCCAGGACTGTGCCTTTGACACCACTAGGAAACCCGTTCCCCCATCGTTTACTTACAATCCTAATAATAGGAATAACCCCTATTTCCCTTATAAGTATGACCACAACTCCGCTCCTTCCCAACCACAAGAACATGTTGGTGGTCCCCCTGGGTTTCCACACAACTCACAAAGGCAACCTCGTCCTCCTGTCCCGTATCAGTCTACTCCTTACCAATAATCGCACTTTCCATCTTCCTTTGTCCATCACGGTGGACATTCAAATAATAATAATCATCTTCTTCCCGCTCCCCCTCCTTCCTTTGATTATTCACAACCGCTTAATTCTCAGCGCGAGTTGGTTCCCCAACCATCTTATGCCCCTCCACTCAATTCCTCCACCTCTTCTCTCGAGACTCTCCTCACTCGGTTTATGACCACTCAGACTCAAGCCCTCCAACGGCTTTAGTAGCGTTTCAACCAATTCGAGTCTGAGCAAGAGAAAGGTCATTTTCCTAGTAAACCCACTGCTAACCCTAAGGGGAATGGCAAAGACTCGGCCTAAGAGGTTGGTTCCACTTCCAATCCACCCAATTACCAAGCGGATATGAAAAAAGTGTCTACTCTTCGCTCGGGAAAATAAGTTAATAATGGTGTTCATGCTCCCACTGATGTCCCACACCCAACCATCCCATCTTTAGATCCTCTCCCTAAAGTTACCCCACCATCTAAATCCCCATCTCACACTGAGTCCAATCCTCCTGACCCCACCTCTTTTTATGTGACCAAAGCACCCTTCCCTCATCGGTTGGCTCCCATTAATAAAGCCCAGCAATTTTATGAGATCAAGAAAGTCTTTCAAAACGTTCATATTAACATTCCCTTCCTCACCGCGATTCAACACGTCCCCTCGTATGACAAATTTTTGAAGGACTTGTGCACTGTTAAGCGTATGACCAATGTTTCGCGCGATGCTTTCCTCGCTGAGCAAGCTACGTCCCTTCTCCATAATAACAGTGTTGTGAAGTATAAAGAACTTGGTCATCCAACTGTCTCTTGCATGTTAGGCGACAAGTTCACTACTAGTGCTTTACTTGATCTTGGGGCTAGTGTTAATTTGTTACCTTACTCCCTCTACCTTGAGTTAGGTTTGCAAAACATGAAACCTACATGAGTTACTCTTCAAATTGCTTATCGTTCCGTGAAAGTACCTAAAGGAATCGTTGAAGACATTTTGGTGAAAGTTTCAGACTTTTACTATCCTGTGGATTTCATCATCTTAGACACTCCTGCGCCCGACCCAACCAGTACTCCTATCATATTGGGTCGCCCCTTTCTGACCACTGCCAATGCCATCATCAATTGTTGTGATGGGTCCTTGAATCTCTCTTTTGGAAACATGACTGTAGAAGTCAATATATTCCCCCTTATGCAATAACCGACTGATGTCGATTCTAGTGATGAGGTGTGTGTAACTGACTCCTTAGTTAATGAAATGTTGGACCAAACTTACCCTGCTGATCCTCTCCAACAATGTTTGGCTCATTTTGGATCCGACTTTGACATTGATTCCTCCATCTCTGAACTCAATACCCTGCTAGATTCCACTCCATTGATGGACACTTCCTCTAGGTATCATCCCTTCGAGCCCCTCTATGTTGATACTCTTCACTCTGTGGATCACCCCATTCCACCTTCTAAATTCCCTGCCACATCAGATTCCTCCACTTTATGCACTAATAGTTCTACGGACTCTATTTCTGTGTCTGAGTCCGATATCCCTCCTGTGCCACCTACTAGTTTGGAGCTTAATCCCTTACCTCTCGAGTTAAAATATACTTTCTTAGGCCCCAATAACCATCACCCTGTCATCATTGCTTCCGATTTGACCCCTGCGTAAGAAGAGCAATCAGTCCACACTCTTACTCAGCATAACACTGCTATTGGTTGGACCATTTCAGATATTCACGGTGTGAACCCCAATGTTTATAGTCATCGCATTCATCTGGAGGAGAACGTCAAGACTTCTCGTGAACCCTAACGTCAACTCAACCCTTATATGAAAGAAGTCGTGCACACTGAGATTTTAAAATTGCTCGATGCTGATATTATCTACCCTATCTCAAATAGTCGGTGGGTCAGTCCCATTCATGTGGTATCGAAAAAGTCTGGTTTCACCGTCATAAAAAATAGTGACAATGAGCTTGTTCCCACCCGTATGCAAACGGGTTGGCGTATTTTCATTGACTATCGAAAGCTAAATGCTATCACTCGTAAGGACCATTTTCCTCTTCCTTATATCAACCAAATGCTCAAACGTTTAGCTGGTCATGCATATTACTGCTTCCTTGACGGCTATTCAGGATACAACCAAATCCCAATTACCCCTGAAGACCAAGAGAAAACTACATTCACCTATCCCTTTGGCACTTTTGCCTATTCTCGCATGCCCATTGGCCTTTGCAATGCACCTGCGACTTTTCAACGGTGTACGATTAACATTTTTAGTGATATGGTAGAACGTTTTCTTGAAATCTTTATGGATGATTTCTCTATGTTTGGTTCTTCCTTCGAGCAATGCCTTTCTCACCTCACTATGGTCCTCAAACGTTATCAAGAAAAGAAATTGGCCCTCAATTGGGAAAAATGTCATTTCATGGTATAAAAGGGGATTATTTTAGGCCATGTAGTCTCTCATGATCATATTGAAGTAGATAAAGCAAAAGTTGACATAATCTCCCCGCTTCCCATTCCTAAGTCTGTTAAGGACATTCGCTCCTTCTTAGGACATGAGGGATTCTACCGTCGTTTCATCAAGGACTTTTCTAAAATCGCTCGACCTTTAACAACCCTTTTATCCAAAGATGTTCCCTTTGTGGTTCATGACACATGTGTTGCTTCTTTTGAGTGCCTTAAAGCCGAGCTCACTTCTGCTCCTATCATTCAGCCTCCTAATTGGTCTTTACCCTTTGAGCTCATGTGTGATGCATCTGATTTTTCTCTCGGTGTTGTACTTGTTCAGCTCATTGATAAGCGCCAGCATGTCATTTATTATGCTAGGAGAACCCTCCATGACGCTCAACTTCATTTCACAACCACCGAAAAGGAGTTTCTAGATGTTGTATTCGCACTCGATAAGTTTAGATCTTATTTCATCGGTTCACCTATAATTGTTTACACTGACCACGCCACCCTAAGGCACCTTCTTTAAAAGATTGATTCTAAGACACGTTTGATACGGTGGATTCTCTTGCTTCAAGAGTTTGACCTCAAAATTCGCGATAAAAAAGGGTGCAAAAATTTGGTTGCAGACCATCTCTCCCGCCTTACTATTATGTCTACATCGGATCCTGTCCCTATTTCTAAAACATTTCCTGATGAGTAACTTTTTGCTATCGTCACTTCGCCTTGGTATGCTGATATTGTTAATTTCCTTGTTACAGACCAACTGCCTAATCATTGGTCGAAACAAGAGCGTTCTAAGTTCATAGCCCAGGTAAAATTTTACTCTTGGGTTGATCCATTCCATTTTAAGTATTGCTCTGATCAAGTCATTCGCCGCTGTGTTCCTGACCATGAACAGTCAAGTATACTCTCCTTTTGTCATGATGGTTCATGTGGTGGCCATTTTAGCTCCAAGAAAATCGCCACCAAAATTTTACAAAGTGGTTTCTACTGGCCCACTCTTTTTCGAGATGCCCACCACTACTGCCAGGCTTGTGCCAAATGCCAACAATCTGGGCGTATCTCTCATCGTCATATGATGCCCCTCACAACCATTCTCATCGTCGAAATCTTCGATGTATAGGGCATTGATTTCATGGGTCCTTTTCCCTCCTCTCATGGCTTTCAATAGATACTAGTTGCAGTTGATTATGTTTCAAAATGGATTGAAGCCATAGTTTGCCGCACCAATGACCATCGCATTGTGGTCCAGTTTCTTAAGGAGTATGTCTTCACAGGTTTTGGAACTCCCAAAGCTATCATTAGTGATGGGAGTAAACATTTATGTAATCGAGTCTTTGAACATCTCGTCAAAAAGTATGGTGTTACCCATAAAGTTGGTCTCTCTTACCACCCTTAGACTAGTGGTCAAGTTGAAGTTTCCAACCGCGAAATCAAGAAAATCATAGAAAAAATAGTTAATCCTAATAGCAAAGACTGGTCCTTATGCTTGAATGATGCTTTGTGGGCATACCATACTGCTTTTAAGACTCCGATTGGCATGTCTCCTTATCGCTTGGTCTTTGATAAACCATGCCACTTACCTATCGAGCTTGAACATCATGCTTATCGGGCTGTCAAAGCCCTTAATTTTGCTATCGACGGGGCTGGCATTCATCGAAATCTCCAACTTAATGAATTAGAGGAGATACGGAATGATGCCTGCGATTTTTCCAAGAAGTACAAGGACAAAATAAAGTGGATCCATGACCAAAGCATCCTCCGCAAAGAATTCCACCCTGGTCAGAAAGTGTTGTTATATAACTCTCGTCTTTATCTCTTTCCCAAGAAGTTAAAAACTCGTTGGTATGGACCCTTTATTGTTGAATCTATTACTCCTTATGGTGCCATCACAGTTCAAAATCCTAAGGATGGTAGCCTCTTTGAAATCAACGGTCAACGATTGAAGCCTTTCTTAGAGCTCGGCCCCTCTCACGATGAAGAAATTGACCTTGTTGACCCCATTTATGAGGATTGAATGTTCAGTCTTGTTTGGGGGTGATAATTCACACTCTATTTTTCTGCCGCCCTGTGCTTTTCATAGTTCCTATCCTTAGGGTGAGATTGGTTCGGTCTGGCTAAAGACGTTAAACTTCGCGCTACCGGGAGGTAGCCCGTCATTCATTATTTCTGAGTATGAGTCTTATCCTATTTGGGGGTGGTGTTTCACACCACCCAATGCTTTTTCCATGCTTTATAGACTTGTACGTCTTTTTGTATCACATTTGTTCTTCAGGTTTCATTTATGCTCCAAAGTGCAGTATATTTTACTAGTGGTTCATTATGGTACTATCTTTCCTCCCTTGTGCTTTTAATTTTTATATATGGTTTTAAACATTGAGGACGATGTTCTCGTTTATTTGGGGGTGGAAAATTTATCAAAATCGTACCTCTTTTGAAAATTTTCAGAAACAAGTGATTTAAAACTTTTTGTGCAGTTAAAAATAAACTTTTATGACTTGAATTGTCTATCATCCCGCTTTTAGAAATCTCGAAATACCCGTGTTCGGACCTAAAAATTACGCTTTTAACCTTAAATTAATTAATACCTCTTAAGGCGTACTTGCACCAGGAATTCCTAAACTCGACAATTTGCGCTATCACGTTTACAATCAAAAGTTGAAGAGTAAATATATTCTGAAGAGAGCCTTGAAAGATCACTTGTGGCGACTTAAACCCGTGAGAATTGAGCTTTTCATCTTTTTGAGGGTTTTTACGTATCTCTGAGTCACAAGTTGACTCAACTTTCTTTAGGTACCACATTTAGTCGTTGCATGGTCTCATTATTTTTTTTAAATTTGGCATAATCATTGAGAATGACATCATCTTCAAGTTATAAGAAACATGTGTCTTGTAGTTTGTGCCGAGCACTAAACCGGCTTTTCCATACACTCATCTCTTTCCCTATCATCCACTATCATTTTCCATATTACCCTTATCCATTTATCCCTAATAACATCCATTACTACCATAAAAGTTTTGAGAAAAAGAGTGTTTGAATCTATCAATGTAAATTGCCTTCACTTTCGTTATGAAAAGAAGAATGTATCGCAATAATAATAATAAAAAAAAAGAAGCAGAGAAAGAAAGAAAAAAATAAAACAAAAGAAGAAAAAGAAAGATGTGATCATAAGTTCATATAATGAAGACAATAGTCAGTCAAAGTGTGTTTCACTCTTCTCAAAACACCCCATCGTCCCTCTTCTTCATTTTTCCTTCATACATTAAATAAACCCCATTTTCGCCCTTGGTAAAGTGTTCGGGCAAATGAGAAGTTTATATAGTGAATAACTTGACATTCTCGACATAGTGTTTAAGCATTCGTTCATGAGATCAAATTTCTTTCATGTATCCGTCCTTTTTATAAAGTGTGTGAGACGTTTGAACTTGTTTACATTTACTCACATCCTCACACACTAGAGAGATACACTTACCCAATTCTCAGAGAGTTCGATTCAAAGAGATATTTCCAGTGAGAATTGAAGTCAAAGCGTTGATTCTATAAAGATGATCTTAGAATTACTCTAATGATTCTTAAGATTACTTCACACTACACATGATGAGTTTTAGGAAGGATTATGATTTTCGGTATTAAATAATTTTATATCTTATAATTGAATACGGTTGTTGATACCAAAATTAGTATGCTGATATAGACGAATCACAAGAAGACACGTGTAGATCTACTTGGCACAATAGCAACGAGGAAGTCTATTCCCCCGAACAAATCAAACTCACTCCGAGCAACAAGTATACTCTGAGGAACTCCAGCTCTCCGAGGAACTCCAACGCTTCGAGGAACTACAATTCTACGAGGAACTTTGGAACGACGAGCAACTAAGGAGGTTCGATCTGCATCTCGACCACAGCATTGATTGCCAGATAATCAACAGTTCAAATATTCATTGAATGCTTATCATCTTGACGCACACGTTTGAAGAGCATTAAATGAATTATCCCTTCATATGTATATCATTTAATGTATCACCCTTTCAGATTATAGCCTCAATGCTATAAATACATTGTATCACCCTCATTCAAGGGGATTGGAATTTATGAATAGCATTTGTAATCGAGAATTCACAAACACTCAGCAATAACATAACAGTGGATGTAGGCCATTCAAATAAGGCTGAACCACTTTAAAATCTTTTGTCTCATTTATTTATCTGTGATTGAATAATTAGAGTAATCTAATTTTTTACATCAACAGATTGGCGCCGTCTGTGGGAAACGACTGTTGTTATTGTTTTTCACCAAGAATTGTTCATCATCAATGGCAGACAATCCAGAATCTAGCAATCGAAACGCTGGAAATGTTGGAAATCCTCCAAATCCTTCAGCACCTCCAGATCTGGCTGGAATTATGACGAATCTGGCTCAAGGACAAACCGCGATGCATGAAACAATGCTTCAACTCATACAAACCGTTCATGGCGGTGCACCTGCGCATTCAGGATAGCGAAGTGGTCAGAGACAAACCTATTTACTTTCTTCACGATCCAGGCGTACTGAGTCATATCGTGAGGAGGAATCTAATGATTTCTCTTACCAACCTGGGCGAACTTCATCAATACGGGCTACAGATACTGATCAACGTATCATTCTTTCTCCAGAAAGACCCAGCGCCTTGGAAAGATTGAGCAGAACGTCACCTTTCAACCGATTAGGCCCTAGAAGGAATAGGAGTCCACCTAAGACCATGTCGAGGAGTTTTCGACAACCATCAGATCTAAGAGAAGGATCAGCACAATCACGACCAGTTGTTCGTCAAGATAGATCTCAGGAGGCTGCTTCAGAACAATCAATTGCTCGAACTAATAGGCCCGAGGAGGGAAATGATGGGTGGAAAGGTTCCATTCAGCAGTTGGAGGATAGATTGGGAGAAATGGCTAAGGCAAAGAATCCCCTACAACGAACTTTTGTTCGAGGGACACCTTTTGTACAGGCCATTGTGGATTTTCCTACACCGTCGAAATTTAAAGCGCCCGTGGTGACCCCCAAGTATGATGGAAAGACAGATCCTGCCAACATCTATGTTGTCCCCGACGAGATGAGATGTAGGGCATTCTCAGGAACTCTTACTGGATCTGCCCAGATATGGTACAACAATCTTCCTCGGGGTAAGATTTCAACTTTCTTTCAGTTGGCCGAGCTGTTCATTGGCAATTTCTGTTTTGGAGCAAAACCAGTAAAACGAGTAGCACACTTGTTAAGTGTTAGATAAAAATCTGGTGAAAGTACTAGAGATTACATAACTCGTTTAAATAACGAGAAGCTAGAAGTCATAGATTATAAAGAAAAGACAGCAATCACCGCTTTGATGAGTGGGTTGTTGCCGAACAAGTTGTGCTACACTTTGGCCAAAGATCCACCTACAACTATGTCAGAGTTGATGGAAACAACGGCCAAAATCATGAATGCCAAGGAGGCTATGGCTGTGAAGAAGAACATGGATAAAGAAACCAAGGTGGAAGTCGACAAATCTAAGAAGAAAGAGCAGAAGGGCAATGGCGGTGACAGGCATTCCAAGAATAATAAGACGTCATGGGAAGTCCTGAAGAAATTCGATAATTATACTCGTTTGAAAATGTGTATTAATCATGTCTTGGAAGAAATCAAGAATAGCGAGGAGGTAAAGTGGTCGAAGAAATTGAGGTGAGACCCTGATACGAGGAATAAGGATAAATATTGCGAGTTTCATAAGGATCATGGTCATATGACCAAAAATTGCATAGCCCTTCAGAACGAGATTGAAACACTCATCCGAAGAGGAAAGCTAGCAAAGTATGTTGATCGGGGAGGGGAAAGAAAAAATAATGTTCGAACTAGAGAGAGGTCTAGATCTCGTCGTCGAACAGAGGAGAAAAAGAAGAGAAATCATGAAGATGATCCAGATGATGACCCCGATCATCCCAAGAAACCGAGGCAGCCAGAACGAGAGGTATTTTCCATAAGTTTTGGTTCATTTGATTGTAATGTTATTACAGGAGGAGATGCAGGAGGAGGAGACCTTACTGCAGAAAGAAAGGCTTACCTCGGAGAGGCCCAAGCTTGCTCGTACATTCAGCGAATAAATTTGGCCGAGGAGGATCGTCCGAGGAAGGTAAACAAAGAGAAGCTGGTCATTGGCTTTTCGAAAAACGACCTGGCAGGTGTACTTTACCCTCACGACGACCCTTTGGTGATCAAAATGAGGATGAAAGAAGTAGTGATTTCAAGGGTTCTGGTAGATAATGGTAGCTCGGCAGACATCATGTACTATTCATGCTTTGACAGTTTAAATTTGAAATTATCTCAATTGGAACCTTATCACAGACCCCTCCTAGGTTTTGCTGGCGAGAAAGTTTTTCCACTTGGGATGATCAAGTTGGATATATTCATTGGAACTTGGCCTGCTTGTCGAACAGAGAGAATACGCTTCTTTGTGATGGATAAGAATGTGCAGTCAGCCTACAACATCATCATGGGAAGAGTTGGTTTGAAGAAGTTCGAAGCAGTTCCATCTACAGTACATCAGTGCTTGAAATTCCCAACAAATTTCAGAGTAGGAGTTGTGAAGGGTGATCAAAAAGTAGCTCGGGAATGCTATTATTCCTCTGCCGAGCAAGAGGAGCTTGAAGAGTCAAGGAAAAAGACTACTACCTACCAGGTAGAAGAAGGTACAAAAATTGAAACATTGGATCCCAGAGATGAATCCCAACTTGTAAAAGGACAGGTAGTAGAATCTACAGAAAATGTTATTCTGGATGACGAGCACCCTGAACGAGTAACCCAGATAGGTTCGTCATTGGATGCCTCGATAAAATAGGAATTGATAACTTTCTTGTGAAACAGAAAAAACTTTTGCGTGGAGTCATGAAGACATGCCAGGAATAGATCCAAACTTCTTATGTCACGAGCTCAATGTGAATAAGGAGATCAAGCCTGTAAAGCAAAGAAGAAGAGTATTTAGTCCCGAGAAGAATCAAGCTATACAAGAGGAGGTCAAGAAGCTCCAGAAAGCTCAATTCATTGAAGATGTGAAATATCCAGACTGGTTAGCCAACGTGGTGATGGTAAAGAAGAAGAACAATAAATGGAGAATGTGTGTTGATTTCACTGATCTCAATAAGGCCTGCCCAAAGGATCACTTTCCATTGCCCAGAATTGACCAACTAGTGGATGCTACCTCGGGACACGAGCTGCTCAGCTTCATGGACGCTTACTCTGGATACAACCAGATCAAAATGAAACCCGAAGACAGGGAAAGCACTTCTTTTATTACCCCGAGGGGAACTTATTGTTATAATGTTATGCCTTTTGGTTTGAAAAATACAGGAGCGACATACCAGCGGCTGATGAACAAGGTTTTTACCGAATAAATCAGTTGCAATATGGAAGTCTATGTCGATGATATGCTAACAAAGAGCAAGAAAGCTGCTGATCATCTAGTTGACTTAGGTCAGACCTTTGATCAACTGGATAAATACCAAATGAAGCTCAACCCGACGAAGTGCACATTTGGAGTACGAGAAGGAATGTTTGTCGGATACATCGTCAATCAGCGAGGCATTGAAGCGAATCCAGAAAAAATCCAAGCTCTTTTAGGGTTGTGATCTCCAACGACGAAGAAAGAAGTGCAGAGTCTTACAGGACGAGTTGCAGCACTCAATAGATTTGTATCTCGAGCAACTGATAGGTGCCTTCCATTCTTCAAAACACTCCGAAAAACTTTCGAGTGGAATGATGAATGTGAAAAAGCCTTTCAAGACTTGAAGAAATATCTGGGAACACCTCCACTGCTGTCCAGGCGAGTGATGGGAGGAAAGTTGTACTTATACCTGGCAGTATTAGAGAATGCATTCAGCTCGGCATTGATCATATTGGAGAATGGAATCCAGAAGCCAATTTATTACACAAGTAACGCTTTCCGAGGAGCAGAGATCAGATACCCAAAGATGGAAAAATTGGCATTGGCATTAATTGAAGCAAGTAGAAGAATGAGGCCTTATTTCCAGGCCCATACCATCGTCGTATATACCGACATGCCATTGAGACAAGCCCTTCATAAGCCAGAAAAATCAGGAAGACTGATGTATTGGGCAATATAGCTCGGTGAATATGATATTGTGTATGAACCCAGATCATCATTAAAAGGGCAGGCTGTAGCAGACTTTATAGCAGAATTTACATATCCTGATACCCCCGAGGAGCAAAAGTTGCTCGCTGACCAACCTGTGGATGTTACAGGATCAATAGACATAAGTCCAGATCAACTCCGGTTGGTAAAAGGGCCTGTGGATGTAGAAAGATCATCAAATTCAAAACCAGACCAACTCCAGTTGGTAAAAGGGCGAGAAGAGATGGTTGACGAAGAACGAAAAATACCAGGGGAGGATGAAAGGAAACAACAGATATTTCACAGAGGAACTCTGTCAGATAAGAAATTTGAAGACGAGTTACCTACATGGAGATTATATGTAGATGGGTCATCTTGCACAACAGGTTGTGGGGCAGGGATTGTTTTGAACACCCCAGACGAGATTGACGTGGAATATGCCTTGCAATTCCAATTCAAAACTTCCAATAATGAGGCTGAGTATGAAGCCTTAATAGCAGGTCTTAATTTAGCAAAGATTATGGAAGCGCAACAAGTGATGATATTCAGTGATTCTCAATTAATTGTGAATCAGATGATGGGAACGTATGCAGTTAAAGGAGAATTAATGGTCAAGTATCATGCAAAGGTAATGGAGTTATTGGAAGAATTTGATGCCATTCAGTTGATCAGAATACCAAGAATAGAAAACGCATAAGCAGACGTATTGGCCCGACTAGCATCAGCTACTCGTACCGAGCTGCGAAGAACGATACCAATTGAAGTACTGTAAAGTCGGAGCATAGATGTAAACCTGACGACGAATGTTATTACCCTTGATTTAGGACCATCTTGGATGGATCCCATCAGGGCATATATTGAGGTAGGAGAACTGCCAGAGGACAAGCTCGCTGCCAAGAAATTGAAGTTTAAAGCTGCTCGGTATGTACTAACTAATGGTGTTTTGTATAGACGAGAAATTATGGCAGGTTTGCAAAGATGTGTGCATCCCTCCGAGGTAAAGGAATTGATTAAAGAGATCCATGAAGGGTCCTGTGGAGCCCATGTAGCAGGTCGGACACTTTTGCAAAGGGTGATGACACAAGGATACTACTGGCCAACGATGAGGGCTGATTGTATAGCCTATGCTAAGAGATGTGATAAATGCCAACGTTTTTTCTCCATCCGACGAACTCCACCAGCATTGTTGACACCCATAACTTCCCCTTGGCCTTTCGCCATGTGGGGAATAGATCTGGTTGGACCACTGCCAACGACCCGAGGAAGATTCAAGTACCTCGTCGTCGCAGTGGATTATTTTACTAAGTGGGTAGAAGCTGAGCCTCTGATTGATATGACATACGAGAAGGTGTACCAATTCGTTTGGAAGAACATCATCTGCCGATATGGTCTCCCTCATGCCTTCATCACAGACCATGGAACACAATTTGATAACGAGGAGTTTTCCGCCTATCGTCATCAGTCAAACATTTTGAAGGTTCATTCATCACCAGGCCATCCTCAAAGCAATGGGCAGACTGAAGTGACGAACAGAACATTACTAAATGGTTTGAAGAAGAGGCTAAGTGAGGCTAAAGCTAATTGGATTAATGAGCTACAGTCAGTATTGTGGGCTTACCGAACCACTCCCCGAGCAGCAACTGGAGAATCACCATATATGCTGGAATTTGGAAGTGAGGCTGTAATACCTTCCGAGTTGGGTCTTCCAACACATAGAGTGCTGAATTTCAATTCCCCAGTCAGCGACTTGATGAGGAGATTAGATTTGGACATGCTCGAGGAAGTTAGAGAAGAGGCAGCCATTAGGAATGCTGCTTATCAACAGCGAACAACCCTGTTCTACAACAAGAGGGTGAAAAAATGCGACTTAAAAGAAGGAGATTACGTGCTAAAGAAGGTCATTCAGAAGCACAATAAGTTGGAAGCAAACTGGCATGGACCTTACCGAGTTACTGAAGTTGTCCGACCAGGAACTTACCGAATAGCAACTCTAGAAGGAGAGGAATTTAGGAATGAATGGAATGCTGAACACCTACGCAAGTATTATCAGTGATGTAAAATGTAAAGCAGTTCCATCAATATGAATAAAACGATGATATTTCACAATCTTCTCTCCTTTTATTGAAAGTTTTTCGGGGAATACTAGTGTGTTTAACACTACGCTGCTCGGCAGTAAAAAGAAGACGATAGTTCAAACCCACGACCAACTCCGGTTGGTAAAAGGGCAAGAACAAATTATACTCCTTTGGTTAGGAGGCGTACATTAGTGTGACCAACTACGGTTGGTAAAAGAGCTAGTGGACATGATAGTTCAAACCCACGACCAACTCCGGTTGGTAAAAGGGCGAGAACAAACTATACTCCTTTGGTTAGGAGGCGCACACTAGCGTGACCAACTCAGGTTGGTAAAAGAGCTAGTGGACATGATAGTTCAAACCCACGACCAACTCCGGTTGGTAAAAGGGCAAGAACAAATTATACTCCTTTGGTTAGGAGGCGTACACTAGTGTGACCAACTTAGATTGGTAAAAGAGCTAGTGGACATGATAGTTCGAAATCAGACTAACTCTGGTTGGTAAAAGAGCGAGAACACGAGACTCCTAAAAAGGCCAATCTCAGTTGGTTAGGAAACAAGATATGCTCTCAAATGCCAACTTATGTTGGTCGGGAAGTAGGTTTATTACATAAAAAATCCTCGGAGAATAAATATTCCAAACTGAACCAACTATAGTTGGTCGGGGATAAAAACCCACTAACTGTAGTTGGTCGACGAGGAAAAATCACCGACCTTGGTTGGTCGGGCACATTTTACGAAAAAGACTATAATTAGTCGGGGATAAAAATTCTCACTAACTATAATTAGTCGACGAGCACAATTTGACAACCTTGGTTGGTTGGAATAATTTTCAACATTTTTATACTCAATACTTTATTATTAAGTGAATTGGTCGATGAACCACACAATATTGTTATGCAAGCACAAATATAAAGTGTTTGACAAGCACAAGACAAGAGTAACACAAATTTGTAAACAAAAATGAAAGTCTTTCATTAAAATTCAAAATAAATTACAAGTTACATATGTGTACTAAAAATTACATTGAAATTCCTATTCTCTTGGTTTTTTACCCTCAGCTTTTGAAATAGGTTCCTCGCCAGCATGCGGATCATTTAAAGTCTGAGGAGAGTTAATAAAGTTCAAGTCCTTCAGCATTCTAACATTCATCACAGAAGGACGATCTAGCAGATGCTTAGGACGAGATACTTCAAACTGAGAATGCAAACAGTAGTCACCAAGATAATTTGCAATTAGGCTCCGAGGAATGGCACGAGCTGGTATCCATTCCATGTCCAACTTGAATGGTGGCACAGGCAAGTCAAGCAATCCAGGCTCATAGTAGTCCCATAAACAGTGTCCCTGTTCGAGTTTCAATACACATAAGGCATTCAGCCAGCCTTGTTTGTAACCCTCATTATTGGCATTCTGGATACGAGCATCTAAATGGAATAGTGGCTCGTTATATCCAGCCATCCAAAACTCCCTGGGCTGTTTATGGAATTGAAATGTTAGCCTCTCAAGCTTCTCGTGAAGACTCTGGATGAAAATTCCATTATTCTCCAACTCTGATTTCTTGGCAGAGATTTCTTGTTCCAATTCTCTAGTTTTCTTGGACAATTCAAATAAAGCCCGATCTTTTGCATTCAATTGATATGCCTGAGTTTCCAATGTTGATTGAGTACGAGATTCTTCAATAGTACGACGAAGAGTTCTTGATCTACCCCGAGCAGGTGGAGTATTTTGTTCCTCGATAACATCCTGAGTAACTCTTCCTCGTCCACGAGAACCTCTTCCTCGTCCTCGAGTAGCCGTAGAAGTGCCCGACCTTCTCAAGGTGTCCAACTCTTGCCTTAATTTGGCATTCTCAACCTCTAAAAAGGAAAATCCCTCATCAGTCACTGGGATTACAGCTGTTGAAGAAGAGGCTACAGACTTATACTGTGCTAGCTCCTTCTGCAAATTGTTATTTTCTTGTTCTAGCAGCTCGACAATTTGTGTACAGGCTTTAATTTCACCCTTTAGGGTCCTCTCCCTGACATCGTACCCAACAAGCATTTTGTCATAACCTGTTTCAGCACTAAGTTGTTTGAGTTTCTTCTCATAACCTTCGTGCAAAAGAACTGAAGACTCTTTATATTGCTGATGAAGTTCGTCGAGGGTACCTTGCAAGTCTTTAATCATTTCGTAATATGCCACGTTATTGTCCACAGCTCGGTCAAGTAAACCCTTCAGGTACTGATAAGCCTCAACTGCCTTCTCTGAAGCATCATGGCCAAGGATGTCAGCAATTTCTGATGCACTCAGGTTTGTGTGACCAGCCTTATAATATTCATGGCATTGCTGCATCAGCTTTGTATCATTGGCAGATATCAGTTCCATTCTAGCCATAAACTAATAAAGAAGAGAAGGCAAGCGTTAATAAGAAGCAAACAGAGCATCAATAATGTAAAGGAGCAAAAAGAGGTGAGTTTATTACATCATCAAAAAGAGTACATCGTTCAGAATATAAAGTACAAGTAAAAGAAAAACAGAAAGAGAATACCGAACAACTTCACAACTTTTCCTTGTCTCCCAAGACTTTCTCGGGAGGCTGGGACGAGGAGCTTGGTTGCTCGGTGGGAACAATAATTTGATTGGCAGAAGCTGGGACTTGTTCAGGAGGATCAGGCAAGGACGAAATCTCCTCGGTGATTGTCTGGATGGGTTGTGGAGCAAGGACTTGATCACCCACTGTCATTGAAGACTCTGCAGATGCAGCTTCGTCTTCATCCTCATCTTCAATTACAGGAGGAGGGACAGGAAGATGTTGTTGAAATAATTCAGAGTCCTCGCTCACTTTCAATTCTTGCAAGGCAGCAACCCAACCATCTCGGAAGTATTTCAAACTCCCATACTGCACTTGGGTCATCATTGCTGCTACCCCCCTATCCCATCCTTTGTCCCAATCAGTTCGAAAGGATTTTTTCACAGCTACTTTTCTCTTCATTTTCTTCGAGGAGAGCTTCTCGGATAGAAGATCCTCGGTGGCTTTCAATTTGGCCTCCACCTCCTCCTTCTGGTGATTTACTTCTCGCAGAAGGGTCAGCTCTTCCTCAGCTGATTTCAATTTATTTTCAAGCTCCCCAAAGGTACTGAGGTTTTCGACATATTTCTTATTCCCTCTCTCCAAGTCCTTCAATTTATTTCCCAACTGCACCTTCTCTGCCTCAGATGCAACCAACTTCTTCTCCCATTCACCCTTATCCTCGTCATATTTTTTACGGGAATCCTTCAGAGATTGGGCCAAACCTTGGAAAGCGTCCTCTACTCCAGACGAGGAGCTGGAAGCCTTGATTGCTTCATCTTTCTTCACTATGGTGTTAAAGCAACTCACCAGCTGAAAAAGAAGGTAATGACAAGTCAGTGCTGAGATACATATATTGACTGAAAGAAAGAAAAATTCAAGATAAGAGAAACTTACTGAAGCAATATGACGAGTAGCTAGGGATGTCAGCATATCCCTAGACATGCTTTCTTCAATTCCTTGGACTCCAGGGATGGTCCAAGTCTTCACCGAGCTCATTGCAGAACTCGGGGGAATAATTATTGGCACACCAGCTCCACTAGCTTGGAGCTGGGGAATGGCTTCAGAAAAACTGACCGAGGAGGATTTCTTCAGTCTCCTCGGTGTCTTTTCAACAACCTCAACCAAAGAAGAACTTTTAGTTGGAGAGATTGTGATTACTTCCACAGGTGCATCCTTCTGCACAGGAGCCACTGGGGGCTTCTCGGCAACCTTCTGAGGAGCAACAGAAGGAGCAGCATCCACTTTCTTTGTCCCCTTTGGGACATCAGCCTTGTTTCTCTTTCCATCTCCACCAGAGGAGGTCTCCTCAAAGATAGCAGGAACTCTTCTCTTGCCCATCTTCTGACTCAAAGGAATGTGAGAGTCTGGTGAAGAATCTTCAGAAGCTGGCAATGGTTCACTAATGCTAACCACAGGACGAGCAGTAAAGGATGACGTATAGCTCCTATACTGCAACAAGTATGAGGCAGACCTGACGTGCTCGTCTGCAACTTTCTGATGCAAACTCCAGATATGTTTCAAATGCTTTATATTAACTTCTGATTCTTTGAGAGTTTTTCTCTTGCTGTCAACTGCAAACAAAAACATATTGAAATGTCAATCATGCATTTATTCAAACATAATGAAATCATAATTTCAGAAATGAAATAAAATGAAAATAACCTATCCCATTGCCATATGGAGGGCATTTGGGACCCTCATATACTACATCTCCAACCAAAGGGGCATGTTGCCAATTTTTTATAACTACCCCATGTTCAAAATAATCCCTATTTGCATCAGGGAGATTGACTACTAAAGGCCTATTCAAAAATCTAGTTTTTAGATAATAAACATTATCTAAAATAGCCCATCTATAACAGTACATAATCTCAGGAACTCCTATACGAGTTCCATGAGTTTGATTTAACCTATACACCCCATTAACTATTCTCCATGTATTGGGGGCTATTTTTGCAGGGACGACATCGAAATATTGACAGAACTCTAAGCACAGAGGATTTGGTGGAAAAGAAAATCCACATTCAGCAATAAACAGATTGGGGAACCAGTGTCCCTCAGCCAAACGAAAATAATCTAAAGGCTCAGAAAGATTTTCCAAGGTTACCCAAGATGGAATGGAAAAGTCAGAACGGAATTTCTCAAGAGATTCGATAATATAAACCATGGTGAATAAAAGAAATGAAGAAGAAGGAAACAGATCTTACAAGAAAAAGGGAGATCTGTTGACAACGAACGAAAATAAGGATGAACGCACAAGAGAAAGAAAGACTATGGAAAACTCGAAAGCAGAAGATTGGGAAAGGTAGAAGACGGTATGATTGCCTAAGAAGTTTAAATACTTTGCCTTGGGAAACAGTGAAAGAAATGATTACAAAAAGGAAACTATTACGCTACCGGCGGCTAAAAGGACAAAAAGTGCACGAAGATCGAAGCGCTTATAAAAAATGCAAAAAGGTGGATTCTGCGAATTTGGAAGGAAATTCAAATACGAAGAAAATGCTCCTAAAACCTAGGAAGGTCATTTAATATTGCCATATACCGAGAAAGAATGTTCCATACTCCTCAAAGTTCGAAATATGAAACATTGGGGGCTTCTGTTGATACCAAAATTAGTATGCTGATATAGACGAATCACAAGAAGACACGTGTCGATCTACTTGGCACAATAGCAACGAGGAAGTCTATTCCCCCGACCAAATCAAACTCACTTCGAGCAACAAGTATACTCCGAGGAACTCCATCTCTCTGAGGAACTCCAACGCTCCGAGGAACTACAACTCTACGAGGAACTTTGGAACGACGAGCAACTAAGGCGGTTCGAGCTGCATCTCGACCACAGCAATGATTGCCAGATTAGCAACAGTTCAACTATTCATTGAATGCTTATCATCTTGACGCACACGTTTGAAGAGCATTAAATGAATTACCCCTTCATATGTATATCATTTAATGTATCACCCTTTCAGATTATAGCCTCAAGGCTATAAATACATTGTATCACCCTCATTCAAGGGGACCGGAATTTCTGGATAGCATTTGTAATCGAGAATTCACAAACACTCAGCAATAACATAACAGTGGATGTAGGCCATTCAAATAAGGCTGAACCACTTTAAAATCTTTTGTCTCATTTATTTATCTGTGATTGAATAATTAGAGTAATCTAATTTTTTACATCAACAACGGTGTTCCTTGATGTCCTTTTAAAGTTGGGTTGTATAGCGTTTCATCGTCAAATCAGAAACTGCATTTAAATAAGTTTCAAATTTTGTGGGTATATTAACTGCAAACCCTCACGAGACACCACTCGTCCTATAGGGCAACCTAAAAGTTTAACGGCTTGTTACACATGCTAAGTGCAATCGCCAGTGCTTGCGAAAGTGGCACACATTTGGTTACTTATCTATGTTTTCTCTTTATTTTTTCTCGAGGACTAGCAATGTTCTATTTGGGGGTGGTGTGATAAGCGCCCAAAAGTGTATAATTTAAGCTCCGAATAGATGCATTTTAGTCACTCATTTTAATTAAAATTGGTCTTATGCTTGTATTTTATCATTTTACAGGTAAATCAGTAGTCGCAGTATCAAATATGCTAAATCAAGTCAATTGCGACACAGAAGCGGTCAAAAGCGTTCAACGAAGAAATCAAAAGAGACCGCGAAGTCAGAGTCCAATTTGAGTGTGCCGAGATGTGTTCCGATATCCCGAAACCTAACCTAATCCCAGACCAAGCCCAGTCCATACCCCGAGCCCATTGTGTGTTGAGTTTGTACCTTTATTATTCTTCTAGATTTTTATTTTTAGTCGTTTTATTTTTAGGATTTATTTTAGATTAATTAGAATTTTCTAGGATTTATTTTCTATTTTTCTATTTCTTTATTTTGATTTTGATTTTTATTAGTTTTTAATTGTTAATCTTTATTTTATTAGGATTAATTTTTTAGGAATTTATTTTTTTAGTTTTATTAGATTTTATTTTAAATATATTTTTTTATTTATTTATTTTAGTTTTATTTTAATAGGATTATATTTTTTTAGCTTTAATAAAGTTTTATTTTATTTCTTTTTATTTCCATTTTTTATTTAGTCTTTTTAGATTTTTTTTAATTTTTTTTATTAGTCTAGTTATTTTTTAGTAGTGTTATTTTATTTAAGGGTCCAAATTAAACACACACACCTCATACACACTCACACCCTACTATCCTACACCCATTTACACACCTAAGTAACACACACCCTCACCTTAACAAACTATACCTTCACACAGCCAATCCAAATTCCCACCATCTTCAACCTATCACCAACCCCTCTCTCTCACCTCCTACCATTAGAAACCCAAGAACCCATACACAAAACCCATTAACCCCTCTCTCTCATACATGTCCATTACAAACCAAACCCGTCACCCAACTCCAAACCCGAGACCATCGCCGCTGACCCACCAGCCGGCTGCCCAACCCGCCGATCAACTCACCCATATCTGGCGACCTTATGTCGGCCATTACCCTCCGACCCTTGCTCCAATCCCACCCATACCAGACTCAAAAATCGCAACCCCTTTACCTCCTGAACCGCTGCCACCCACATCCCCCCAAGCCATAACCCGAGACCAGTCCTCCGACCCATTTTGGCCCTGCTCCAAAACGTTACTTCAACCCATTCAAACACCAACCCGAAAACCCATTTCAGCTCTCTCCTAAATCCCAACAAAATCGGGATCTTATCCCATGCCATCTCAATCCCAAGCCAAGAAAATCCCAACAATCTCTCCAATCAAAACCCAACTTCGTGGCTTATAAAAAGAGAAGTGGTGCAGCTCAATTAAAAGGACTCTCTCAGCACAAGAAGAAAAAAAAAGACACAGATAGAGAACGTGAGAGACAAAAAAAGAAAAAAAAAAGAGGGTAGAAAAAATAGTCAAAAAAAAGAAAAAATATAGTTTCAGGTCTAGAAAAATTTGTAGGTTCACTTTTTATTTTCAGTTTTATAATCCAGTCAGATTTTGTGACGAGTTTGGGACGCGTGTTCATGCACACAGTTGACACTAGAAATTATTGCATATCGTATTTCTTTCTCTTTCTCCTTAGTTTCTTGTTTGTTAATTGTGCTTGTGCTGAATTTTTAATCATGTCTGGCTAAACACCCCATTCAAGGGGTGGGATGAAACGCGTATGTTGAGTTGTTTTATTTGAATAATTGTTCGTTGATTCGTTCTAGGCTAATTAAATTGGGAAAAATCACACATTAATTTATATAACGAGAGTTAATAAACTAATGGTGCACATTAATATTTGATTTCTGGATTTCACTTAGAGATAAGTATTATTCTTAAATTAAAATATTATTTTTGTGTGTGTAATTTTAAGATTCGTACAAATTTTAATAAATTAATCTTAGCGAATATTTTATTGAAATGAGTGTGAATCTTATTTTTTTATGTTGTGACTATTCGCGATTTAATTACTGAAAAAGATAAAATTGAATTTAGAATTGTAACGAGAGTTAAATTTTAAATTCAATATTATTTCGAACTATTGAGTTGAATAATTAGGACTTTAAATTAATTTGACTACGCATTGTAATCCCACCTCTTGTTTCTTCTCATAAATTCTAAACTAGATTACTTTCTAAATTTTCATAGTCATTTGAGTTGGATAAATTTTCGTTTCCTCCCTGGAAAATTATTTTTAAAAATAAAAAAAAAGTAAAAATTTTTAAAACACAAAAAGATTTTTAATAAAAATTGGAATTGCAAGTTGTCACGATAACCGTTTCAATGCTAGAAATTGGATTGATACCCGAATTTACCACGATACTAAATTTTTAACAAGTTTTGTAGGTAATTCCAGGAATTTTGATACTCGAAGTTTGACCGCAGCGACTTTCCAAATCCATTTCCGAAGGAATACACAAATTAAGAGCTATCAAATACGCCGTAACATCCACTCCATTTGGTCCAAGATAAAACAAAATGTTGGGTTGAATAGAAATTCTAATGTTTTTGCATGAAGGATGATCATAATGCCAAAGGTTTGAAATAAGAGACAATAAATGAAATGCCCTTCCAATATTGACATGTAAGGTGTACACGACATTTTGATTTCAAATTATAACGGTTAGATTAACGAATTCCCCTTTTTAGCGTAAGTGATATAGTTTAGGGGCTAACTTAAGTCAAACAATATATTTGGGACCATTTAAAAACTTGAGAGATAGTTCAAGGACTAAAAAGGTAATTTCCTCGAAATAAAACAACTTAATTGTGAAGTAGCTAAATTGAAATGCTGGAACCTGAAACTAAATTAAAAATCGAATGAAAAATTACGTGAAAAATGAAATAAAAACTCAATTTAACCCTACAAACTAATTTGGATAAGAAATAGACAAATAAACGAAAATCTAAACTAGTAAAATATTAGTGAAAACCATTTGTTCATGGAAAGTTCTCATGCAATTGTGTCCTCCAATTTCTTATTTACAGTTCTCGAAACAATAACTATTATAGTCGAGTAACTGTTGGGTTGTTTCAATTCTAATTCCATGAAACGTGTATACAAACATGTTTGACCACTTTCTCTTCATCAAATACGTCTTTTTCCACATGCATTCTCTAAATAGTGACTACCCACATGCGGTTATTTTCACATGTATTCTCCCTAGGCATCCATGTGTCATTACATTAACGAGACAATTATTTCTCTTTACACCATTCTGATTGCGCTATTTCCCTAGTTTATTTTTCCACCTACACTAGTTAATATTTAGAGAAAATTTAACTTGTAGATCGTGATCCTTTCACGTTAAACCGCCATACTTCCTTAGCTTCAAAAACTAAGGGTTAGTTGGTCTTACCACATTTTATAATTGGCAATAATGATCATAGTCTAAGAGTTACAAATGCTTTTTAAGATATTCTGGTGATTGAGTTGATTTGCATGATTTGAAAAAAAAAAATTCGATGCATTTTCTCTCGTCTTGTTTCTCATCTAGCTTTATTGAGACATTTGCATCCAGTTACTATGTCCTTCAAATAAGAAGATGAATATGTTTTTGCTCCTCCATCACCTCCTTATTTTCTCCTCCGTCACCTCTTTCTTCCCTGAGAGGCATTTCACGCTTCATACCATCACGTTATATGCCTTCAAATCCTTTTAGAATAGACTTAGAAGGAATTCAAAGACCTTTGTTTGGATCCTTTAGATGACACATTGATCGGGCGCGAACCATGCATCGTGTAATATGGTAATCGTTGTTATCGATTCGGCGACTCAATGCAAAAAACCTAAACTACAACTACACTTGGCAAGCAAGCGCATCGGTAAGTCGGGTATCGTAACAAATCCACAGGGAGTGATTGAATTTTATATTTTAATTGTTTACTTACTTAAGGAATAAGTAAAAGGTAGTGGGTTGAAATGGCGAAAAAGGAAAAATAAGAAATTAACACTAAAAAAATTAATAAATCGAGAGATGGGGTCGCATCCCCGCCATGGGTTGAACAAATAATAATTAGAATTTTGGTTCGAAAATATTTAACCGAGCATTTTTAGTTAATCATAAACATCACGCAAGAAGAAATTTAAGTTAAAGTTGCGAAGTAAAATATTTAACCAAAAATGGTCACAAGCGAATTAAATTCAGTTTATTGCTATAAACACTAACATTGTATTACAAAGAAAGTTAAATGCATAATAAACAAACTTTATTACACGAGGTTTCAATTCAACGTAATTTTAAGCAAAACCTAATTTTTAGAGCTCGACGCCCATCAATGGCGGACACACGACCCCAACTCCTTATCTACGAACAATACATTGATTAAGCTACTTTAAGCAACAAATAAACTAATGAAAACAATAAATAAAGAAATTAAACTAACTAAAAAGCAAGAAATAAACAAGAACAACTATATTAATGGCAGGGGAAATGAATAGTATAACTTACAACACCAAAATGGGGATCACCCAAAGAGAAATCTCAAAAGCCTAACCCTAATCTATACTATATGAATTATATCTCTCTCAAAATGAGAGAAAATGTATTTATACAAAAGATATCCCATGGAAAACTTGTAAATAAAAGGGAAGAAAAACAAATATCAGCAAGGCCGAATCGATTCAGGGGATGTCCGAATCGATTCGGGTAAGGGAAAATCTCGAGACTGCAACAGACTGAATCGATTCGCAAGGGTGCAAATCGATTCGAAAATAGTGGATCTGACAGCCTGATTGGGCCGAATCGATTCGGGAGGGGTGATAATCGATTCAGAAAGGAATAATTGGCACACTGTCTCCACCCGAATCGATTCGAGAGGGGCCGAATCGATTTGGAGCTACAGGTCTTGAATCTTCTCCCCTGTTTTGGTTGTGTTGTAAATTCCTTCCGCTCAATGGCCCGTGACTTATTCATTAATGATCCGAATCACTTAACATTTGCGGCAACACGAAGCTTGCCCATGGGGATAGAAATTCCGTGAATATGTTGGACCAGGTACCTGTGGGGGAAAAATATGCCTACATAATAGCGTGACACGTGGAGAGCACTCCGGTCAAGATGGCGAGCAACAAACGCTCCAATAAAATAGGGACGACTAGAGTCCTTGATAAACTAAAAGACCGAGGAGCGGAATCTGATTCAAATCAAACTCCACGAAGATAAGACTCATCTATTTTTGTAACCCTAATGTAGCCCCTAACTATATATAAAAGGTACACCCCCCATTGTGAAAGGGGACTCAGAAGCTAGAGAAACACATTCATGTAAACTCTCTCATTATTCTAATGGAACACAGTAGAATCCCCCCGTGGACATAGTCCATTCATGGTAGAACCACGTAAATCTTTGTCTCTCTCATATTTATTTTTGTACATGCAACGTGGTGAATGGACACCCCCCTACGGGTAGATTTTTTGACACCACAATTGGCACCGTCTGTGGGAAAGGACATAAAAAGTATTTCCTTCTTGTTGACAAGATGAAGATTTACGTTGCAATGCAATTTCTTACAGGCGGGCAACCCCATCTAGAGCTAAGTTTTTCTTTATCCGCGTACAAATAAATTATATGTTCCGTACGCATCTTTTTGTTCAACCCTGATTCTCATATGTTTATATTCATAAATCTTGGGTTGAATTTTCATTTGTGAATTTTCATAACATTGAGTTTCATATCAAAGAAGTTTTGTACGAATCCTTAGATATATGGATTCTTTTGATGTTTTTTTGGGTATACACGTTATTTTCTGGGTTACATCATATATTATGATTCTCATATCCCAAATTTTGTGGCAGGAGATAAAAATTTAGAACGGTTCTCTCTCATCATCAAGAACATGGATCATTTCAACCTCCATTCGTAATGAGGAAATGATTAGGCATAAATTCTTCACATTTATCCCCTTAATTTCGATATTTTTATGATCTCGTGCGGTGTAAATAGCTTGTATTTGTCTCATATTTGTGCTACTAACCCTTTTTGGCAAGTATTTTGTATTTTGTTTATCTCTTATGTGTTTTACATGTATTTCATGCAAGTTAGTGTAAAAGAGAACTCAAAATAGTGCATGGGTATAAAATTAGTTCTCTAAATATAATAATTGATTAGCGTGTGTAGTTAATACGACACTTCTTAATTCATCCTTTGCTTACATACTGTGCGGGCTACGATCCCTCATATGTGTAATACTTTGGAGTGTTAAAGATCGGGTTTTAATTCATCCTTTGCTTACATATTGTGCGGGCTATGATCCCTCATATATGTAATACTTGGGAGTACTAAAGACCGAGTTTGATCAATTAATTCATTTACGACTAATTTTTTACTGGTAAACATACTAGGAGTTGGGGGATTGTGTCCCTCCCTTAATTTTCCAATGATTTTTAGTTAAGTTCTTTATTTTTCACTTTTTCCTTTGTCACTCAATCATCATCTATTATACTTTATTTTTTGAAGTAATAAATCAATTCAAATCTATCAAACATTCCCTGTGGATTCGATACCCAGACTCGCCAATATATTCCATTAGAGTGTAGTTAAAGTTTAGGTTTTTGTATTGCGGTTGGAAGCCGATAACAACGACTAGCGTATTTACACGGACGCTTGGTTTTCACCTCGATCAAACTGGTGCCGTTGCCGGGGAGTGTTTTTGTTATAGATTATAATTGATTTAATATTTCATAAGATATTTTTTTTCTTTTGTATTTTTTTTTGTTTTTGCAGGATTACAAAATTGAGCGCCAAGAAACGTTGAATACCCAACCGCACACCTCTTTATGTGAATTGTCCGTTTAGAAACTATTCGGTAATCATATCTTTTTAAAGTGAGTTCGGTTATTATAATGGATCATATGAGAATTATTCTCAAATTTTTTATTTTCAAGAATCCGCATCTCGCCCTATTACCATTAGTGAGGGCCTTCGAATTATTGAGAATGAAAGGCTTGAGAATAAATATCGGGAAGAAAATCGTGTTCGAGCTTTTTATATTCAAGAATCTCCGCCATGACCTATTACCATTAGTGAGGGCATTCTATGTCTTGAGTATGAAAGGATTGAAACAAATATCGAGAAAAAAATCGTTTTGGGGAGAAAGAGTTGGATGCATTATTCAAATCCAATGACGACTTTTCTTCCTATATATGTGAAACTAAAGAACGTTTTCAACCCAATGAGGAATCCGAGGTTCTAGAGCCAAGGAATCCTACTTTGAAAGAAAAAAATCTTTTTCTAATAAAAAGCATACTCAATTTTATTTCCACCCAAAGCACGATGAGTATCGATATAGGTCTTTTTATGAAAATGATCACACTTTGCGATGATATGCGTTGTAATTTGGAAAACAAAGAGGAGGTTGTCACCTCAATTTTTTGAAGAACATCTCATTGAAAGTGAGTCTTTCTCCCTTGAAATTCAATCTCCAAGTGATGACGAATCACTTGAGGATGAATTTATTTCATCACCATTCTCATTCACAGTTATTGAACCATTAGAAGTGCCACTATATTCCTATGAGTCGGCTGAGAATTTTGAAACATTTAAACCTTTTACCGACAAGGACTATTTGCTTGAATTGTTTCGAAGATGGACTCTTCCTTTTTGGGTGTCCCGCTTCCCATACTACTTGAAAAATCTTTGGGAGGTGATTTTGTCCTTCTTAGATCTCCATTGTACTTATCCCACCTAGCATCCAAACCCCCCATCATCCCGTTGAAAATTTTAATTTGTGATGGTTCATTTTTTCCATCTCACACAGACCTTCCATTGTTCAAATGTAATTCTTATTTTTCGGAAGACATGTATGAAAATGAGGGTACACCATTAATCCCTCACAGTCAAATTGTATTTTGGGTGGACCCTCAAATTTTTCAACTTCTAGTGTATAACTTATTAGAATTTCAAATCGTAGGTTGTAAAATAGTTAGCTTATTTTTTTCAGTTTAGAGTTTTTGTTATTCTTTTTGCTATGCTTGGTTCTAAATTGTAGATTCAATGGACTCGTTTTTTTCGGGGATCGCTCCATTTTGGGTAATATCTTTCTTTTCCTCTCTTTATGTTGTGTTCTTGATTCGTATTGAGGACAATGCAACATTTAAGTTAGGGGGTGTGGGATATTCTTCTCGTTTATTGTTTAGATTCATTGATTCGATCACATGTTCTTTCCATGTGTGTGTTTTTTTTAAATGAAATTTTTTGAAAAAAGCCAAAAATATTTTTCTTCAAAATAAATAAAATTTGGAGTTTAAAAGATTAAAAAATGTCACAAATATTCTATCTCAAATTATAAAATTCAAAATGCACAAAGCCAAAATTGACCAAAGATGGAAATTGAGTGAAATTGACGACTTAACGAATAAGTGTGGGGATTATTAACCTGGTGAGATTTCGAACCTATATTTTTTTTTACAGTATTTTAAATCAATCCGAGTTAATGATTAACTCAAAGTTCATTTCAGCGTTTTAGAAAAAAAGTCGTTGAAGATATCTATTTCTTTATTTTGACCGGTTATGAGAAATGTGTGAGATGTTGCCTTGAAAAACGTGTTCATAATATCTCTAAAGTTAATTCATCTCAAGACGCATATGGGATTGTAACTAGAAATTTGGACAATGAAGTAGGCCCTTGTTTATCACCCAAAAATATTGGCCATACAAATTTGTGAAAAATTATGCATTTGCTACCCATTTTGAGCCAAATAAAAATTTTCCAAGTTCGTTTGATAACCCCAAAACCCCAAATAGCCCGGAATTGTGAAAGTTAATAATCCTAGAAATTAAGTCCGGCAAGTGCATAAAAAGGGGAAAGAAAAGAATAGATAACCTCAGCAAGAATAGCAAGTAAAGAAAAGCGTGGAAAATATAAAAAAATAGAAAAAAAGAAAGAACAAAATGCGCAGAAGCCCAAAAAAGCACAAATGGACATCATAAGAAAATTTTCCAATTCTAGAATTTCCTACCATTCCCACTTTACCCAATTCACCTTTAACCCGAAAAAGTCCTAACTGAGTCCGAATTACGAAATCAATATAAAATATCAAAAAGATAATATGAGAGATTAAATGACGTGAACTAGAGGCGATGTTTCCATTTCCTTATAACCGTACTCCGATGATGAGATCTTTTGACCTCAAATAGTCTGTCTTTCCAATTGTGTGCGTGAACTTGTGTCCATTATATTTACTCTTTTTATCACACATACCGAGAGAATAAGCATATTTCTGAGTGATTCGTTTGTGAGTGCATCCCGTGAGATTTTGAAATCAAAAAGAATTTTTGAAAAGTAACGTAATGATCAATCGTTGAAAATTTGTGGTATAATCTTTGGCTTCGCGCGCGCGCACACACACACACACACACTATGATTTGAGACTCTTGAATATGAATTTGCAGTGACATTTTTTGGGGAGTTTAAATTGTACAATTTTTAAGTATTTTGATTTCTCTATGAGTCAATAACGAATTTTGTGGGTATATTCACTGCAAACCCTCACGACACCACTCGTCCTACTAGGGTAACCTAGGGGTTTAAAGGCTTATTGCATACACTAGATGCAATCGCTTGCCCGCAAAAAAGGTATTCTATGCCAATAAAGTTTTTGAAGGGTCCTTAACTCATACTCTTTTGCTTTTACATTGGTCGGGACGCGTAAAGTTCTAAGTTAGGGGGTTTGATTAGGCATAAATTCTTCACATTTATCCCCTTAATTTCGGTATTTTTATGATCCCATGCGGCATAACTAGCTTGGATTTGTCTCATATTTGTGCTACTATCCCTTTTTGGCAAGTATTTCCTATTTTGTATATCTCTTATATGTTTTACAGGTATTTCATATAAGTTAGTGCCAAAGAGAACTCAAAACAGTGAAAGAAACCAAGAAACGGGGAGTTGAAGGGTATTTTTATAATTTTTCATCCTTATTCCGGAGGTGGGTCCAACTGAAAAGTTGAAGAAATTTCAATTACAAAAACACTGGAAAGAATAGCACCTAAATCCGACCTACAGTGAATAAATTATGGTCATTTGAAGTTGAGAGGAATGAAGGAAAAAAAGCTGTCAGCCCCAAACCGAACCGAAGTTGAGAAAAAAGAACCGGTTTGCCCATTTGTCACGCACCAGATCCATTACAAACTTAGCCACGCTTTCTAAGTGTGACAAAAGTACCAAATACGGGATTTTTATTTTGTCCTTATCTTTTAGCGAAAAGAGTTTTGTGTTTTGGGGACTCTTCTAAACGACCTCTAGCCTATATATTCAGTCATTAGGACACTTTTTATTCAGATTTCATTCATATAAAAGCTCCATAACAAGTAGGAACATCTAGGAGAAGAATTTACATATTTTGCACCTTTAATTCAAGAGCTTTTCGGGTTTTTCTTCAATCTTTGATTTCTTCTTGCATGTTCTTGTTCTTCAATCTTAGTAACTTTTATTTCCAGCACTTTTATTATTATTTCTCATGTTTAATCTCTAATTCCAAGAAATTGTGAGTTCGTGCAACGTAGATAATGTAGTTTTCATAAATTTCACCATGTTAGGCTAGATTTTTAAGGGTTGGGATGCATGAACCCAACCTGATGTGGTTTGCATGGGTATAAAATTAGTTCTCTAAATTTAATAATTGATTAGCACGTGTTGTTAATACGACACAGCTTAATTCATCCTTTGGTTACATACTGTGCGGGCTACGATCCCTCATATGTGTAATACTTAGGAGTGTTAAAGATCGGATTTTAATTCATCATTTACTTACATACTGTGCGGGCTACGATCCCTCATATATGTAATACTTGGGAGTACTAAGGACCGGGTTTGATCAATTAATTCATTTACGACTAGTTTTGTACTGGTAAACATACTAAGAGTTGGGGGATTTTGTCCCTCCTTTAATTTTCCAATTAGTTTTAGTTAATTTCTTTATTTTCCCCTTTTTCCTTTATCACTCAATCATCATCTTTTATACTTTATTTTTTGAAGTAATAAATCAATTAAAATCTATCAAACATTCCCTGTGGATTCGATGCCCAGACTCGCCACTATACTCCATAAGAGTGTAGTTAAAGTTTAGGTTTTTGTATTGCAGTTAGAAGCCGATAACAACGACTAGCGTATTTACAAGAACGCTTGGTTTCCACCTCGATCTGGAAACCAACAAATCTTATGGTCATCTACGACTTCCAACCTGTGGGCTATTTTCAGCCCAGAACCAACAGTATTTCTGCTGTCTTGCCGACTAGATTATGCTCCTCTACGTCCTGGGTAAAAATTCGACCAATCTGAGTCGAATTCAAGACCGTCTTCCACAGGTTTCCTCGGTAACTCCGCCCTTATTGGTCGACTCTCGCCATTCGAAGATGAGGACCTCAGCTATGATTACCGGGGAACCCTAGGTGGTTGGTGACCAGTTTATGACCACCATCATCACACATCAGGCCAAGCATAGATTTCGGGAGTGAAACCTGCGAACATGGCTTTTCAACATCTGATTCCCCTCTTTTATTTTTATGAAAAACAAATTTGAGTATTGGCCCTTATTAACAATCCACGAAGGTAGAATTCAATTTTCTTACAGAAATCAAATCACCCAATGTCAGGTCCTTTTTAGAAGACCTCGGAAAATTCATATAACACAAATCGAGCATTAGCGAGCTCCCTGGTCTCCATCTGGTTACTCTCCGACCTGCCTCCATTCTCGTCGATAAACTTCGATCTACTCCACCCCTACTGGACGACGTTCCTATGGGAAGAACATGAACATCGCCGGACAACTCATCGTGGTCGGTAATCACCATACAGAGGCTTCCACACATGGCCGGTGACCACTACTATGCTACAACGAAGAGCTAGGAGGGGCATTTCTTCAACTGCGATCATAATCGCTGGCAGAAAAACAGAGAGCATCATCTACGACACTGGACCACCCTTCATGATCGGCGAACAGTTTACCACAATGACGAGCTCGGAGGAGATCACCACTGGACCTAATCAATTGTAGACGGCGAGCACGCCTTATGCGTTGTTTAACACGAACGAGATTATTTTGGGGCCTGGGTTTTCAGACCTATGTAACTTCATTAAAGCGCAATGTGCACTTTAGAAGACATTGGCCCACCTATTTTTTTTAAATCACATCTTTATGTGAAAATAAATTTTTGAAACCAACTTATAATTGAGTATTTGTTTGGGGTTCAAATGATTTTTTGCAAAAATTCTGAATCTAATCCTATGTCTTACCCATGGAATATATTTGGCAAATTTTGCATCATTAAATTCCCTTTAGGAGAGAGTTTGATTATACCATAATCTCCATTTAATGCACCATGATATTCATCTTCCCATTAAGTATGCTTGTTATTTTTATTATCACACGATGATTTAAGATGACATTTTTATGCGAATTTATTACAATTATTTTGTTCACATAAATAGTGGGGAAACTTATAGAGCACTCATGTCATTTATTCGATCATTTTAATTTTCAATATTGTCATCCAGCTACAACTATTAATCTCGGCAAAAGGTGATTATTGATTATTTAGCTCAGCTCCGACGGATGCTCGGGCACGGTTATCTCAGGGGAATTTTTGTCATAAAAATCATTGGATCATTCATACGCTACTTTGAATTTTTTCCTCAGCAAATGGCCGAGCGGAGGCATATCATATATTCTTTGCTGAACAATTCTCATTATAAATTCTATTTGATTTAGCCTCAACAGATAGTCGTACAATTTATTAACTTCCGCATGTACAAGATTTAGTCCCGACGGATGCTCGACCACAATCTTAAGCTCTTTGAAATCTTATCAATGATCCGACGGACACTCGAGCAAGCATCGCTCGCTATATTTACTCGTTACTTTACATATTTTCCATGATAGACCAGCTAGACACCACTTGTTATATTCATGATCCAATGGGTAGTTGAGCACGCTACAACACTGTAGACCCAACAAATGCTTGGGCAAAATTATTATTACTCCGACTGATGCTCGGGTTATATGATTCTTAACCTGAAGGATGGCCAGGCACATTCAAGATTCATCTCGGCAAATGATCGAAAACATATTTCTATATATTTAGTCCCGAAGATATTTTCCACACATGTCGCGTTTTATCCCCAATCGATGGTTTGGACACGTCAAGCGTAGACCAATGGATGCTCCTGTAAGGAAGAGTGATTTAGTTAGTATTGATGGTAACCCAAGGGGTAGAGGTAGGCCTAAATTAACTTGGTGGGATATTATAAAAAAGGACATGATATCATGTGGTGTAACCGAAGATATTGCACTGGACAGAATGGAATGGAAAAATAGGATTCATGTAGCCGACCCCAAATAATTGGGAAAAGGCTTTGTTGAGTTGAGTTGAGTTGGATGGTTGGTCAGGATAATTCTTATTTTTAGCACAACCCTAATTGATGGATACGCACATTTATTTGTGCATTATTCGTTTCCGTCTCATATTTTTTTTATTTGCTCACAAATTATGCTCACGGTTTTTATCATCATAAATTTGTTAGCAGGGGGCTATCTATACTTTATACTTCACAATTTTCTGTGAAAATAATTTTTTGAAACCAACTTACAATTGAGTATTTTCTTAAGAGATATTTGCAGAAATTCCAAATTAACTCCTATGTCGTACATCTGAATATATTTGACAAATTTTGCAACTTTTATTCGACTGTATTACAATTATTTTATTCACATAAATAGTGGATACTAATGGATGGTCGGTGTAGTATTTTTACTAATACCTAGCGTAACCTCGACGGATGCTCGGGCGCGACCATCCTCGTGAGATTTTATCATAAAAGTTATGGGTTCATTCATTTGATTCATTAAATACTATGAATCTTTTCATCGACACATGGTCGAGCAGATACACATCATATATTCCTTGACTGAATAAGCGAATCGCATGATAATTTCTATTTGATTTAACCTCGACAGATGGTCGAGCAATTTATTAACTTTCACAGGTGCAAGATTCGATCGTCCTGACGAGTGCTCGGCCACAATCTTAAGCTCTTGGAAATCTTATTAAGGCTCCGATAAATAATCGAGCACAAATTATTTTTTATATTTACTCGGTACTGTACAACTTTTCTCCGACAAACTAGCCACTATTGATCATTCGTCTTTATTATTCTTAACCTAAAGGACGATCAAACATATTCAAGGTTCATCCCGACAATGATCAAAAAAATATTTCTATATATTTAGTCCCAAAGTTATTTTCCACAATTGTCGCATTTTACCCCCAACAAATGGTTGGTCAGGATAATTCTTATATTCAGTCCCGACAGAGGTTAGCATAGTCGATTAATGATCGACGTTACATTTATTATTGTTATTTAACCCTAATAAATGGTTTCGAAATTTAGTTTTCACTAACACTGTAGGATCGTTTGTAATATCTATTCGGTCCTTCTTGCCTCGACGGATGCTCGAGCATGGATTACTTGCAATATCTACCAGTTCCTCTATAATTTTTGCCTCGACAGGCATTCAGGCATCAGTTATTTAATCTGGAAATCTACTTTTCATCTTCATAATCTTGCCTCGAAGGATGCTCAAGCATCATTTATCTTATCAATGATCCGACAGATGCTCGAGCATGGATCGTTCATAACATTTACTAGATCCTTTGCAATTTTGCTTCGACGGACCCTCAGCTTCGATGGATAGTCGACATTATGTGATCATGTCTCGATATCCAATGGACAGTTGGGAAATGCAATTCTTATTCAATTCAACCTCGATAAATGGGAAGTTGGGCAACCTGTATAACAAAGGTCCAATAACTCATAAATCAGTATGGAGTGCAACGATTAAGATATTTATCAACAAGAACGAATCCATCATGTAGGAAGTCACATATCCAGGAAGGTCACAATCAACCGTGGTTCCTAAGGCTTGAAGTCGAGAATCACCGGACTTCTCTTTGTCCACTCCAGCTAGTGATTTCATGGTTTATGGATGACTCACGTCTCATCTCCACTAGCCTATTTCATGGTATGCTCACTTAAGAATTTTTGGCCCACCGACCTGCGAACTGAGGCTATCACAACCAAGCGCCCAAACATTCTTTCTAATCTTATGTCTAATCATCAAAGACCTGCGTCAGGGCCTTCCCCTACTGGTCGACATTCTTTCATGTACGACGAACAAAATGTGTTGGCAATAACATTAGACCACCCTAAATGTATCAGCAACATCGTCAGACAATGCATGGTGATCGTCGATCACTAGGCAATGAATTAACTCGTCATCAACACTAAGATATCCAATCCAATCCAGAGGAACAACATTTCTTAAACGACACATCAAATCAATGCATTTCTGCATGAAGATGCTTTGAACTCATATCAAATTTCTTTAGATTCATGAGCTATATCGAGTCTTCCACAGCCTATTGGAACCACCATGCATGGTCAAAAAACCAGTGTGCCCCGAGGAACGATAAATTACATTGACCTATATGAGTAAGATAATCCTTAATTATATCCAGCTTGATGAACGATCAATGCGATACTTATCATCTCGATTATACAGATCAAATAACTCGATGAACGACCGGGCAGTCTTCTATTCACAGCCTGATTGAGGGCTCCATGGCAATGATGACACGTGAGCAGATGCACCGCAACATTTAAAGAAAAATAGAAGAGGTCAACTCAGGATGGATGCCAACATGGTTAACACTCGCATTTATCTTTCAAATGACGATCAGGACTAAGCTTGATTTAATTACAACAAATGTCTTGCTTGTTTCAATTCAATTAAGGAAGTCCTTGGGTCTTTGTCATCTCCAAACACAAATAGCCTCTCGAGTTGCCCCGGCAATAGTAAAAGCCCTATGGGGGTTCCCTAGGCAAAAAGCCAACTCAGGTTGGTCGCCAACTATGTTGGTCAGTTAAAATCCTGAACGGATGGATGGCCCTTAAACCAGGTGCATTTTTGCCATCATCTTTTAGGTTTAAGGAAGTGTGACGGCACAACCTAAAAGGTAAAATATACGGATATTTACATGCAAGGCATTAGAAAATGGAAAAATGTGAACAAAATTGGTATTACATTGACTTGAGGGAAAGGCCTAAGTATAATAAGCGTACTGATTACATATCAAATATTATAAACCTAATGCAGGGTCTTATCACAATTAGGTATATGCTCGAGCAAGGCTCGACACATAGGCCTGTGGTCGGCCTCTCCAATTAGACCATATGAAAAACCTAATGCAGGGTCTTACCCCGACTAGGTACATGCTCGAGCAAGACTATGGTCGGCCTCTACAATTGGACCATATGAAAAACCTAATGCAGGGTCTTACCCGGACTAGGTACATGCTCGAGCAAGGCTCGGCACATAGGCCTATGGTCGGCCTCTCCAATTGGACCATATGAAAAACCTAATGCAGGGTCTTACCCCGACTAGGTACATGCACGAGTAAGCCCCGGCACATAGGACTATGGTTGGCCTCTCCAATTGGACCATATGAAAAACCTAATACAGGGTCTTACCCCGACTAGGTACATGCCCGAGAAAGACTTGGCACATAGGCCTATGGCTGACCTCCCCAGTTGTAACATATGAAAAACCTAATGAAGGGTCTTACCCCGATTAGGTACATACTCAAGCAAGGGTCGGCACATAGGCCTGTGGTCGGCCTCACTAAGTGGACCATATATGATCAAAATACAGGGAGATGCCCTAAACTTGACGCACGCTCGATAAAGCCTCAGCAAACAAATTCTGAAGAGGCCTGTGGTCGGTCTCTCGAATTGGGCCATGTAATAAAACAAAATAATGAACTACTTTCGACCTGATCCCATGAGGGTACGTAGGCAGCTCGACACTCTCAAGTCTGATTCCCATATCAACCTAACGTCTCTCAACTCAAGCCAAACATTCATAAAAAAAACTTATAAAGACAATAAGAACAACCAACGAAGGCTAAAAGTTGAACAATAGCTCAAAGAGCGCCAGTCCAATTCACATCAGCAACTACGCATGTTAAAGAGATTATGGACCAGCTCCCAGCTCATCTCGAAATCAACTCAGCTGAATTGTGACCTATGGGGCTATTGTGGGGGAAACATATGCCTATAAAATAACGTGACATGTGGCGAGCACTCCGGTCAAGATGGCGAGCAATAGATGATCTAACAAGGTAGGGATGACTAGAGTTCTTGATAAACTAGAAGACCGAGGAGCTGTATCTGAGTCAAATCAAACTCCATGAAGATAGGACTCATCCATTTTTGTAACCCTAATGTAACCCTTAACTCTATATAAAGGGGAAACCCCCTATTGTGAAAGGGGGCTCAGAAGCTATAGAAACACATTCATGTAAACTCTCTCATTATTCTAATGGAACACAGTAGCAGCCTCGTGGACGTAGGGCATTCATGGTCGAACCACGTAAATATTTTTCTCTCTCATATTTATTTTTATACATGCAACGTGGTGAATGGACACCCCCCTACGGGTACATTTTTTGACACAATAGTACCCAAATTGTAAAATGACTAAATTGCCCTTACGCAATGCGGTTGCGTACGAAACTTCGTCCGAATGTGTCCAAACTTCATACTAAGCATCCAAATACCTACAGAAGCTCAATTAACCCCTGAAAAACATGTGAACATCAAAATCCAGAGGTTGTCTGGTTAACGAGCATAAATATAGGGAGTAAGATACCCGAGGGAGCTAATAATGCGTAGGTTAACGGATAAAATACGTAATATTTACATCGTATCACACCCCCTTAACTTACACATTGCTAGTCCCTAGCAATGAAATAGGAAACAAAAAGAACTACAAGTAAACCAAAAATAGGAGATAGTAAAAAATGAGATAAAAAAGAGTAAAAAGATAAGGACACTTTCGCGGGTGAATGATTGCATTTAGCATATTCAATAAGCCGTTAAACCCTAGGTTACCCTAGTGGATGAATATAGTCTCGTGAGGATTTTCAGGGATGAGACCCAAAACAGCATGTGGTTTCCTCAAAAATATGCCCAAATTAATATGCGACAAACTCAACAACAATGAAAAAGATTTCAAACATGTTATTAGCATATCGAACGAATTCAAGCCAAAGTCAGTTGTTATCACTACACCAAAATGGGTAAATTGTCACCCTTCTAGAGCTTAGCCTTGTCACGATCAATGACCGTGACAACAAACACGCGTTTTGTGTCACGGTCATTGATCGTGACAAGGCAGTGACAAAGTATTGTCACGGTCATTAACCGTGACAATACTTGTAATGTTGTCACGGTCATTGACCGTGACACGACCGTGACAAATTTTGCAGTAAAAAAAACCCTTTCTCGTTCTTTTTCCCCCCCGCTATTCTTCCCTCCTTTTCTCTCTCTCTCTCTCTCTCTCTGTATTATATATATATATATTCATGTGTGTGTATGTGTGTGTGTGCGTGTGTGGGGGGTGGGGAGGGGGTAGGGCAGGGTGGGGGTAGGGGTAGGGTGGGTGGGATGTGCGTGTGTGTGTGTGTGTGTGTGTGCGTGTGTGGTGGGTGGTGGGTGGGTTGCGATGTGGGGAGGGGGTGGGGCAGGGTGGGGGTAGGGGGTGGGGCAGGGTGGGAGGGTGGGCGGTGGCAAGTGTGTACCAATGGAGATCATGAGGAAGAGATAGAAAAATTATCTTAATTAATTTAAGAATTTTATCTTAATTAATTTATTATTAATGCAATAAATTATATATATATATATATATATATATATATATATATATATATATATATATATATATATTATTGTAATTTGAAATGGTAATATAATTTTAAATGGTAATATAGCACCTACTTCGCAAATTTAGGGTTAACATTGTAACATTGTAATTTTGAATTGAACTAATTTGCATTAAGTTTTTAACAGAAAGAAACCACTGGTTAACAACCATGTTAAAAATTTAGGGTTAACATTGTAACTTTTGAAATGTCAAGTCTAAATTGAAATTAACCCCAAACTTCAAGATTTAATTTGCATGTTTTCATAATAATAATAATAATGATAATAATAATAATAATGGTAATTTGTGTTTTTGGTTAAGATATAGTTAATTTTTTCCCCCTACAAGAGTTGAAAAAAAGCCCATTTGGATTTATGAAAATATGGTTATTTGGGTGTTAATTATTATAAATATTTTTCAAATTACTTACGCTGGTATAATTATTGTGGTACTTGTAGTTATTTTGCGTGTGTGTGTGTGGTGGGGTGGGGGGGTGGGGAGGGGTTGGGGTTGGGGTAGGGGTAGGGCAGGGTGGGGGGGAGGGGGCAGGGATGGGTAGGTGGGTGGTGGGGGGCTGCATGTGTGTGTGCGTGTGTGGTGGGTGGGGGGAGGGGGTGGGGTAGGGTGGGGGTAGGGGGTGGGGCAGGGTGGGGGAGGGGGCATGGATGGGTGGGTGGGTGGTGGGGTAGGGGTGGGGGGCAACGTGTGTGTGTGTGTGTGTGTAGTGTGCGTGTTTGTGAGTAATGTCCTTTGTAAACGAATTGATTGATTGTCCCTCATTGTAAATTAGTAAATTAATATATGATTAATTATGAAAGTAGTATTTCCCCTCATTGTAAATTAGTAAATTAATAATTGTATACTTTACTTGTTATTTTAATTGATGAAAATAATTAATTGAGTAGATGAATTAGAAGGAGTACGGGATACACATTTGTTGCTGACATTGCTGTTGGATTATAGTGGATCGATGTTGGGTTGGTTAATTTTAAAAGTGGCATGACCACTGGATTATTGTCTGTATGGGGGTGGAATTTTTCAACTTTTTTTGAAAATTACTTTGTTTATATGCTTCGTACCTTTAATATACGCTTCGTACCTTTAAAAGTGGTATGACCACTGAATTATTGTCCATTGAGGTGTTTAACAGTAACAATTCATTTTTATTTGTAGTAATTGTACATATTTGCATGTCTTGTTTTAATTCATTTTGATATGTACTAATAACAGTTTTTTTACAGCAAATGTCTCCTTCAGGTATTAAGGTGAGGATGATGATGCTAGTTATGATGATGTCGTCTGGGCTCGGTGGTAGAAGAGGCGACGAGGGCTCCTCGGTCCCTAGTCTCTCCAAATATGGAAAATTAGGAATGCCCATCGAGAACAAATCAGGGCTATTAGCGAGATCCCTCGAGCTGGTAAAGACGATCATCGGCCTGAGGTACATTAGTTGGAATGAGGTGCCATATGACATCAAGTTAGCTATTTGGGTGGCACTACAGGTAATATATTTATATTTATATTTATATTTATATGAATATTTCAATTTCAATTTCGATTTCGATTTCAATTTTATTTTATATTTATATTTCTATTTATATTTATTTACAACTAATATTGTATTTGTTGGACAGGAACAATTCAACCTGGATCCTAACCTACGCGATTTCGTCTTGGAGCAATTGAGGGAGCAACACAAGACGTGGAAGAAAAATATGCGATTCCGGTACTTTGGGAAGACACGAGAGTTCATTATCCAACGGCGTGAATCCGTCCCACCGAGGGAGCCGATCTCATTGGCACAATGACAAAGGTTCATTGACAATGAGATCGGGGAGACACAATTGGCATCTCGCCAATTGGGAAGGGAAAACCGGGCAAAAAAGACGGACGTGCACTACTCTGGCCGGACTTCTTACACCGAGGTGGAGCATAGGATGATGGTAAGATTAAATTTTTCTATAACTACATAAAATATATTATTTTGTATTATTTTACTTTGTGGGGACGATATTAATTTTACTTTATTTTATTTTAGGGGACAGAGAGTGGCTCTGGGGGTAGGCCACATAGGCTCGATAATTATGTGGCTCTTCAGATGAAGAAGGGGAAGGACAAGGTGGTGTCCCTAAGCGTCGCGGCCACGATTGTAAGTAATCCGACAATTTATTTTTGTTAATTACGTTATAATTTTTTAATTTAGTTATTTTACTAATCATGTGCTTGTTATCGTTTCGGGCAAAGATTAAGGAGGTGCATGAGTCGCAGTCTGATGCCAACAAGGCATCTTTATCCACAGACGAACTCAGCCAAGTGCTTGGCTCTTATCGCAAGGGTAGGACAAGGGGGTGAGCTCGCAGGTGGCCAAATCTAGGATCATCGGATTGGAGAAGAGAGACACCGGGTTGGCTCAAACGGTGGATTCACATGACATAAAGCAGTCCCGTTTGGAGGCGACGGTCCGGGATATGTACTCATTCGTGAAGCGTTCGTTGGGACGGTCCGGGATATGTACTCGTTCGTGAAGCGTTCGTTGGGAGGAAACCGTAAGGATAAAGGAAAGGAGAAGGCGGTGCGGGAGGAGGTGAAGTTGGAGGAGGTGTGGGAGGAGGAGGACGAGGATGTGGACCTCGCTGCTTCATCGCAGAGACGTACGGACTTTGAAGATTCACTTCCCTATTTGGCTCCCTTCAACAGACCGATGTCGACACTTGGTTGACCGAGCGTGTTTATAATGGAAATATTTGATAGCCAGCGGATAGGGCAGGGGTTGAGGGACCCGAATATCATCCAGGGTGCACTAGTTCATGGACATGAGCTTCAAGACATCGAGTCCTGGGTGCTCATCATGCATGTGACGACCGGTAAGGAGAACTCCCAATTGTGGTTGCGCGAACAATGTGGCACGACTTATATAAGTGGATGTGTTAATTCATATATCGTGTGGCCTACTCACCTCCTCAGCGTTATGTGACACCTCGACTAATTAAATACCGGGTAGCTATTCCTTTATTCAAATTAATACAAAATGTCAAGTTGGTTTAGTTCATAGCATCACTGTCGAAAACGTTTATTTAAATAATTACTAGCCACCTAATATTTTAAAAAGTGAGTTGTCAATTTTAATTTACTTAGATTAACATGCAACCAATTAAATTATGAGCTAAAGGTAACACAATCACATCACAGTCACAATAGAATAATAATGGAATAAAAATGTGTCTGGAGCAACACTCCTCTTAATAATCCAAATACTGAATAAAACCAAATACAAAGTGTGAATAATTAATTAATTAATTAACTCCAACACTGAAATAAACCGAGTATGATAAAACTGTCTCTAAAAGAAGTGGGGCGACATGCCCTAACAACTGAAGAAATCTAAAATGGAGTCAATGTAGAAATTGGAGGCGTCTACTATCGAGGTCCTGTAACTTCCACAGCAGCTACAGCATGTCACTGGAATGGAACTCCTAAGCTTGGCGTCCCTGTGGTTGGACACCTAAAAGGTTTTTACAAGAAAATAGATTTGAAAGCAAACGGGTCAGAGCCCAGGGTGAAAACAGTTTAAAATATAGCAAGTGTTTAATGACATTAAATAGTGAATATAAAATACATGTTAGTTACGTGCACTCACATGAGTTCCTCACCTCTTAGCTAATTGTGCACTCCTAACATATCAGTAACCCGTCCTAGTTATGTCACTAACTACTAGTCTATTTCACCACCTGACTTTACGATATAATATAAGGGTCGATACCAGACATTTAAATATAAACTGTGAGTCTTCCTTTCTATTTCTCAGATTTACCTAATATAATTATTATATGAATTTCCCATTTTAACACTACTAAAAATGTCACGAGTATTCACATTTACACTTTAATAAAAAGTCTATTTCAATTTCCAGTATATTAATCTCATCATAAATATACAATAAGGGAACCCCTAGGCTAAGCTGCGGTGCACACATACTATGCTATCTAATCCCGGTACATCACGTACATAAGGACAACATATTCCGAATCTCTCAAGAACCGTTTCAATAAACAACAATCACACATAAGGGAGGTGAACATAGTTCACATACCCATGGGTCACGCACATATCTACGCTCCCATGGTCAGCTGACTTATTAACTCACAAATAAGTCATTCACAGCCCTATGTCCTTAAGGTACCAATCTAAATCCCCCCGTAGGCACACACGGATGGCCCAATTCGAAAGCCGACCTACGGTGATAGCAAGTATGGTAGGTATGTTATACACATAAGTCCATATACTAAGCAATCACACAACTTAGGTAATCTTAAAATATTAAATAAGGTATATTCTACATTCCTACACCGTTATCCCGATTTCTACAACTTTAAGTCCATGAATAATATATAATATAGACCGCCGAAACATCTCACGTCGTAGTTTCAAGTACTTAAATCCTAACCCACAAAAGTTACCAAGTCTCCCATTATTCACACATTTACATCCCCTATTCTTAAGGTCCTCATTTCTGCCACTAACCTTATATTATACAACTATCTAAAACTTAGTCATCAACTCTCAGTCTCAAATAGTATCACACTCATAGAGCCTTATACAGTTTAATATAATTCCCAATTTGACTTTTAATTATGAATCGAGTCTCACAAATATGCCTACTGGTCTTCCTCTAATCTAATAGTATTCACAAAGTCCCCACCAATAATTTTCTAGGGTCGAAATTGTTAAAAATCCAACAAAGGAAAAATATAACCGATTCTGGGAAGGTCGATCGATCGACCTGGGAGTGTCGATCGATCGATGGTGGTCGATCGATCGAACTGGGAGTATCGATCGATCGAACACACCAGATAGGCTACGACCTGCTTCGTTTTTCAATCCAACATTCGTCCCAAAACTTCATTACAAGGTGTGAAAATCTAATCTAACGTTATAAGATCATCATACAACCAAAATACATCATTTCTAACCTTCCAAAACCTTTTAATCATCAATCATTTGTCTTATATGGATCAAAACTTCAATAAAACCCTAGTTTTCTATTTTCCTCAAGAACAGTGATAAATCTCCTCTTAAATTCGTTTTTTTAATCATCAAAAGTTATGTTTGGGGTACTGAATTCGTTCAGAACAGATCTATATATAATTCCAAATCAAGGTTTAGACTTGTACATCAAATTCATTGGGTTTTTCATCAAATCTTTCAAAACAATCTTTAATTTCTACACTAAGCATGGAGAAAATATTCATTGAACTAATGAAACCAAATCACTTGCCTTAAGTTTGATGTTCCAATTCGTTGCTGGTGTTCAAAGGCTGGTTCTCTCTTTTTTTCGGTCACAATTCCTTCCAAAATGGTGGAGGTGGGTGGCAGTTTTGGTTTGGAATCCTTTTAGAACTTCTCTCTAACTCCTGTAGCCCACTTTCTTGTTTTGGGCTGATAATGGCCTTAATGGCTTTTCTAATAATATATAAATAAACCCTAAAATTCTTGGGTCTTAATTCCTTAATTTTTAAAATTACCGAAATACCCTTCCGGGTTGCCGGTTTGGCCTAAAAATTCTCCGGGACCCAAACTAAACCCCCGACTAGTATTTTCTGACTATCTCGACACTTCCGGACATGTTGGCACACTCAAAATGACCATACGGTTGATAAAAATATAATTTACTTTTTTTTAAATCTAATTAAACTAATTTCTGACGCAACTGACACGCGTGTCCCAACTTAATTTCCCAAATTGTTGTATTTAACTCTTGACAATTTTAATACTTTCAATACTCATATATTACCATATATACCCAGTAATATTCAATATTATCATCATAATCATATACCAACTCGCGTCACGCTAATATTTAAATCCGGATTAATATCCAATTAATTCTCATTTAATTGATTAATCCATTCAATAAAAAAATCAATAAATTACGGGGTATTACATACTCTCCCCCCCCCCCCTAATAACAAAATTTCATCCCGAAATTCAAAAATAAACTATACCTGGCAAAAATAACTCTGGATAACGCTCGCGCATCTCATCCTCGCGCTCCCATGTGGACTCCTCGGCATTATGATGCCGCCACTGAACACGTAATAACAGTACTATCTTCGACCTCAGTTTCCTCTCCCTGTGGTCCAGAATAGTAATCGGCCCCTCTTCGTAGGAACTATCAGGCTGAAGATCGATGTCCTCTAAAGCAATATGGGTATGAGCCAAATCGTACCTAAGATACTTCCTTAGCGAGGAAATATGGAACACATCACGAATCCTATGCAAGTGTTTCGATAACCCAAGTCTATACGCTACTCGCCCAATCCGCTCGATGATAGGAAATGGGCCCACGTATGTAGGTGCCAATTTCCCTTTCTTCCCTAAATGCATAATTTCCTTCATCGGAGATACTCCGAGTAGCACCTGGTCCCCCACCTTGAACTTTCTAAAGAATCTTTTGGCATCAGCATAACTTTTCTGTCGGTCTTGAGCCACCCGAATACGGCTCCGTATCATCTCTATCCTCGCCGAGGTATCCTGAATCACCTCTGGCCCAAGAAGCTTGTTATCCCCCACCCCTAACCAACATGCTGGGGAACGACAAGGTCGACTGTATAACGCCTCGAATGGAGCCATGCCAATAGTGAACTGGTAGGAGTTATTATAGGCAAACTCCACCAGTGGAAGGTACTGCTCCCAACCACCTCCAAAGTCTAGGATGCACATACGCAACATGTCCTCCAACATCTAATTTGTCCGCTCTGTTTTCCCATCTATCTGCTGGTGACATGCCGTACTCAGCCGCAACTCTGTACCCATGGCTTCCTAGAAAGTCTCCCAAAATCACGAAAAAAAAATCTTGTCTCTGTCCAACACGTTATTGAGAGGCACCCCGTGGAGTCTCACTATCTCCGCTATAAAAATATGGGTATACTGTCCCGTAGTGTAGTCTGTACGGATTGGTAGAGAATGAGCAACTTTGGTCAATCTATCCATGATTACCCATATGGAGTCGTGACCCCTCTGCGAAGTAGGTAACCTCGTGATAAAGTCCATGGAAATGCTCTCCCATTTCCACATCGGAACCTATAACGGCTGTAGAAGTCCTACCGGTCTCTGATGGTCCACCTTTGACAAGTGGCACATTTAGAGACGAACTCGGTAATATCTCTCGTCATCCCGCTCCACCAGTACTGTCACCTCATATCTTGGTACATCTTATCCCCACTAGGATGTACCGCGAACCGTGTGACTGTGTCATAACCTCGTGTCGCAAGTCTTTCCCTTCAGGGATAACCACTCTCCCATTGAAGCGTAAGCCCCCATCTGAACTAATGGTATAGGACTCGGCTCCCTCTATTAGTAAACGAACTATCTGCTCTTGAAAAAATGAGTCTTTTGTCTGGGCCTGTATCACTCTCGTAACAATCTGGGGCGTAACGGTCATTATCGACATGAATGATCGGGCCACTGCGTCCTGGTGTCCCAACTCCTTCCACTTTTCTCTCCACACTTCGGCCACCTAACCTACTGGCCTACGGCTAATTGTGTCTGCAACCACGTTAGCCTTTTTCGGGTGGTACTGGATATTGAATTGATAATCCTTCACGAACTCAAGCCACCTACGTTGACGCATATTTAATTATTTCTGCGTGAAGAGGTATTGTAGGGACTTGTGGTCCGTGAATAAACGGAATTTCTCCCCCAGGAGATAATGTCTCCAAATTCGAAGAGCAAATACAACTGATGCTAACTCCAAGTCGTGGGTGGGGAAATTCTTCTCGTGAGGTTTAAGATTACGGGAAGCATACGCTATGGCCTGACTCTCCTGTTGAAGTACACCTCCAAGTCCTTGTAAGGACACAGCGGTATAAATTAGATACTCAACTCCCGGCCTCGGAAAAGCTAACACTGGCGTTGAGGTCAACTTGTCCTTCAACTCATCTAATGCCAACTGACAGGCATCGCTCCAAATAAATGGCACACCCTTGCGAGTCAGATGTGTCAAAGGACCCGCTATCTTTGAGAAACCTCGAATAAACCTCCCGTAGTATCCTGCTAGGCCCAAGAAACTACGTATCTCAGTTGGTGTTTTGGGTTGTCCCCACTCCCTCACCCCGACTAATTAAATATCGGGTAGTTATTCCTTTATTGAAATTAATACAAAATGTCAAGTTGGTTCAGTTCATAGCATCACTGTCGAAAACGTTTATTTAAACAATTACTAGCCACCTAATATTTTAAAAAGTGAGATGTCAATTTTAATTTACTTAGATTAACATGCAACCAATTAAATTATGAGCTAAAGGTAACACAATCACATCACAGTCACAATAGAATAATAATGGAATAAAAATGAGTCTGGAGGAACACTCCTCTGAATAATCCAAATACTAAATAAAACTAAATACAAAGTCTAAATAATTAATTAATTAACTCCAACACTAAAATAAACTGAGTATGATAAAACTGTCTCTAAAATAAGTGGGGTGACATGCCCTAACAACTGAAGAAATCTAAAATGGAGTCAATGTAGAAAGTGGAGGCATCCACTATCGAGGTCCTGTAACTTCCACAGCAGCTACAACACGTCACTAGAATGAAACTCCTAAGCTTGGCGTCCCTGTGGCTGGGTACCTCAAAGGTTTTTACAAGAAAATAGATTTGAAAGCAAACAGTTCAGAGCCCGAGGTGAAAACAGTTTAAAATATAGCAAGTGTTTAATAACATTAAATAGTGAATATAAAATACATGTTAGTTACGTGCACTCACAAGAGTTCCTCACCTCTTAACTAATTGTGCACTCCTAACGTATCAATAATTCGTCCTAGTTATGTCACTAACTACTAGTCTATTTCACCACCTGACTTTATGATATAATATAAGGGTCGATACTAGACATTTAAATATAAACTGTGAGTCTTCCTTTCTATTTCTCAGATTTACCTAATATAATTATTATATGAATTTCCCATTTTAACTCTACTAAAAATGTCACAAGTATTCACATTTACACTTTAATAAAAAGTCTATTGCTATTTCTAGTATATTAATCTCATCATAAATATACAATAAGGGCACCCCTAGGCTAAGCTGCGGTGCACACATACTCTGCTATCGAATCCCGGTACATCACGTACATAAGGACAACGTATTCCGAATCTCTCAAGAACCATTTCAATAAACAAAAATCACACATAATGGAGGCGAAGATAGTTCACATACCCATGGGTCACACACATACCTACGCTCCCATGGTGAGCTGACTTATTAACTCACAAATAAGTCATTCACAGCCCTATGTCCTTAAGGTACCAATCTAAATCCCCCTGTAGGCACACAAGGATTAGATGGCCCAATTCGAAAGCCGACCTCCGGTGATAGCAAGTATGGTAGGTATGTTATACACATAAGTCCATATACTAAGAAATCACACCACTTAGATAATCTTAAAATATTAAATAAGGTATATTCTACATTCCTATACCGTTATCCCGATTTCTACATCTTTAAGTCTTCAAATAATATATAATATAGACCGCCAACGCATCTCAAGTCGTACTTTTAAGTACTCACATCCTAACCCACAAAGGTTACCAAGTGTCCTATTATTCACACATTTATATCCCCTATTCTTAAGGTCCTCATTTCTTCCACTAACCTTATATTATCCAACTATCTAAAACTTATTCATCTACTCTCAGTCTTAAATAGTATCACACTCGTCGAGCCTTATACAGTTTAATATAATTCCTAATTTGACTTTTAATTATGAATCGAGTCTCACAAATATGCCTACTGGTCTTCCTCTAATCTAATAGTATTCACAAAGTCCCCACCAATAATTTTCTAGGGTCGAAATTGTTAAAAATCCAACAAAAGAAAAATATAACTGATTCTGGGAAGGTCGATCGATCGACCTGGGAGTGTCGATCGATCGATGGTGGTCGATCGATCGAACTGGGAGTATCGATCGATCGAACACACCAGATAGGCTACGGCCTGCTTCGTTTTTCAATCCAAAATTCGTCCCAAAACTTCATTATAAGGTATGAAAATCTAATCTCACGTTATAGGATCATCATACAACCAAAATACATCATTGTTAACATTCCAAAACCTTTTAATCATCAATCATTTGGCTTATATGGATCAAAACTTCAATAAAACCTTAGTTTTCTATTTTCCTCAAGAACGGTGATAAATATCTTCTTAAATTCATTTTTTAAATCATCAAAAGTTATGTTTGGGGCACTGAATTCATTCAGAACAGATCTACATATAATTCATAATCAAGGTTTAGAGTTTTACATCAAATTCAATGTGGTTTTCATCAAATCTTTCAAGACAATCATTAATTTTTACACTAAGCCTCGAGGAAATATTCATTGAACTAATGAAACCAAATCACTAGCCTTAAGTTTGATGTTCTGATTCGTTGCTGGTGTTCAAAGGCTGGTTCTCTCTTCTTTTCGGTCATAATTCCGTCCAAAATGGTGGAGGTGGGTGGCGATTTTGGTTTGGAACCCTTTTGGAACTTCTCTCTAACTTCCGTAGCCCACTTTCTTGTTTGTAATACCCCGTATTTTTGTGATATTTATTTATGGGATTAATTGAATTAAATGTGTATTAATTGGAAATTAATCCGGATTAAAATACTAGCGAGATGCGAGTTGGTATTTGAATATAATGTGCATATATGATTATATATGAATATCGAAGTATGAAATTTGTCGTGAGATTGAAATACGGCAATTTGGAAATTTTGTTGAGACGCGTGTGACAGTCGCGTCATGGAATATAATTATGATAATTAAAAAGTGAATTTTAGTTCTATTAACCGTATGGTCATTTTGAGTGCGCCAACGCGTCCGGAAGGGTCGAAATAGTCAGAAAACACTAGCCGGGGGTTTAGTTTGGGTCCCGGGGTATTTTTAGGCCATACCATCAACGTATAAGGGTAGTTTGGTAATTTTGGATTTTTGGGAATTAAAACCTACGAAAATTGGGAATTAATATCTGATTTGGCAATAACCCACTAAGCCCACTAATAGCCAAATAGACTACGGAGGTTATTGAAATTTATTCCAAAGAGTTTCTAAAGCACAAACCCTAGCCACCATTGACTTTAGAGAAGAAAGCTTGTAGAGGGAGAGATAGAAGGATTCTGCAGAGAGAGAGAGAACCATTCATCAAATTCGTCATCAAATAAGAGATTCCAATAAGGCAAGTGGTTTAATTCTAATTAATTTCAGAGAATGCTTCTTCCATGTGTAGAAATTGATAAAAATCTTATTGTTCTTGGGAGTTTGATAAAAACCCATTAATTTGGAATTAGAAACTTGTATTGTGATGAGGATTTGCATGTAGAATTATATGTAGGGGAATAATCTGATGTTAATACATTTTGGATGAAACAAAAAACGGATTTATTTAGACTCTTTGATGATTTATAAATTTTAGGGTTCATGTTCTTGAAATTTGGGGATAAATGTATGGATTTGATATTTGGATGATGTTTATAATGAATTAATCCCCACAAAAACGTTAGTAGGTGACCTATGTATGTTTAGGGACGATTAGGAACCTTGAACAATTGCTGAACTAATGTTTAGAAGAGATTAGAAGTGAAGAAAAGAAGGAAAAAATGAAATATGGATTTCTGGGCTCGAATCTGGCCACTCGTTAGAAGACCTGCCAGGTCGTTCGAACGAGCTCGTTCGAACGAGTTTCTAACGAGTTGACAGTTTGGGTTCTAACGAGATGGATGTTCATTCGAAGACTTTCGTTCGAACGAGATCTCGTTAGAAGGCCCAGTTCGTTCGAACGAACTCTCGTTCGAACAGCCTCGTTCGAACGAGACTTCGAACGAGTTGACAGTTTAGGCTTTTTAGCCTGTTTTGATCCCGAGTGTCCCATAACCTTTGTATATGTAGAGATAACCTTCCCTTGATGATTAATTGTTACATTTGGGATGTTTGGGATATAATGAGGAGTCAAACCTAGAAGTGTAGTTTGAACCTAAGGGAAAATATGAAGTAGGACGTGAGTGTCTATTACGTTGTGAGAACTATTGACTGGCCTAATTTATTATAGTAACCGAGAACATATAAATTGTGTAGTATTATATGTGGGAACGAAAATGAGAAGTGTACCACCAATATTATGGTGATTACTAAGATGTGTGAATACTTAGTATATGTATTGATTTTATGTGTATGACATACCTATCATACTTGCTATCACGGGAGGTTTACGTTCGCTTAAGGCCTTCTAATCCTTGTGTTGCCCGGATTTAGATTGGTTACCTCGATGAACATAGGTCAGAGAAGGACTTATTGGGATGTTAATAAGTCTGCTGATCGTGGGAGCGCAGGTATGTGCGTGACCCATGTGATGTGACTGTGTTCGCCTCCATTATTTGTGATGTTGTAATCTGAGAACGATTCCTGAGAGATTCGGAATACGTGATCCTTATGTATGTGATGTACCGAAATGGATAGCAGAGTATGTGTGCACCGCAGCTTAGTCTCGGGGTGCTTGTATTGTATATTTATGACGTGAATAATATACACTTAATTAATGGGAACTTTCATGTTATTATTGTGAATAATATTATGGTAATGTTTTGAGAAAACGAAACGGGTTAATTGATAGTGAATGGTATTTCTAATCGAGAATCTGAGAGTAAGTAAAGCCCTCTATTTATTTGATAACGCTAGAATGTAATATGGGAATCGAGTAGTAAGGGGTAGAACTTATTACGGTTTGGTTAGATATGGATGTCTTATAGATGGGTACGATACGTTAGGAGTGCACATGTAGTCGAGAGGTGAGAATTTCATGTGAGTACACGTCCTAACATGTATTTTGCATTTAATGTTTTAATGTTATTAAAACACTTGTTGTTTTTAAAATGATTTCCACTTTCGGGCTCTGACCCATTTGCTTTCAAATCTATTTTTGTAAAAACCATTTTAGGTGCCCAGCCATAAGGACACCATGCTTAGGATTCTCATTCAGGTGACGAGCTGTAGCTGTTTGTGGAAGTTACAGGACTTTGCTTGTAGACGCTTCATCTATCTTGACTCGATATTCTTCAGTTTTCAGTTGTAGGGCATGTCGCCCATTTCTTTTAGAGACATTTCATTTATTTCAGTTATTGAGACTTCTGACATGTAATTATTCAGGATTCAGACTTGTAGTATTATTTTTCAGTTGTGGGATTGTTGTGAGGAGTTTTCCTCCGGATTTATATTTATGTTGTTGGTTATTCATTACTTCATTATAGTGAATGGTTGTTATTCTTTCATTATTCTTTTACTGCATGTTAATGAGACTTGACTTAAAATTTGGCACTTACTTTTTAAATACTAGGTGGTTAGCAATTATAAAAATGTTTTCGACAGTGATGCTATTAACTGAACCAACTTGGCATTTTGAATTAATTTAATAAAGGAGTAGTTACCCGGTATTTAATTAGTCGGGGTGTCACAGGTGGTATCAGAGTATCAGGTTCTAGTGTCCTTTAGGATCTGTACGGCTTATTATGTTTCCGCTGAGCTTTCTTTGATGTAGAGCCCTATATTTTAGGACTGTTGTATTCTTTTGTATATGCTACGTTCTTCAGCTATTTTAAGTTTATAACTGCGAATTTATAAACTCCATTCTTATTTCAGATGCCTCCACGACGTGCACAACGGGTTCCCAGGGATGCAACGCCAGAACCACAGCCCGCACCAGTTCAGGTCACGATGAATGCCGCCAAGGTTGCAGCCATAGTGGCCCAGGCGGTAAATGCCGCACTTGCCGTAGTTCAGCAGGCACCACCTCAGGCGCCGATAGTCGCGCCGGTTCAGGCACATGCATTCCCGTCTTCTTGGGAACGTGTTCGAGATGCTTTTCAGAAAGCACATCCTCCGGAGTTCGCAGGTAGCTCCGATGTGGTTGTTTCGAGTCAGTGGAGGAAGGACATCCAGCGACACCTGAGGATGTATGAGTGCACAGATGTCCAGAAGTAGATACTAGCTACCTTTAAGCTAGTAGGGTCTGCACTGCAGTGGTGGGAGTCTATTACCACAGTGGAGGAGAGAGATACTCTCACTATTCAGGAATTTTGGGTGTGATTTGACCGCAAGTACTTTCCGTCGGCTGTTCATACGGAAATCAGGAGGAAGTTGATGAGCCTTCGACAGGAGGGTAAGACTGTGGCCGAGTATGAGGCCGAATTCACCGATCTTCTGAACATTATTCCGGATGAGATACCGACGGAGGAGAAGAAGATACAGAAATTTACGGACGGGTTTACATGGAGAATTCGTCAGCACTTGTTAGGGAACCTCTCGTTAGCCACTTATTCTGATGTGGTTAACGCTGCATTGCTCCATTATCAGGATCATCGCTTTCACATGACTGAGGGCAAGCGATCGGGAGAGTCTAGCCATCAGGGCAGGACCGGAGGAAATGGTGCCAGTGGGGCACAATCTGTTCAGGGGCAGAGGCACGGTGATCAAGGTACCCAACAGGGGGATCACAAAAGGTTCAGGTCAGGAAATTTTAGGCACGAACAGGGAGGTTTCCGGCAGGGCCATCAGGGTCCGAACGGCCATCAGAACCAGTAGGGTCAGAATGGTCAACAGCAGTTTCAGCAGGGCCAGTGGAGGAACGGTAATGGCCACCAGGGCCGGGGGCAACAGGGGCAGAGAGGGGGGAACTTCCCGGGGAAGTGTTTCGTTTGTGGCAAGACTGGCCATAAACGCCAGGACTGTCCTGATAGGGGCAGGGCCCCGCAGCAGCAGCAGGGTGCTCGACAGGAGCCCCAGAGGCCACTTTTCCCACCAGCTCTCCCAGCTCCAGCACAGGTGCTAGCACTTCCAGCCATTCCATCAGTTCTTATGCAGCAGGGGCAGTTACAGTATGGACGTGTCTATAACGTCCACCAGGCAGCAGCTCCGTAGGCACCACCCGCGATTGAGGGTATGTTTCCTATCCATGGTACTATGGGTAGGGTTTTATTTGATACGGGGGCAACACATTGCTTTATATCTACACATTTTGCGAAAGCCTTAGGGTTGTTAGCCACAGCAGAGAGCACAATGACGTGTGTAGACTCACCATTAGGGAGTGGGTCACTTATTTTCTTTATATGTCGGGGAGTAGGGGTAGAGATTGGTAGTTTGGTATTACCTGCATATATGTTAGTATTAGAGATGACCGAGTATGATGCCATTATTGGTATAGATTAGCTTGTTGCGTACCGAGCCATGATTGACTGTTTCAGTAGGAGTATTATCTTTGCCATTCCCGGGCAGGAGATGTTTTTGGTGGCGATGCCTCGTTCTGAGGGAGGATCATCCACTCATTTGTACTATATAGAGGAGGAGACCTCTAAGGAGGTGGTGATACCACTTGATTCGATTCCGGTTGTTAGAGAGTTTGTCGATGTATTTCAGGATATACCTGGACTACCCACCAGTCGAGAGATTGACTTTGTCATAGACTTATTTCCAGATACGAGACCTATAGCACGGGCACCGTACCGTATGGCTCCAGCAGAGATGCAAGAGTTACGGGATCAGATTGAGCAGTTGTTGGGTCAGGGGTTTATACGGAGGAGTACTTCGTCGTGGGGTGCCCCTGTGTTGTTCGTGAAGAAGAGAGATGGTTCACTGAGATTGTGTGTGGACTACCGAGAGTTGAATAAGGTCACGATACGTTATAAGTATCCGTTGCCTCGAATCGATGACTTATTCGACCAGTTGAGAGGAGCTTCTTTCTTCTCAAAGATTGATTTGAGATCGGGATACCATCAGTTGCGTATCAGGGAAGAGGATGTCTCGAAGACTGCGTTCTTATCGAGATATGAATCTTATGAGTTTCGGGTTATGCCTTTTGGTTTGACCAATGCTCCAGCCGTATTTATGGACTTGATGAATAGAGTGTTCGGAGATTTCCTAGATCAGTTTGTCATTGTCTTCATCGATGATATTCTGGTTTACTCTCAGACAGAGGAGGAGCACGCCGATCATTTGAGGCAAGTTTTGCAGACACTACGTCAGAACGAGTTGTATGCAAAATATGAGAAATGCGGGTTTTGGCTGAAGGAGGTCCAGTTTTTGGGTCATATTATTTTCGACCGGGGAATATCTGTTGATCCGGGGAAGGTATCCGTGGTGAGGGAGTGGGGACAACCCACGACACCGACAGAGATTCGTAGTTTCTTGGGCCTAGCAGGATATTACAGGAGGTTCATTCGGGGATTCTCAAAGATAGCAGGTCCTTTGACACATCTGACTCGTAAGGGTGTGCCATTCATCTGGAGTGATGCCTGTCGGTTGGCATTCGATGAATTGAAAGATAAGTTGACCTCAGCACCTGTGTTAGCATTGCCGAGACCGGGAGTTGAGTACTTAGTTTACACCGATGCGTCCTTGCAAGGACTTGGAGGTGTATTGCAGCAGGAGAGTCAGGCCATTGCTTATGCATCCCGTAAGCTAAAGCCTCACGAGAAGAATTACCCCACTCATGACTTGGAGTTGGCGGCAGTTGTATTTGCCCTTCGTATTTGGAGACATTACCTTTTGGGGGAAAAGTTTTGATTGTTCACGGACCACAAGTCCCTACAGTACCTATTCATGCAAAAGGAGTTGAATATGCGGCAGCGAAGGTGGATTGAATTCGTAAAGGACTATCAGTTTGATATCCAGTATCACCCGGGGAAGGCTAACGTGGTAGCAGATGCGTTGAGCCGTAGGCCAGCAGATGAAGTGGCAGGGGTGTGGAAGGCCAAATGGAAGGAATTGGGACACCAGGATGCAGTGGCCCGATCATTCATGTCGGTAATGACTGTTACACCGCAGATTGTCACGAGAGTGGTAAAGGCACAAGCAGATGACTCGTTCTGTCAAGAGCTGATAGTTCGATTACTAGCAGAGGGAGCTGAATCCTATACCGTTAGCTCAGACGGGGATTACGCTTCAATGGGAGATTGGTAGTTCCAGAAGGGGAGGAATTGCGGCACGAGGTGATGACCGAGTCGCACGGCTCACAGTTCGCGGTACATCCCGGTGGGGACAAAATGTACCAAGACATGAGACGTCAGTATTGGTGGAGCGGGATGAAGAGAGATATTGCCGAGTTTGTTTCTAAATGCGCCACTTGTCAGTTAGTAAAAGTGAATCATCAGAGACCGGCAGGACTGCTACAGCCGTTGTAGGTTCCGATGTGGATGTGGGATAGCATATCCATGGACTTTATCACGGGGTTGCCTACGTCACAGAAAGGTCATGACTCCATTTGGGTGATTATAGATAGATTGACTAAAGTTGCTCATTTTCTACCCGTAAGGACAAACTACACTGCGGGACAGTATGCCCAGCTCTTTATTACAGAGATAGTGAGACTTCACGGTGTGCCCCTAAATATCGTGTCTGATCGAGACAAGATATTTGTTTCACGGTTTTGGGAGAGTTTTCAGGAGGCCATGAGCACGGAGTTGCGGTTGAGTACGACATATCACCCGCAGACCGATGGGCAAACTGAGCGTACAAACCAGATGTTGGAGGACATGCTACGTATGAGTATCATTGATTTTGGGGGTGGATGGGAACAGTATCTTCCACTGGTGGAGTTTGCTTACAACAACTCCTACTAGTTCACCATTGGCATGGCTCCATTTGAGGCGTTGTACGGTAGACCTTGTCATTCCCCAGCATGTTGGTTGGAGGTGGGGTACAACAAACTGCTTGGGCCGGGATTGATTCAGGATACTTCGGCGAGGATTGAATTGATTCGAAGTCGCATTCAGATAACTTAGGATCGATAAAAGAGCTATGCTGATGCGAAGAGGTTCTTCAGGGAGTTCCAAGTGGGGGACCAAGTTTTGCTCAGAGTATCTCCTATGAAGGGGATTATGCGCTTCGGGAAGAAAGGGAAGTTGGCACCGAGATATGTGGGACCATTTCCTATTATTGAGCGGATTGGACCGGTTGCTTATAGGCTTGGGTTACCGGAGCATTTGCATCGGATTCACGATGTGTTTCATATTTCCTAGCTAAGGAAATATCTTAGAGATGATTTAGCTCATTCTCACATTGCTTTAGAGGACATAGGTCTCCAGTCCGATATCTCCTACGAGGAGGGGCCGATTGCTATTTTGAACCGAAGTGAGCGAAAACTGCGGTCAAAGATAGTTCCGTTAGTGCGTGTTCAATGGCGACATCATAATGTTGAGGAGTCCACATGGGAGCGCGAGGATGAGATGCGCGAACGTTATCCAGCGTTGTTCTTACCAGGTACTTTCTAGTTCCGAATTTCGGGACGAAATTCAGTTATTAGGGGGGAAGTATGTAATACCCCGTATTTTTGTGATATTTATTTATGGGATTAATTGAATTAAATCTTTATTAATTGGAAATTAATCCGGATTAAAATACTAGCGAGAGGTGAGTTGGTATTTGAATATAATGTGCATATATGATTATATATGAATATCGAAGTATGAAATTTGTCGTGAGATTGAAATACGGCAATTTGGAAATTTTGTTGAGACGCGTGTGACAGTCGCGTCATGGAATATAATTATGATAATTAAAAAGTGAATTTTAGTTCTATTAACCGTATGGTCATTTTGAGTGCGCCAACGCGTCCGGAAGGGTCGAAATAGTCAGAAAACACTAGCCGGGGGTTTAGTTTGGGTCCCGAGGTATTTTTAGGCCATATCGGCAACGTATAAGGGTAGTTTGGTAATTTTGGATTTTTGGGAATTAAAACCCACGAAAATTGGGAATTAATATCTGATTTGGCAATAACCCACTAATCCCACTAATAACCAAATAGACTACGGAGGTTATTGAAATTTATTCCAAAGAGTTTCTAAAGCACAAACCCTAGCCACCATTGACTTTGGAGAAGAAAGCTTGTAGAGGGAGAGATAGAAGGATTATGCAGAGAGAGAGAGAACCATTCATCAAATTCATCATCAAATCAGAGATTCCAATAAGGCAAGTGGTTTAATTCTAATTAATTTCAGAGAATGCTTCTTCCATGTGTAGAAATTGATAAAAATTTTATTGTTTTTGGGAGTTTGATAAAAACCCATTAATTTGGAATTAGAAACTCGTATTGTGATGAGGATTTGCGTGTAGAACTATATGTAGGGAAATAATCTGATGTTAATACGTTTTGGATGAAACAAAAAATGGATTTATTTAGACTCTTTGATGATTTATGAATTTTAGGGTTCATGTTCTTGAAATTTGGGGATAAATGTATGGATTTGATATTTGGATGATGTTTATAATGAATTAATCCCCACAAAAATGTTAGTAGGTGACCTATGTATGTTTAGGGACGATTAGGAACCTTGAACAATTGCTGAACTAATGTTTAGAAGAGATTATAAGTGAAGAAAAGAAGGAAAAAATGAAATAAGGATTTCTGGGCTTGAATCTGGCCACTCGTTAGATGGCCTGCCCAGGTCGTTCGAACGAGCTCGTTCGAACGAGTTTCTAACGAGTTGACAGTTTGGGTTCTAACGAGAGGGTTGTTCATTTGAAGACTTTCGTTCGAACGAGATCTCGTTAGAAGGCCCAGTTCGTTCGAACGAACTCTCGTTCGAACAGCCTCGTTCGAACGAGACTTCGAACGAGTTGACAGTTTAGGCTTTTTAGCCTGTTTTGATCCCGAGTGTCCCATAACCTTGTGTATATGTAGAGATAACCTTCCCTTGATGATTAATTGTTACATTTGGGATGTTTGGGATATAATGAGGAGTCAAACCTAGAAGTGTAGTTTGAACCTAAGGGAAAATATGAAGTAGGACGTGAGTGTCTATTACGTTGTGAGAACTATTGACGGCCTAATTTATTATAGTAACCGAGAACATATAAATTGTGTAGTATTATATGTGGGAACGAAAATGAGAAGTGTACCACCAATATTATGGTGATTACTAAGATGTGTGAATACTTAGTATATGTATTGATTTTATGTGTATGACATACCTATCATACTTGCTATCACGGGAGGTTTACGTTCGCTTAAGGCCTTCTAATCCTTGTGTTGCCCGGATTTAGATTGGTTACCTCGATGAACATAGGTCAGAGAAGGACTTATTGGGATGTTAATAAGTCTGCTGATCGTGGGAGCGCAGGTATGTGCGTGACCCATGTGATGTGACTGTGTTCGCCTGCATTATTTGTGATGTTGTTATCTGAGAACGATTCCTGAGAGATTTGGAATACGTGATCCTTATGTACGTGATGTACCAGGATGGATAGCAGAGTATGTGTGCACCGCAGCTTAGTCTCGGGGTGCTTGTATTGTATATTTATGACGTGAATAATATACACTTAATTAATGGGAACATTCATGTTATTATTGTGAATAATATTATGGTAATGTTTTGAGAAAACGAAACGGGTTAATTGATAGTGAATGGTATTTCTAATCGAGAATCTGAGAGTAAGTAAAGCCCTCTATTTATTTGATAACGCTAGAATGTAATATGGAAATCGAGTAGTAAGGGGTAGAACTTATTACGGTTTGGTTAGATATGGATGTCTTATAGATGGGTACGGTACGTTAGGAGTGCACATGTAGTCGAGAGGTGAGAATTTCATGTGAGTGCACGTCCTAACATGTATTTTGCATTTAATGTTTTAATGTTATTAGAACACTTGCTGTTTTTAAAATGATTTTCACTTTCGGGCTCTGACCCATTTGCTTTCAAATCTATTTTTGTAAAAACCATTTTAGGTGCCCAGCCACATGGACACCATTCTTAGGATTCTCATTCAGGTGACGAGCTGTAGCTGTTTGTGGAAGTTACAGGACTTTGCTTGTAGACGCTTCATCTATCTTGACTCGATATTCTTCAGTTTTCAGTTGTAGGGCATGTCGCCATTTCTTTTAGAGACATTTCATTTATTTCAGTTATTGAGACTTCTGACATGTAATTATTCAACATTCAGCTTTGTAGTATTATTTTTCAGTTGTGGGATTGTTGTGAGGAGTTTTCCTCCGGATTTATATTTATGTTGTTGGTTATTCATTACTTCATTATAGTGAATGGTTGTTATTCTTTCATTATTCTTTTACTTCATGTTAATGAGACTTAACTTAAAATTTGGCACTTACTTTTTAAATACTAGGTGGTTAGCAATTGTAAAAATGTTTTCGAGAGTGATGCTATTAACTGAACCAACTTGGCATTTTGAATTAATTTAATAAAGGAGTAGCTACCCGGTATTTAATTAGTCGGGGTGTCACATTGTTTTTGGCTGATAATGGCCTTAATGGTTTTCTAATAATATATAAATAAACCATAAAATTCGTGGGTCTTAATTCCTTAATTTTTAAAATTACCGAAATACCCTTCCGAGTTATCGGTTTGGCCTAAAAATGTCTCGGGACCCAAACTAAACCCCCGACTAGTATTTTCTGGCTATCTCGACCCTTCCGAACACGTTGGCGCACTCAAAATGTTCATACGGTTGATAAAAATATAATTTACTTTTTTTAAGATCTAATTAGATTGATTTCTAACGTGATTGACACGCGCATCCCAACTTAATTTCCCAAAGTGTCGTATTTAACTCTTGACAATTTTAATACTTTCAATACTCATATATTACCATATATATATACCCAGTAATATACAATATTATCAACATAATCATATACCAACTCGCGTCTCACTAGTATTTAAATCCGGATTAATATCCAATTAATTCTTATTTAATTAATTAATCCATTAAATAAAAAAATCAATAAAATTACGGGGTATTACACGTTAACCATACCACAGACATTTAGTGACATTGATTTAAGTTTGAATTGAATTGTTTTAAATTATTACATTTGAATTATATTTGGATTATATGGTGATGCATATTCTCTCTATTTTGAATGTGTATATGCATTATCTCTATTTTATCTGGATATATAATGTTTGAATAGGGACAATGTTGCTATAATAGGTACATATATACTGCTGGGCAGTGGCAGTGGCCATACTTTCCAGCAGATTTTTTTTTCAATTCTGCCCAAAATTGTCATGGTCATTGACCGTGACAAGTCCTTGACAAATAAAGTTGTTACGGACTTGTCACGATCATTGACTGTGATAATTTTTTTAAACACTGTCACGGTTTTGTCACGGTCCTTAATCGTGCCAAAGCTTGTCACGGTCAATGACCGTGACAAGTCCGCGACAAAAAAAATTATCACCCCCAGAATTTTCACGGTCATTGACCTTGACAAGTCAAACTTGTTAAGGTCAATGACCATGACAATTCGGCAGATTTCGTGTAGTGTATTAACAGGTTGAATGCACCACATAGAATTGAAACTTTAAAAGTGGGAGGGAGGGAGAGAACATGCATAGCATGATTTGGAAAAAACTTAAATAATCCGGATGAATATAAAAGTAAGCATATATTCAATCCTCATAGGCATTAAACTCAACAAATGAAATCACTCGGAATGGGGGATAATACACGGAACATGCGGGCATAAAGAGTAAATGTAAATGAAAACTAGGCCGCGCACATGTCACAAATGAAGAACGCTATATAGGAAATTAAAAACTGTGATCTCAATGAAAGATACCGCACATTAAAAGAGGTGAAATATATTTTTACAGATTATCAAACTATTTTGACTTTTGAATTAAAATCACCCTAAGATCACATAGGACTTGTAGGGTTGTAATGTTGATTTGGGCTTAAGGTACGAAATGAAAGGTAAATATATACGAATTCAAAGTGTTCGGGGATGAAAACTTGGGACAATAAAAGATTACGAGCATTTTCAAAATTGGAATATGATTTCCATAGCAAGCATTAGATATAGCACTTGGAGAGAAATAATTATTATCGAGTTATATACACAATATATACAACTTTCTATTTCTTTTCTATTCTTCCTTTTTCTAAATTTTTTTCTAACGTTTTCTTTTTCTCTTTTTTCATTTCTTTCTTTTCTTTTCTTTTCTCACTCTCATATGCTTAAATTGCAACCACAAAATATTAACATCATTCAATCCCAAGCAACATTCCAAACAAAGGTGTGGAAGGTAATATGTATGGTTTAAAACTCCAATGTGGAGTTGGTTATGGGATTTTGGGGTTATGAAATGAAAGGCTATATTTAAGCTGAAAGGGGTTGACTAGGGAAAGATATAAGGTGAGGTCAAGGCTAATATGGGTGATATAACAAAGATTGACTATGGTCATTTCATAAAGTTTATGAAATTCTCGAGTCAAATGAAAGAATATAGAGATTACCGACAAATGAAAGATTGACTTTGAAAATCATGCTCAAGTAACACATTTCAAGATATAAACTTAATTAATGAACGATTAAATGAAAGAATAGAGAGATTACCGACAAATTCAATGAGGAAATAATAGTGTGTACACTCACAAATGAAGGTAAGTCTCTAATCTCACCTGGTGTAAGTATATACAATGCAACAAAAGATTACCGAGTTATAAAAATCTTAAACCAAATCAATAAAATAAAGGAGGCGTATGTCTTAATGGGATAAAGTTCAATTCATGAAGTTATTCATAATATCAATGATTTAAAGACTAAAGTCTAATAACTTCTAAAATCGAGAACTTGCATCATTGGGTTGTCTATTGGATCGGGCAACTATTGAAATTTATCATCGAAAACAAGGCAAAATGCCAAACAAAGGAGAAAAACGAATGAAAATATTTTTAAAAATTTTCAATTTTTCACAAAAGGCATACTTAATAACTAACCTATGATAAAACCCATGGATAAATTAAAGAAATGGATAAAATATCCCATACCCCCTAACTTAAATGTTGCATTGTCGTTAATGCGCATTAAGAATACAACACAAAGAGAGAAAAATAACGATATTACCCAAAATTGAAGCGATCTCCAATAAGCACAAGTTCAAATGAATCTACAAAACAAGTTAGTACCGAGCATAGCAAAAACAAATAACAAAAAGTTAACTAATTACGCTAGACAAAATTAAAAGGAAAGAAAAACTAAAGAAAGAAAAAATAAAAAGCTAACTATTTACAACCTACTATTTAGACTTCACACTAACTATACACTAGAAGTACAAATAGTTGAGCGTCCACCCAAAAAGGGATTTGTCTTTGAAAGATCAACGGTGGACCCTCCAAAGCGAACATGCCTCCCAGAAAATAGGAATTCCCTTTTAACAACAAAAGGCATGTGTAAGGGGTAAGAAATGAACCATCTCCAATTATAAATTTTGGGTGGACGATGGGGCATTTGGATAACAAGGGTGACAAGACCACATTGATCTCGGGAAAAATAGAATCACCTCCCCAAGGTTTTTCAATTAGAAGGGGGGGGGGGGGGTAGTGCAAGTGGATAGCCCATGAGATGTAACATCTCAAAATAACATTCCCATTCAAGAATCGAGTCAAAGTCCTCAAGACTTTCAACCGATTCTTGTGATAAGTTTAACAGTTCGAGAATAGTAGGGAATAAAGGAAAAGAAGGACTATCAACCTCAATACAATCGAAAGAATTAATAAGAGATTGAAATTCGAAAGTGCTAAAGTTTAGATCACTCTCAATTATTTCTTCATCAAAAAGGGGTGGAGGTGAAACGCAAGTTTCAACCTCGACCCAATTTTGTAAAGAAATGATCTCATCGAGCATGGCATAATTCTCCAAAAACCAAGATTGAGAACTTTCAGAATGGTCATTTAATTCCTTTATCATTAAATCATAACCAAACGAACAAGAAGACATAATATCTTCTTGTGAGGTTTGCTCATAGCTAACGGGATTCCGCTTTCCAAATTACATTCCCAAGGAAATGAGGGACTACTTACAAATTCTTGAAATTCACGCTAAAGGCGTTCATTTTCAAGAATTTGTAGGCATTCTCTCATTGTTTTGGTAGTATAACTTGGAAAATTACTCTGAGAATAATTAAAGTTATCTAAAGAGTTATAACGAGACATTTCAAAATAAGATAATTCAATATAAGTGACAAGCGCCAAAATTTCAATTTCTCGAAACAATTGTAACACCGCGCCTAATTAAATACCGGGTGGCCAGTCCCATACCAAATTAAAACAGAATACACAGTTGGCTCATTCTTAGCATCACTGTCGACAAACATTTACAAATCACCCAATACCCAATTAAGCTCGTGTTAAAAACTTTCCAAATTTGAATTCCATAAATTCATTTTTAGTTTACGAATAACACTACACATTTTTTTCTACCACAATGATAACTGAACAGATAAAACAAAAGAATCTAAATGCAATTGGAATAAACATTCCCAAATAATAATCCAATACAGTAATCCCAATAATGTATCAAAATGACACGAGTACAAGACTATTTGACTCCGATAGAAATGAGATAACTGAATTCCTCTGGGCGACATGCCCTACATAAAAGAACACTACATAATGTGAATCAAATGAAGATAGGCATCTAAGCAATACTCCATAGCTCATCATAAACCTCTAAGGTTAGCGTCCCTGCTGCGGGACACCTGATATAGAAGGTACAATAGAAAAGAGAATATGCAAAGGAACGGGTCAGAGCCCGATGTAAAAATAGGTTTGAAAACAATAAGTATTTAACAAGTACAATAAAGCATTTAATATGTACATGTTAGTATCCAAACTCTCACTTGATATTCTCACCTATCACCTAGAGTGCACGCTTCACGTTTCCTATTTCCCTCCTAGTTAATGGTTCCTCCTAACTAGTTTCCATAATATGATTCCATCACATATAATAACCCCGTATGTCCCATACCATACGTAGTATAATCGTTCATATACATTTAATATGAATTAAGCTTTTACAATAAATATTCATTAACTTAATTCAATTCTTTTTCTCTATTCCCCGTTATCTACAATTATCACACACTAGAGTGATCTAGCCACTATATATACATACATTTAATTCATTATATATATACATATATAATACGGCACCCCGAGTCACAGCTGTGGTGCATGCATTACTCTTCTATTACGTCCCAATATCGCTGGTTGCCGAATAGGGGACTAAAGGTTCAGTAAGGATTCCTCGAACCACAAACATCAGCACAAAAATTGGAGGCGAACATAGTCCTCATACCCACGGGTCACGCACATACCTACGCTCCCATAGTTAGTGAACTTATCAACTCCCCGATAAGTCTTTCATAGTCCTATGTTCTCGAGCGACAAATAAAAAATCCCATGGATTCATCAGGATATGACTACCCTCACGCGCAAACCTCTCATCGATAGAAAGTAAGATAGGTATGTCATACACATAAATCATCAATAAATCAAATAGGCATTATCATATACCTATAATATAATAACAACCAGGTACTCACACTACCCTAAGATAGTTCTCATACGTAGCATTACATCTCTTAAATCCTACGCATTAAAATATTATGACTTTACTTCCTTAATTTAATAATTCCAGAGTCTTACTCATTACTCAAGGTTTAAATAGGTTTTTCCTCAATATATTTATTCAGTAAGAAATCACTAATATATCCTACTAGTCCATATCATCTTATCTCCCGAATTACTATGAATTAATCCCTCCTTTAGTTAGGATTACTGCCAATAGTTTTTAATCTTTTATAAACACATTTTCTATCACCCGGGACTGAACCCTCTTGTAAACCTAATGCTACCTAGGTCATTTATTAAATTTCCCCTACTGGACCTATCCTTAATCCTCATGAATACAAATTAGAGTCCAACACATGAATCTAGCAACCGAAATTTATTTCAATTTAATTATCATAATGCTCGTCAATTAAATCCCAATCGTATTAATTTGATTCTTATCTAGGGTTTACTGATCTTCCCTAAGTCCCATTATATCCAATTAATAATCACCAAAGATTTACAAAAGGTTTGGAATAATAACATGCATTAAAAATAAATAACATCATCATTTCTGGGGAGGCCGATCGATAGAAGGTAGGGGGTTGATTGATTGATCGCCCAGATATTAGCCTAGATTTTGCAATTCTTTTACTACGGGTTTCATAACTTTTGATCATTCTAACCTTTATATTAACAAACCAAATTCCTTATAATCCTTACTACATGATATAAAAACATATGTAAATGATTTCTAATGATATAAACATCCTAGAATCATCAAGAGTTTGAATTAAAAGCATATATTTATCCTCTTTTTCCAGAAAATTATATACATGATATCTTCAAGAACACACCAATGATTCTCAAAATTTCTTCAACAACTTAATGATTATTTCGTGGATTACTAGATACCTATAACATGAGTTTGATTCTTATATATTTTTATTTTCCAGAAATCAATCAAAAACTCTATCTTTATCTTCCAAACATGTAAAATCTCATCTTTTCAATAACTATCCTAACATGGACAATATACTAACTAGATTGAAATTATCAAATACTTGCCTCTAATGAAGATCTGATCCTTTGGGGTTATATAACACAGGTGGTTCTCCCCTTCTCCAGTCACTTCCGGTTGTGGTTGGTGGTGGTGACCTTTGGTCCTTGGTTCTCCTTCTTTCCAAGCAATCTTCTCTTCTCCCAAGCACCCTTTCACTCTCTCTAAAAAGTTGACCTCTCAATTTTGTGTAGAAGAGATGAATGAACCCACGTACAACTAATCTCCAAATATTTATAATAAGACAAAATCTGAAATCACTACTCATCCCCCCTTTAAAAATGACCAAAATGCCCTTTTCGGTTGTCTTTCATTTCCAAATGACCGAGACCCAAAACCAACATCCAAATATACTTTTCTGACTATTTCAAACCTTTCGGATGAAACGATGCACTCGAAATGACTATAAGGTAGATGTAAAAATAAGTTTCCTTTTTAATTTGACAAATTTGTCCCGACACGTCCCATACCGCGACCGACGAAGAATTCAAATTACTGAATTAATAACTCACAGCAATATCAATAACATCACATTCATAGATTACCTAAATATCTTTAAGTAATATACGGAATCATTCATTTTAATATCCACAATTAGGATAAAACCCAAATAAATTAATTTATAATAAAATCCAATTAATCCATTAATTTAAAATATAACACATTTTAAAAGTCATTAAAATTACGGGACATTACATACTCCCCCCCTTATAACAGAATTTCGTCCCGAAATTCTGAAAGATAAATCATACTGGTAAGGTCAACTCTGAGTATAGATATCACATCGCAAGTAATCTATGTCGTACCGCCCATACATTACATTTTCGAAAATTCTTATTGATGTTACACCAAGTCTCACCATATAGTTTCAACTGAATCGAATTTAAACTTTACCCAATCTTCCTTATACCATCCTTGTGACAAAGTTCCATTATAAAATGGATATGGTTACCCGCATAGTACTCTGATTTACCGCAAAGGTTATAAACTCATATCCTAATGACCTAACTTACTTTGACTCCCAACGTTTGTTAGTTTCATGCGTAGGGCGTCTCGCAAGAGAAATCCAAACAAGGAACCCCCCCGATACACTTATACCTAAAGTAGTTGGTCATCGAAACTCCTCAGGTCCTTAGTTAATAGTATATAACCTCTCTACGGGTCTTATCGATTTTAATAAAAGTCTACTCATCTACCCTCTTGTTAAAGACAAGACACTGGCTATAGTTTTACATACGCTCTCATATACCACAAGTCAATCCACGCCGCTAGTCACATCATGTTCGGATATGCCTAAAGTGATAAAAATTAGACCCACGTGATGACATGTAAAAATATAGTTGTCCCATAACCCCTCGATGAGTCTACGTAAATATTAGTGCTATAGGCTAAGTTTAGTAACCCTTTTTGTCCATACAATATTAATCGCTACAAAAATCAGTATGCGCCTCACAACTCCTTAGATAGAAAACATACCCTCATTCGCGGGTGGTGGTTGTTGAATCGCTGCCTGATGGACGTTATATACACGCCCATACTGACCCGTTGCATGGGAGCTGCTGGAATGGGAGGTAGTGCTAGCACCGGAGCTGGAGCTGGAAGAGCAGCTGGTGGAAACACTGACATCTGTGGCTCCTGTCGAGCATTTTGTTTCTGCTGGAGTTTGTCTTTATCAGGACAATCTTATCATTTATGGTTATACTTGCCGCACACAAAATATTTTCCAACAAACTTTTCACCATTTTATCCCTATTGACCCCGACCCTGCTAGCCATTACCTCCTTTCCCTTGGCCCTGATGAGCCTGCCTCTGGCCCTGATAGCCCTCCTGTCCTTGCCCATTACCTCTATCCTCAAATCAAGAATCTCCAGATTGTAAACGCTTAGCATAATCGCCTGTTTGGGAACCCTGATCACCCTGACGCTAATGACTCTGTGCTGGCTGATTCACACTAGAATTGCCCCCATTAGTCTTGCCTTGCAGGCTTGACCCAAACCCCCGCTTGACACCCTGAGCATGTAAACGGTTATCCTGGCAGTGAAGCATTGCAGCATTTAGGACATCTACATAAGTACGTAGTGAAAGATTTCCCAGTAAATGCTGGAGAATCTTATAGTTCAACACATTAGTAAATATTAGAATTCTCCTCTCCTCAGTGGGTATCTCTACTAGTACCAAATTAGTTAGTCGCGTAAATTATTCCTCGTATTCTGCCACTATTTTCTCTCCCTATTTCAAATCAAGTAATTTCTGCCTCATCTCTGTCTGGATGGAGGAAGGAAAGTACTTCTGATCAAACCGTATCCAAAAGTCTTAGATAGTCACTGTGTCTCTCTCCTCGATAGTGGTCGTAGCCTCCCACCACTGCAAAGCTTCCCCTACTAGCTTGAATGTGGCTAGTATTTTATGTTGAACCTCAGTACATTCGAGCATTCTCAAGTGCCTTTGGATATCTCTCTTCCATTGGCTAGCAGTCACGACATCTGATCCTCCCTGAAACTCAGGTGGGTGTGCCTTCTAAAAGGCATCCCTCGCTCGTTCCCATGCAGTAGGAAACACTTTCCCTTGCGGGGGTGGCACAACTGGCGACTGTGTTAGAGTCTGCTGAACAACAGCTAGAGCTGGATTGACTACCTGAGTGACAATTGCAACAACTTCGACGGCGGTCATTGTACCCCGAGCTGGGGCGGGCTGAGGTGCATGTCGAGGAGACATCTGAGAGTATACTATTAGTATTTGATATAACAGAATAGCCTAAGAACGTAGGCGTAAATAGAAAAGCAATAATCCTACTCAGGGCTCTATATCAAAGAACGCTAAGCTGATAACACAGTAAATCGTACAGACCCTAAAGGACACTAGAACCTGATGCTCTGATACCACCTGTAACACCCCGCCTAATTAAATACCGGGTGGCCAGTCCCATACCAAATTAAAACAGAATACACAGTTGGCTCATTCTTAGCATCACTGTCGAAAACATTTACAAATCACCCAATACCCAATTAAGCTGGTATTAAAAACTTTCCAAATTTTAATTTAATAAAATTCATTTTTAGTTTACGAATAACACTACACATTTTATTCTACCACAACGATAACTGAACAGATAAAACAAAAGAATCTAAATGCAATTGGAATAAATATTCCAAATAATAATCCAATACTGTAATCCCAACAATGTATCAAAATGACACGAGTACAAGACTATTTGACTCAGATAGAAATGAGATAACTGAATTCCTCTCGGAGACATGCCCTACATAAAAGAACACTACATAATGTGAATCAAATGAAGATAGGCATCTAAGCAATACTCCATAGCTCATCATAAACCTCTAAGGTTGGCGTCCCTGCTGCGGGACACCTGATATAGAAGGTACAATAAAAAAGAGAATATGAGAGGAAACGGGTCAGAGCCCGATGTAAAAATAGATTTGAAAACAATAAGTATTTAATGAGTACAATAAAGCATTTATTATGTACATACTAGTATCCAAACTCTCACTTGATATTCTCACCTATCACCTAGAGTGCACGCTTCACGTTTCCTATTACCCTCCTAGTTAATGGTTCCTTCTAACTAGTTTCCATAATATGATTCCATCACATATAATAACCCCGTATGTCCCATACCATACGTAGTATAATCGTTCATATACATTTAATATGAATTAAGCTTTTACAATAAATATTCATTAACTTAATTCAATTCTTTTTCTCTATTCCCCGTTATCTACAATTATCACACAATAGAGTGATCTAGCCACTATATATACATACATTTAATTCATTATATATATACATATATAATACGGCACCCCGAGTCACAGCTGTGGTGCATGCATTACTCTTCTATTACGTCCCAATATCGCTGGTTGCCGAATAGGGGACTAAAGGTTCGGTAAGGATTCCTCGAACCACAAACATCAGCACAAAAATTGGAGGCGAACATAGTCCTCATACCCACGGGTCACGCACATACTTATGCTCCCATAGTCAGCGGACTTATCAACTCTCCGATAAGTCTTTCATAGTCCTATGTCCTCGAGTGACAAATCAAAAATCCCATGGATTCATCAGGATATGACTGCCCTCACGCGCAAACCTCCCATCGATAGCAAGTAAGATAGGTATGTCATACACATAAATCATCAGTAAATCAAATAGGCGTTATCATCTACCTATAATATAATATCAACCAGGTACTCACACTACCCTAAGATAGTTCCCATACGTAGCATTACATCTCTTAAATCCTACGCATTAAAATATTATGACTTTACTTCCTTAATTTAATGATTCCAGAGTCTTACTCATTACTAGAGGTTTAAATAGGTTTTTCCTCAATATATTTATTCAGTAAGAAATCACTAATATATCCTAATGGTCCGTATCATCTTATCTCCCGAATTACTATGAATTAATCTCTCCTTTAGTTAGGGTTACTGCCGATAGTTTTTAATCTTTTTTAAACACATCTTCTATCACCTAGGACTGAACCCTCTTGTAAACCTAATGCTACCTAGGTCATTTATTAAATTTCCCCTACCGGAATTATCCTTAATCCTCATGCATACAAATTAGAATCCAACACATGAATCTAGCAACCGAAATTTCTTTCAATTTAATTATCATAATTTTTGTCAATTAAAGCCCAATCATATTAATTCGATTCTTATCTGGGGCTTACTGATCTTTCCTAAGTCCCATTATATCCAATTAATAATCACCAAAGATTTAAAAAAGGTTTGGAATAAGAACAAGAATTAAAAAGAAACAACATCATCATTTGTGGGGAGGTTGATCGATCGAAGGTAAGGGGCGATCGATCGATCGCCCAGATATCAGCCATGATTCTGCAATTCTTTTACTACGGGTTTCATAACTTTTTATCATTCTAGCCTTCATATTAACAACCCAAATTCCTTATAATCCTTACTACATGATATAAAAACATATGTAAATGATTTCTAATGATCTAAACATCCTAGAATCATCAAGAGTTTGAATTAAAAGCATATATTTATCCTCTTTTTCCAGAAAATTATATACATGATATCTTCAAGAATACACCAAAGATTCTCAGAATTTCTTCAACAACTTAATGATTATTTCGTTGATTACTAGCTACCTATAACATGAGTTTGGTTCCTATATATTTCCATTTTCCAGAGATCAATCAATAACTCTATCTTTATCTTCCAAACATGTAAAATCTCATCTTTTCAATAACTATCCTAACATGGAAAATATTCTAACTAGAATGCAATTATCAAATACTTGCCTCTAATGAAGATATGATCCTTTGGGGTTGTATAACATAGGTGGTTCTCCCCTTCTCCGGTCACTTCCGGTGGTGGTTGGTGGTGGTGACCTTTGGTCCTTGGTTCTCTGTAACACCCCGCTTAAAATAATAACGGGTGGCCATCCCTATACTACATTAAATCAGGAGTTTCAGATGGTCCAGTCTCAACATCAACTATCGGTACTGCATAATATACAACTAACTACCCGGTATTACACAAGCGAGATGTTAACATTAAATAAAATATGCAACATACCACAACCCAACACTATTACAATACTAATAAAGGAATGAAAGATGCATAAAAGAACTATGATAAATGAAATGCTAGAATAAAATGAAATAAATAACTACAACTGAATATACCACAAGGAAGAAGACCCGAATAAGCTGCCGGGACACAGCCAATACAATGACTGAAATGAAATAAATATACACATATAAATATCCCTTGGGTATAAACCCGATATACAACATGAATCCTACCTAGATGTTTGAAGAAGTAGGAAGCGACTACAATCTACATCCCGCAACAGTCCGCACCTGTCACGGCTCCCAAGACTCTGGATAGAAGGTCATCCGGTATTCATTCGGTAGGACACCTATAATAAGATATATATACACAGGCAGGAGAGAAAAGTAAACGGGTCAGAGCCCGAGTTGTGAAAAATATCCACACCCTGCTTTTCTAGCCAGGATGCTCACCTTCTGTGCGAAAACTTCTCAATGATAGCATGAGCGGGGTATGATTAACCACATAGGTATATATATCATTCACATGCACAATATATATACGTCCATATGATCCAATCACATAAATAAACCATCACATAAGGTTTAGATATTCATAACATATATATCCACAACATAAATATATCCATATTCATACCCATACATATATATATATATTTAAATATATTCACATATCCATATATCTATATATACAAACTAATTATCGTTCATATATATATTCGGCTATAAGTATACATAATCCTCAATATACCAGCCGTCACCACAAACTCATTTAATTTACCTCGATATGTAAACACAATCCTTCTCTTGAAGCATGTTCTTCCATTTTTCTATAATGAATAGTCTCCAAAAAAAAACATATGTTTATATTCAACATTTGGGTTATCACCCAAAGTTTAGTGTAGGAAACATTCACTACACATTTCCTATATCTCCAAAAGGACATTCATGACTCCAATACTAGTTGCGACTATTGATATATGTGTATACATAACTAATAGTCTATAAACCTCAACTTAGCCCAACTTTATTTCAAGTGTTGGAATCCCAAAGATTATTTCCACATGATTATGTAATAACTACCATTCTAAGGATAATGACTACTCTCTCTCATTGGTTCCCAAATTGCGTCTTATGATATCACATCTCTATAAGGATTCAATATAAATGTCGGCCTAGAATTTCACAACTTACCATCGCCACTCTCTCTAGGAGTTCTTAACGTCCCGTCATATCTATACTTACCTTTGGATTTATAATTTGGATTCTCAATCTCAATGAGGTTTCCCCACAACCTCTATACACAACTCCAAATACATACATGGGTATATTCTTCTCCAATTATTCCAAGAAGTCCCCACTATCATACTAAGTGAAAGACCCCCTATAAGTTTCCAAAATACATCTATTACTTCATAAGAGAAAGCCCCAAATCAATAAACCCAACCAAAAAGGGTTTGAAATCACTATGGAGAAAATACCTCAAAATGCCCTGTTCCCGAATCGATTCGGCCATTTTCCGAATCGATTCGGCCTCCAAGGCGAATCGATTCGGGTCCAAAGACCCGGGCTTCTGTCTCAGGCCGAATCGATTCGCCTTAGGTCCGAATCGACTCGGTCACACAGACATGGGACTCTTCAACATTCCGAATTGATTCGAAAAGAGGCCGAATCGATTCGGCCTGTTTAGCAGGCTACGAAATGGTTATTTTTCTACAAAAACCTAATTTCCCAAAAATTCAAAATCCATAATTTCTAAGTATGGATTTGTAACCCAATCATGTTTCTACCATCAAAACACATCCTATAATTTTACCTCATCAATTTATACCCCTTACACCCATGTGTAAACATCAATTTCAAGATTTAAACCCAAAAATCTAGGTTTTGATATTAATACCCAAAAATCATTTCTTTAACCCACAAATTATGAAATTAAATACACAAATGACCTATTAAGCAAGATTAAACACTTGCCTCAGATGTGTAGAGGTTGGATCGTCCTCGATGTCGCGTTTGGGCCGGAAAACTCCAAGCTTTTCTTCCTCTCTCTCTTCTTTTCTTCTTCTTTCCTTCTTCTTTCTCTTTCTTTCTCTTTCTCTCTTTCTCTAAAATGAGAATGGCTTAATCCGTAAGCCTCTTAAACCTTAAAACATAAGTCCCAACTTTAAATGTTAATACACACTTTAAATGACTCGTTTACTCCAATTCGAGTCAAACTGACTTAAAAACATTCCGGAGTCGAAATAAAACCCAATGACAGTCATTTTGACTATCTCGACCCTTCCGGGATCGATGGTACCCTCAAAATCATCATTCGAAATACTTTTTGGGCCCCATATTCCAAAATTTTAGAATTCTCCAATTAATTAAATTTTATTTTTCCAAAAATTAAATTTCTCAGTCTCAAAAATCATAAGGTGTTACAATATTCCCCCCTTACAAAAATTTCGCTCGCGAATTTAAGACATGCCTAAGACCTCAATATCATCTAGTCCTTACATCAACCCTCGGGATCACTATACTGATACTTCCTAATTCTCACGTCGAACTTTATAGATTTTAAAACAAACTAACTACCCAAGGCGCCCATACACCCCGTACCCGAGCTCCACTCATAAAATTATAATCAGGCTCCATTAGCCTCAAATCGTAATATAACCCTCGGAAATATAATCTATAGAAACATATTAACTATATATAAAAGTTTGAAAATTTCCAATGGTTGAACTCTCCTCAATTCCTGACGCTAGCCACCTTCGTGCGGGGGAGGTCTCGCAAGCGAAATCCAAACAAGGAACCCTCCCAATACATTGCTGTGTAGCTAGGTCGGGGATTGAGATTAGTTGAACCAGGGTTAAGGTTTTATAAAAGGTTTTCATATTTTAAATATTGCCCGAAGGCCTATGTAACAATATATATTATAAACAAATCCCGCATCTTTCGACACACCAAACAAATACCTTATGTTTAGAACACAAGGCTTCAACAAATACAACACTTCCAACCACTACCTAGTTCTCAAAACTAGCACAACTATGAGCTAAATTATCCGTTCAATATAAATCCACCAAACTTTAAACCTCTCAGCTATACTAATCCCTTGCATTTCACCCAAGCATTACTTAAAAATAAGTCCTTCCCTCATTGGAACACTATAATTACACACCCAAACCTATCCATTAGATAATAGTCTTATGACCACTACTCAACAAACTCCAATTATCCTCACTTCCGGAATTCAATAGAATAACTCCCTATTATCACTTTACAAGACGGTCTATTGTCTCAAAAGATGCCATACGAAGGCTGTACATGCTCACTCCTTCTTCCAAGGGAATTTTATACACCCTAATGGTGTAATGGTTACTACTCATCATACCTTATGCGCGACGTTCCCAATACCGTACAAAGCATGACCCAAACCCAAGGAAAGGTATTCTACCTTATACTTCCATAATCCAATTGTTTTACTTTATCTTTGAATCCCTATTTAAAGTCCTCTACTTCTTCCAGGACAATTATTATTCCTAAACCTATTTCTCCATAAGAGAAACATCTTCCTCAAAATTCTTCCTACCCATTTTGAAGGACCAAGTGCGATTGCGACTACCGAAAACTCCCTCAGTCATACGCAAAGGACCTGAGTCTCCGATTTCTTTCTCCCTCATCCCAGAAGGAAATACTCCTGATATTGGGACAACTCCACCTACCTCTCCTCGGTAAGAGTCACCAACATCAGGTTTCCTAACGAAGGTTGACGGGTTTCTCAATCTAAACCTCCCAAGGACTACACTACTCTCTCCTCAGACTTTCCTTACTGGGTCCAAGATTCGCCATTCAAGTAATTTCCCTTCTTACTTAATCACTTATAGGTTACCCTGAATCACTACTAGGGTTTTCTTCTATATCTACGCCAGAATCGGGAGAAATAAATACCCTCGATCAAAGCGTACCCAAGATATGCTATGGGTATTGTATCTCTAATCTTGTCCTTTCCTAGACGACATAAACTAGGCGACGTCTGAAACGAGAGAAACTGTTATCAAAACGTCGATCAAGTGAATACACTTCACAGAAGAAGATAAGCACAGTGAACACGACAATCCTAATAGTAGGGCTTTATATCAAGAATGTTAACGGAAGAACGCAAAAAACCCGCACAGATCCTAAAGACTCTAGAACCTGATGCTCTGATACCATGTGTAACACCCCGCTTAAAATAATAACTGGTGGCCATCCCTATACTACATCAAAATCAGGAGTTTCAGATGATCTAGTCTCAACATCAACTGTCGGTACTACATAATATACGACTAACTACCCGGTATTATATAAGCGAGATGCTAACATTCAATAAAATATGCAACATACCACAACCCAACATTATAACACTACTAATAAAGGAATGAATGATGCATAAAAGAACGATGGTAAATGAAATGCTAGAATAAAATAAAATAAATAACTACAGCTGGATATACCACAAGGAAGAAGACCCGAATAAGCTGTCGGGACACAACCAATACAATAACTGAAATGAAATAAATATACACATATATAAATATCCCTTGGGTATAAACCCGATACACAACATGAATCCTACCTAGATGTTTGAAGAAGTAGGAAACGACTACAATCTACATCTCGCAACAGTCCGCACCTGTCACGGCTCCCAAGACTCTGGATAGAAGGTCATTCGGTATCCATGTGGTAGGACACCTGTAATAGTATATATATATACAGGCAGGAGAGAAAAGTAAACGGGTCAGAGCCCGAGTTGTGAAAAATATTTAGTAAGTGTGTTAACCGTGCATAATAAATATAAATGCACTTATTTCATAATTAAAGTGGAATCGCACTCTCGTGAAACCCCAACTCACCTCTCATCTAACGACGCGCACCTATTCGCGTCCTCAAATTTTTATTAAGTTACCCCACCCATAAGGACAACCTAACTTACCATAGGCATAGCCTATACCCACGAGATCTACCTTCCTATCGTAGCCCCATAACCCACTCTTTCTAATCACACCTAATTGTTTTTATAAACATATATGCCATAGTAGGCTTAATGGATTCCGATTTATAATTTAAAGAAATTATAACTCTTAATACGTTATCCTTATATATGGGTTGAAACATAGGATTTAATTTCTAAATAACATGCATACAAATTATTGACAAAACTTCTCTCCAATCTCAACATTGCACTACGTTTCGTCCGTGGGGAGTCTCGCAAAGCGAAATCCAAATAAGTAACCTCCCCGTTACACTACGCCTTGACAATGTCGATCCTAGAGATCCATTATGCCATACATATAATTTTACTATTACAATTACTAAACCTAGACTACCATATAAGAACAACTCAAAATCTCCAATGATATCCTTGGGATAATGTAACCGAAATATTCCTTAAATGCGATACATCAACCCCCAATAATCTAGTACACCATAATCATCCAAGATGTACTCCAACAAGATTCCATATCCTTTCATCTATAGGATATATATAAATATATATATATAGGCATTCATTCTAACCATATATATATATACCATCATCCATACCCACGACCAAGTGTACATACCATATATGATGTACAATGGCCATGCACATATAATACCCGACTATATATATCGCCGATAAACTGCATCATGCCATCCTCCTCCCAGTGCCAGGCTCACGTAGCAATACTGGGGCCACCATGGTGGGACTAAACGACACCCATCTCGTGGTAAACTCACGCACACGACGTCCCGGGAAGCGGTCATAGATCCTAATCGGCAATGAGACAAAATATACCCACACCGTCTCATCCCAAAAAAATATAAATCATTTAATAACACACGGGACGACTATGACCTGGGGAATATCCACACCCTGCTTTTCTAGCTAGGATGCTCACTCTCTGCGCGGAAACTTCCCAATGATAGCATGAGCGGGGTATGCTTAAACACTTAGGTATATATATAATTCACATGCACAATATATATACGTCCATATGATCCAATCATATAAATAAACCATCACATAAGGTTTAGATATTCATAACATGTATATCCACAACATAAATATATCCATATTCATACCCATACATATATATATTTAAATATATTCACATATCAATATATCAATATATACAAACTAATATATATATATATATATATATATATATATATATATATATATATATATATATATATATTCGGCTATAAGTATACATAATTCTCAATATACCTGCTGTCACCACAAGCTCATTTAATTTACCTCGATATTTAAATACAATCCTTCTCTTGAAGCATGTTCATCCATTTTTCTATAATGAATAGTCTCCAAAAAAAAACATATGTTTATATTCAACATTTGGGTTATCACCCAAAGTTTAGTGTAGGAAACATTCACTACACATTTCCTATATCTCCAAAAGGACATTCATGACTCCAATACTAGTTGCGACTATTGATATATGTGTATACATAACTAATAGTCTATAAACCTCAACTTAGCCCAACTTTATTTCAAGTGTTGGAATCCCAAAGATTATTTCCACACGATTATGTAATAACTACCATTCTAAGGATAATGACTACTCTCTCTCATTGGTTCCCAAATTGCGTCTTATGATATCACATCTCTATAAGGATTCAATATAAATGTCGGCCTAGAATTTCACAACTTACCATCGCCACTCTCTCTAGGAGTTCTTAACGCCCCGTCATATCTATACTTACCTTTGGATTTATAATTTGGATTCTCAATCTCAATGAGGTTTCCCCACAACCTCTATACACAACTCCAAATACATACATGGGTATATTCTTCTCCAATTATTCCAAGAAGTCCCCACTATCATACTAAGTGAAAGACCCCCTATAAGTTTCCAAAATACATCTATTACTTCATAAGAGAAAGCCCCAAATCAATAAACCCAACCAAAAAGGGTTTGAAATCACTATGGAGAAAATACCTCAAAATGCCCTGTTCCCGAATCGATTCGGCCCTTTTCCGAATCGATTCGGCCTCCAAGGCGAATCGATTCGGGTCCAAAGACCTAGGCTTCTGTCTCAGGCTGAATCGATTCGCCTTGGGTTCGAATCGATTCGGTCACACCGACCTGGGACTCTGCAACATTCCGAATTGATTCGGAAAGAGGCTGAATCGATTCGGCCTATTCAGCAGGCTACAAAATGGTTATTTTTCTACAAAAACCTAATTTCCCAAAAATTCCAAGTCAACAATTTCTAAGTATGGATTTGTAACCCAATCATGTTTCCACCATCAAAACATATCCTATAATTTTACCTCATCAATTTATACCCCTTAAACCCATGTGTAAACATCAATTTCAAGATTTAACCCCAAAAATCTAGGTTTTGATATTAATACCCAAAAATCATTTCTTTAACCCACAAATTATGAAATTAAATACACAAATAACCTATTTAGAAATATTAAACACTTGCCTCAGATTTGCAGAGGTTGGATCGTCCTCGATGTCGCGTTTGGGCCGGAAAACTCCAAGCTTTTCTTCCTCTCTCTCTTCTTTTCTTCTTCTTTCCTTCTTCTTTCTCTTTCTTTCTATTTCTCTCTTTCTCTAAAATGAGAATGGATTAATCCGTAAGCCTCCTAAACCTTAAAACATAAGTCCCAACTTTAAATGTTAATACACACTTTAAATGACTCGTTTACTCCAATTCGAGTCAAACTGACTTAAAAACATTCCGGAGCCGAAATAAACCCAATGACAGTCATTTTGACTATCTCGACCCTTCCGGGATCGATGGTACCCTCAAAATCATCATCCGGAATACTTTGAAATGTTCTCTATTTTTGGGCCCCAAATTCCAAAATTTTAGAATTCTCCAATTAATTAAATTTTATTTTCCCCAAAATTAAATTTCTCGGTCTCAAAAATCATGGGGTGTTACATTCTTCTTTTTTCTAAGTAATCTTCTCTTCTCCCAAGCACCCTTTCACTCTCTCTAAAATTATGACCTCTTAATTTTGTGTAGAAGAGATGAATGAACCCACGTACAACTAATCTCCAAATATTTATAATAAGACAAAATTCGAAATTACTATTCATCCCCCCTTTAAAAATGACCAAAATGCCCTTTTCGGTTGTCTTTTCATTTCCAACTGACCAAGACCCAAAACCAACATCCAAATAGACTTTTATGACTATTTCAACCCTTTCGGATGCAACGACGCACTCGAAATGACTATAAGGTTGATGTAAAAATAAGTTTCCTTTTTAATTTAACAAATTTGTCCCGACACTTCCCATACCGTGTCTGACTAAGAATTCAAATTACTGAATTAATAACTCACAGCAATATCAATAACATCGCATTCATATATTACCTAAATATCTTTAAGTAATATACAAAATCATTCATTTTACTATCCGTAATTCGGATAAACCCAAATAAATTAATTTATAATAAAATCCAATTAATCCATTAATTTAAAATATAACACATTTTAAAAGTCATTAAAATTACGGGGTATTACAACAATATAGCACAAGTCAAAAGGAAAGTATTCTCGCCTGTCTGTGACCCGGGTTCGATCCCCCCCAACGGTACCATTTTGATCGGGCGCGAACTGTGCGTCGTGTAATACACTAATTTTTTTTATCGGTTCGGTGACTCAATGCAAAAATTCTAAGCTACAACTACACTTGACAAGCAAACACAGCGGTAAGTCGAGTATCGTAAAAAATCCACAGGGAGTGATTGAATTTTAGATTTTAATTGTTTAATTACTTCAGGAATAAAAGTGTAAAAGGTGATGGGTTGAAATGGTGAAAAATGAAAAATAAGAAGTTAACACTAAACAAAAATTAAAAAAACGAGAGTTGGGATCCCATCCCCGCTATGGGCTGAACAACTAATAATTAGAATTTTGGTTCGAAAATATTTAACCGAGCATTTTTAGTTAAATAAAAACATCATGCAAGAAGAAATTTAACTCAAAGTTGCGAGATAAAATATTTAACCAGAAATGGTCACATGCGGATTAAATTCGGATTATCGCTATAAACACTAACGTCGCATGACAATGAATGTTAAACGTATAATAAACCAACTTTAATACGCGAGGTTTTGATTAAACGTAATTTTACACAAAACCTAATTTTCGGAGCTCGACGCCCATCAATGGCGGACACACGATCCTAACCCATTATCTACAGACCATACATGGATTAAACTACTTTAAGCAACAAATAAACCAACGAAAACAATAAATAAATCAATTAAACCAACTAGAAAGCAAGAAACAAATAAAAACATCTATATTAATGGTAGGCGAAATGAATAGTACAACTTACAACACCAAAACGGGGATCACCCAAAGAGAAATTGAAGAAGAGCTCTCAAAACCCTAACCATAATCTATACTAGATGAATTATATCTCCCTCAAAATGAGAGAAAAAAGTATTTATACAAAAGATATCCCATGGAAAACTTATAAATAAAAGGGAAGAAAAAAAATATCTGCAGGGCCGAATTAATTCGGGGGATGTCCGAATCGATTCGGGTAAGGGAAAATCTCGAGACTGCAACAGGCCGAATCGATTCACAAGGGTGTAAATCGATTCGAAAATAGGGGATATGGAAGCCTGATTGGGATGAATCGATTCGAGAGGGGTGCAAATCGATTAAAAAAGGAATAATTAGCACACTATCTCCACCCAAATCGATTCGGGAGGGGCCGAATCGATTCAGACCTACAGGTCTTGAATCTTCTCCCCTGTTTTAGTTGTGTTGTAAATTCCTTCCTCTCAAATGCCCTTAACTTCTTCGTTAAGGATCCGTATCACGCACGTTTATGGCCACACGAAGCTTGCCTAGGGGGCTACAACTTCCGTGAATATGTTGGACCAGGTGCCCAAATTGTGGAATGACTAAATTACATTTGCGCGTGCGGTTGTGTACGGAATTTCAACGAAATGCGTCCAAACTTCATACTAAGCATCCAAATACCTACAAAAGCTCAATTAACCCCTTCAAAACATATTAACATCGAAATCCAGAGGTTGTCTAGTTAATGAGCATAAATATAGGGATTAAGATACCTGAGGGGCTAATAATGTGTAGGTTAATGGGTGAAAGACACAATATTTGCGTCGTATCACACATCTTCTTCAAATGTCAATGTTATTGAGTTTATTATCGCGAACATTATGACTTCTAGGGTCAGACCCTACCATAAATGGGTCTCTAGAGTTTCTTGCAATAATTCAGATCTTTCATAATTAACTAATGGGCTATTAAGTTTAAACCCTGTTATTGTTGTACATTTAACGGGATTAATTTATTATGTATTGAGGTTAATGTTGGATTATTATGGATAAACTATAGGATTTATTAGAGTTATGAGACTAGTATCAAGTACAAATTTAAGCATATGAATATTGGGTTAACATCTATTAAAGAGTTGATTTCAAAAAAGGTCAAATAATGTTGCATGAGAGGAATTTTACTATGTGAGGAAGTTATATTGAGCGGTATTATGTTTAAAGTTCAAGTCATATTAATGCATTAAAAAGAAATTAACTAGTAAGCTAAACTAAAGTGGTTATATGATAAAAATATTTTTTAGATGATTACTAAAGTAATTGAAGGGAAGAAGGAAGGATGGTATAAGTAGGCCATGATATCAGTACCCGATATCGTACTAGTGGATAAGATAAACTGGTGTAGTGGTTGTTTAGGAATGTTAAGGCCACCATCTGATCCACTGTTACAGGTTGGATTAATGTCACGGCTGCAACTAGAATTCAGGTTGAGGCATTAAATGGATAATCCACTATTAAATCGAAACTTGTCCATTCAAGGACAAATGTGTCGTTCCTTTGTATTTTTAAATAAGAGGAGTGGGATATTATGGAGAAGGTATCCTGGCAACCATAAAGAGAAAGATAAATACGTTTCCTCTCAATAAAAAAATTTCCTTTGACGGCATGAACATAAATAATACGAGTGAGTTTGAAGACGAATGTGAGGTGTATTTGGGTGGAGTTTAGGACTATTGATATTAATTAAAAAATTATTAAAAATGCGTATGAAAGTAAGAAAATACTTGGCAACCCTTTGACGTTACCTTTAGAGGTATGGGTGGCCTTTCTACACCAAATATTCTTCAAGCTTTGGTCTCTAAATATGTTGGGGTGTCGTTAGGGGCGGATGGAGCTCAAGACTAACCGGGGCCATCGCCCTGGTTGAGATATCCAAAAAAAATAAAAAAATAAGGGTATTTAGGTAAAAACACTATTTTTTTAACCTATATCTGTTTGGTTAAGAGGCTTCCAACGAAAACCCAACTAAAAACTCTACTCTCTTTGCCTCTCTCTGCTGCCTGCCACCCAAGTTCCCAACCCAAAATAAAACCCATTTCTGTTTCTCATCTTCTTCTCCTCCCTCCCTCACGCCCCTGCTCACGCCCCTGCTCACGCCCCTGCTCAGGCTCAGCAGCCGCTGCCAGCCTGCCTCCCTCACGCCCCTGCTCAGCAGCCGCTGCCTCCCCATTGAGGCCCTCACGCGCCCCGTGCTCTGCTGCCAACACTACTAAGGTAAAAATTATGTAATGTGTGTTTTTTGTATATATTATTAGAATGTAATGTGTGTTTTTTATATGTGATTTTGTGTATACACAAAAATGTGTATATAGAATAAAAATAATTTGTAAGAAATTTGTGGTTTTTTTATACATGGTTATGGTTGGATTATTATAAGAAATTTGTGGTTTTTTTATACATGGTTGGATTATTAAATTTGTAAGAATTTTGTGGTTTTTTTTATACATGGTTGGATTATTATATGTGATTTTTGTGTTACACAAAATGTGTATATAGAATAGAAATAATTTGTAAGAAATTTGTGGTTTTTTTATACATGGCTTTGATATCCAAAAAACACATTACATTTCTTACAAATGTATAGAAATTTGTATAGAAATTTTTATATAGAAATTTGGTGTATATAAAAATTGGTATATATAAAAATTTGTGTATATAGAAATATGTAGTCTAAAATATTTGTTTTTTTAAATAGGAAGTCATGGAGAAATTTTTTAAACGGCAAAGAGCGGACATCCCACAGACCGTATCCGAAGCTGAGGTTCAATCATCTCCCATTGCGGAATCCGATAATCATATCCATCAAGAAGTTCAATCCCAACACTCACAACACTCACCTAATATTGGGGTGAATTTGGATGAACTACCATCGGATCCCGGTTTGAGGAAATCTATTTCGGAATATGGTGATTCTAAACAAATGGAGTTAGTTCGTCGAGCATATCTTACTAGGGGTCCTTGTCAACCAAAAAATCACAATTTCCCATGGATACAATTTGGAACAGGCAAACGTAGATTTATTCCGTCATGGTTTGAGGAGTTTGGGAGATGGTTAGAGTATAGTGTGGCGAAGGAGGCTGCGTTTTCTTTGTTTTGCTATTTGTTCCGACCAAATACTAGGGGGCAAGGGGGTGGTGGTGTATTTGTTACTGGAGGCTTTTCAAATTGGAAAAAGAAACAAGTGCTTAAAGATCATGTTGGCCCCCATTCAAGTATTCATAACAAATGCATGAATGCTTGTGATGACTTGATGAAACAAGATCAACACATCGAAGTGTCTTTGTCTAACCATTCTGATAAGACAAGAGTTGATTATCGTATTCGTCTGACTGCATCCTTGAATTGCCTCAAGTACTTACTACGCCAAGGTTTAGCGATGAGAGGGCATGATGAATCTGTGGGGTCATCTAACCGGGGTAATTTTCTTCAACTTTTACAGTTCCTTGTCGAGCAAAATGAAGCTATAAACAAAGTTGTCTTGAAAAATGCCCCCGAAAACCACCAAATGATAGCTCCATCAATTCAGAAAGAGCTCATTAATGCCGCCGCCTCTTTGACCACTAAAGTCATAATTCAAGAAATTGGGGATGAGGTATTCTCCATACTAGTTGACGAGTCCCGTGACATCTCTGTGAAGGAGCAAATGGCAGTGACTTTATGTTATGTGAACCAAAAAGGCTATGCGGTTGAACATTTTCTTGGCATTGTACATGTTCTTGACACTACATCTTTAACACTTAAGGCAAGCCTTGAGTCACTTCTCCTGAAACATGGGTTGAGTATGTCAAGTATTCGTGGGCAAGGTTATGATGGAGCGAGCAACATGAAAGGGGAGTTCAATGGGTTGAAGAGTTTGATTCTAAGGGAAAACAGCTCACCTTACTACGTTCATTGTTTTGCTCATCAGCTACAGTTGGCATTGGTAGCGGTTGCAAACAATCATAATGCAATTGGCTCTTTCTTTCTCAAAGTTTCAATTTTATCGAATGTTGTTGGAGCATCTTGCAAGCATAGAGATATATTTCGAATAAAACAGTATAATGATATACTTGAAGGAATATACACCGGTGATCGGGAGACGGGTCGTGGTTTAAACCAAGAAGAAGCATTCACACGAGCAGGGGACACACAGTGGGGTTCACATTACGGTACACTTTTGAGTTTAGATCATTTGTTCTCTGCTGTGATTGGTGTACTTGAGGTGGTTCAAGTTGATGGTGATGTAGGTACTCGGAGAATAGAAGCATATGATCTGATTAGCTATTTGCAGTGCTTTGATTTTGTGTTCAAATTGCAGTTAATGAAAGCAATTTTGGGGATTACCAATGACTTGTCGCAATCACTACAACGGAGGGATCAAGATATTGTGAATGCAATGGATCTTGTTAAAATAGCTAAGATGCGTTTACAAAAAATGAGGGAGCATGGATGGGATAAATTGTTGAAAGTAGTCTCTTTATTTTGTAGTACACACGACATTGTAATCATAAATATGGAAGATTGTTTTGTGGCCAATGGAAGATCACGTCGAAACGTCGAAGAGAGGACAAATCTTCATCACTATCGGGTTGAATTGTTCTATTCGGTGATAGATATGCAACTACAGGAGTTGAACCATCGGTTTAATGAGGTGAATACAGAGTTACTTTTATGTATGGCATGTCTTGATCCAAGTATGAACTTCTCCAAATTCGATGTGGAAAGATTAGTTCGATTTGCGGAGTTTTATCCTAATGATTTTGATCCGATTGAACTCACAGTCATTGGGGAACAACTTGAAAATTATATATATAGTGTGCGTGATAAGGAAGAATTCAAAGACTTGAAAGGGATTGGTGATCTTGCTCAAAAGATGGTTGAAACTCAGAGGGATCGATTATTTCCATTAGTGTACTTGCTTATAAAACTTGCCTTAACATTGCCGGTTGCAACTGCAAGTGTGGAAAGAGCATTCTCCGCAATGAAAATCGTGAAAAGTACATTACGTAACCGATTGGGAGATGATTTTACAAATGATTGCTTGGTGACGTACATTGAACAGGATATCTTCAAAAATGTTGATACGGAAGATATCATTCAATATTTTCAAAATATGAAGCCACGTAGGGGAATATTGTAAACAATCTCTTTGTATTTGCAAAACCTGGTTATGTATGGATGGATTGATATGAAATTTTGGCATATTCAGTATTTATGTTTTATCGATTGTTGGTTTTTATGAGTTGATTAATTATTAGTGCCGTTAATTTTTTTTTGAATCAATTTAGCCCCGGTTGGACTAAAATCCTGGATCCGCCACTGGGTGTCGTATTATTTAGGATCCGTTTGATATATATTGGGCAAAAGTGTTGGCATGGCAAAATTTGCCAAGATAAATTTTACCTAGACAAATATTTTTTTCTCACATTAGACTATCAAACACCAAATAAGGTAAAACAAGGTTTTTAGGCAAAACATTTTAATAACACATTTTTCATCCGTATTAACATATATAATAATAAAAAAATATGTTTTTTTTTTTAATTTTCGTCCCAAGTCTTATTTAATAGAAAAACAGTTTTTTCTTTTCTTTTTTACTTCCCGTTTTTATTTATTAAAAAAGTAACAAACTATATATAAAAAAAAGTTTTTTACGCCAAAACTACTTACTAAAAACAGTTTTTACGTTAAAACAGTTTTTAATTTTTACATTAAAACAGTTTTTACGTTAAAACAGTTTTTAATTTTTTTTACATTAAAACAGTTTTTATATTAAAATAATTTTTGCATTAAAACAGTTTTTACATTAAAACATTTTTAAATTTTTTACATTAAAATTTTTTTTACATTAAAACAATTTTTTACATTAAAACACTTTTTACGAAAAAACAGTTTTTACATTAAAATAATTTTTTACATTGAAGCAGTTTTTACATTAAAACAATTTTTTATATTAAAACAGTTTTCACATCAAAACAATTTTTATTTTTTTGCATTAAAACATTTTTTACATTAAAACAGTTTTTTACATTAAAACGGTTTTTTATTAAAAAACAGTTTTTAAACAGATTTTAATTTAAAACAGTTTTTTTAACTATTTAAAACAATTTTTAAAATATTCATAACAGTTTTTTTAATTATTAAAAATAGTTTTTAAATTGTTTTTTAAAATATTAAAAGCGTTTAAGAAGTTAGCAAATTTATTGACAAATATTTCTCACCCATATAGCAAAGCAAAATTTGCCAACATGTTATGCATAAGAGGTGTTGTACATTGACAAATAGCTTGTAGGTAAATTTTGCTATCAAACACACAAAATTGTAGGCAAATGTCATATTTGCCAACTTATTTGCCATTTCCCAGGGCAAATAATGCTATCAAACGGACCCTTAGTGTTTTTCATGGTTGGAATGCATTTAATAGATCATACATATGTTGAAATGTATATATACAAAAGTGTGTTGGTTTATTTAATATTTACAAGTGTTAAAGAATGTAATTAAGCAGTCTTACATGTGTAAGAAAATATTTTTAGTTCTAGTAAATTTTCAGCATATATTGTACATTAAAAATAATGCAGATATGAGTTGTAAAACATGTATTATGGGTTGTTAAACATTAAAAAAATTTGAAAGGTAAAAATAATATTAAGGATGTGTGTTTGAAATAATATTCTGAAAATATTATTTGAATCCTAGAATTTTGATTAATTACTATTTGGAGCCAAAGAGTGTTAATTTTTTTTTTACCCCTAAACTTTGTAAAAATGGGTTTTTTCTCAAAAGTTTCATAAAAAATATATTTTGGACCATAGACTTGTTAAAATGTGTCATTTTGCCACTAGAAATGTATTTTTGAAAATAGTTGCAAAACATTTTAAAAATTTGGATTAATTCTGATACAAATCAGCCCTTAGAGTTTACAATATTGCGAAACAACTTTGAAATTTGGGTAAAATTACAAAAGTTCCCATAAACTTTTGATTTTGAGAATTAGCCCTTAATATTTAAATGTCATTAGAATTTAACTCTGTAAGAAACTTACAAAGTAACATCGGTAATTTAAAATTTATGAAATTATTTATATAAGTTGTGTAAAAAAAATTAACTCTGAAAGGGTTCAAAAAGGCAAAGATGCAAGTTGAGTAAATAATAGTGAAAAAAGGTGTAAATTGCGCATAAATTATTTTGCATGGTTTGGTCAGTAGGCCGAATATAAAGTGTAAAATGAAATTAAAAAGGGTGTTTGTACAAGTAATATATGACACGCAGGGGATATTTTGTTAAAAACTATAGTTGGGCTATTAAGAGATGAACTTAACGAAAAGTTTCGAAGTTTTCGCAGCAAAATAACCGACGAAATTTAAGAAGGGTCCGAAACCCTAGGGTGCGTCTTCATCTTAGACTAAAAATAATTGTACAACAAACAATAGGTTGTGGCATTTATGGCAGATGGTGCAAGGTTATAAACATAAATGGGATTCGGTAAACACAATGATTAATGGTAATTATGAAAAAATGGATTTTGTAAATTCCCAAAAAAAGGTAAATGGTTACAATGTTCGTATTCCAAGTTTAAATGACTCAGTCATGAGTAATGAATTGTAACAAAAATCAAAAGAATTGATGAACTCTGGAATATGAGATAAACGATGAATTTGACATTAGAAAATTAGACGAATACAAATGTTACAACTAGGTAGGGCACAACGTAGGTTTAACACGGGAATGTGTGGATAATTTCGTAAGTTTAAAAAGAATAAAAAGATAAAGAGCTCATAATTGGGTGTTATGACCCCATAGTAAGACATAATCATAGGTTTGCCACGTGTATGTGTGTGTGTGTGGGGGGGGGGGGGGGGGGGGGGGGGACAAAGTTTGATATAAAAGAAAATAATTAGATGTGTGAGTAATCCAAGGGTGGGAGAATAGTCCTATAGTTTGACATCTTTAAGTCTAAATTGTCATTTTCAAATATCGGGTGCGTGTGTTAAAATATTACTTTCGAGATACACCAGTTGCATGTCGAATATAAATTGATATAATTTTTTAGGAGATCAGATGAATTAAAGATAGTCTAAGAGTATGACTTTTCAAAATTTATATGTGTGAGTTAATGGATTAAAGGATTACTCTGGGAATAAACGGAAACTTGGGAACATAAGGGTTAATGTTATTTAGCCTAATTTAAGGAAAATATTTTGCAAATAAAATATTATTGATACATATATTGTTTAGTAATTGCATGTATAATTGGCGTAACTATGTTTTATGTCGTTGATTTTGTATTGAATCTCATTAGGGAACCATGAGGGGCATTGGCTCACCACGTTCTATTTGTTACGGAAGGTTAATTGATATTCTGTCTTTTGAGAGCATTCTACAAGCAACTAATTCTTTATTCACAAGCTAGTACTTTGATTACGTGAACCCTAATATATTGCCTAATTGGTTCCATACATATTATTATGCTTATATGCTTAGAAAATGGAGTTGCATACTTATTCATTAAATATAATCATTTAAAATTAATTACAAATATTATTTAAGTTGCTTCACAACACTTCCCACTTAATGCAATAAGACCGGTTCGGGTTGACATTCGGATAACCCCAAAATTTTGGACGGGTTGTTTTAACTTAGTACAGATCTTTAGGTTCAAGTTCCTTTTGAAAGTGGAGTGTAGTCATTAAATTGGGATTTAATACAATGACCATAGAAGTTTGGCATGGGACTTAGCCTTATAAGGCGAGTGGGGACTCCAGTTATACGTACAAGTGACTGGGACATTGCAGTTAAGAATTACAACTTCCTTAGAGAGTTTCTTTTGTAAAAAATAATGGAATATGATTTAGTCATTGTATCCATGTCCTCGTATAGGACAATAAGTTGACTAGTAAAGTAATAGCCTCAGGAAAATATCTCACTACTATAGATCAATTGGGTTTCTGTGATGTTATGCAACATCTCTTCCTGATTAGAAGTAAGACGCTTAATAATGGTTCGTGATGTTTCCCTTTTAAAGTTGAAATAAGTTCATTGCAGAGGTACGAAAGGTAGTGGCCCACTAGTGGGTTCCATCAGGTGTTTTAACTAGGACCCCACTAATATCATAAAGTCATTATGAATGTAAACAAAGGCTTAACATTGTTATTGTGTTTTGTTGAAAATTATTGTTGCGTAAAGAGAGACCTAAACACAAATAACATTAGTAGAAGATAAGCAGAAGCATATTCAATGGTTGGTTGTTGAACCCACAGATATTATTGGTAAGTGCTTGAAAAGAGTATCAAAGTGTCGTGACTTTCCCTAATTTGGAATAAGTGTTGGAAGAACATTCAATAGATAGTACAACATTCGTGGGATAATTACGTTTCGAAGTAGATGCATGGTAAACTAGACAATTATAAGTGACATCAATGTGTGCAATCACCAATATGAGATTCATTAATAATCACTAGAATATCCCAGATATTTTGTATTCCTTAATGATAGAACATATTTTGAGGTAAAGTTTCATAATATCATTTCAAGACTATTTTTATTAGTGCTGTTAAAATGCATCATGTTTTAAGGGATTCAACATTTGAGGACAAGACCCTCATCACTTTTTAAGGGAAACAATTGTTGTCAATATGAATTTTAAAACGTAAGTGGGAGACTAATTGTCTAGCCACTATTCTCACTAGTGCACTCCTTTGCCCACCTTTTACCAACTAATTCCACTAATCACTTCTTTTCATTCTTAACTTGCGGACAACAACAAATAACTCTCCCACCTACATACTAAGGAGAGTGAGTCTGAGAAGATAAATGAGAAGAAACTTGAGTTCAAAAGAAAACACAAAATTTCTCTCTCAAACTCAATTATGTTCTTCCGTCAGAATTTTTTTTTCTTCATTACAAAACCACTGTTGTTTTGAAAAATATTTTTGAATATTGAGCAATTAATTTGGAATGGGTGTTAGAAAACATATAACTACGGTACATGGTTATATGATACAGAGGTGATTCTGGGCTTGTTTTATCCTGGGGACGACGTGACTGAATACTACCTGCACAAAGAGGGCAGAGCCGCGAAACGTCTTAAAGAGAGCGACCTAGTCCGCGACTCAACCCAAGAATTGTCTATGACGAATTTATAAACGATTGAGGTAATATTGTTTATTTTTTTATTGTGCAGTAAATATTTGGATTCAACGCATGCGGTTCATATTTTGCGATAATCATATGAGGTAATAATTTAATTTTGAGCAGTAGACTTAAAATTAATTTATGATTTTATTTTTTTTCGATTTCTCCATAAACTCTTTGATGTGATTTTTTTTTAATCACAATATATAAAGTGTACCAACAATTTTAAGACGTTTTATGTCTACCATGGAGACCGAAAAATAAATTTTATAGACATATATGATTATTTTATGATGTCGAAATGAAAAAAGGCCAACTAAGTTTTCATGTTTAGAAATTATAATTTTGACCTTGTACCTCTAGAAATGACCGTTTAGCCCCCAAACTTCCATAATACTATATTTTGTGAAGTAGATACATAAATTTCAGTATTTTTGGTCAATTCGGAATCGATCAATAATTTTGTGAGAAATTAGAATTTGAACAAAAATGAACCCCTTCATGGAAAACTTTTAAACAGGTCAATCTTATTTTTTAGTTATGAATGTGAAATATTATTTCACATAAGATGTTATTGTTGGAAATGTAATTGTATACCTTTTTAGACAATTCTTTTTGAGTCACTTGTGGTTAATAAAACAAATTAAAATTTGTTATGTGGAATCAAATTGAAATTTTATGATTGATAACAAATGATTTTTTTTTATGGAATCAAATAAAAATTTGATATTTGAAAACAAATGAAATTTTTTTATATGAAAACAAATGAACATTTGTTATATGGATTCGAAGGGTAATTAATAAACATTTGCTCCTTACGCTATGTATACTATAAAAAAAAATTGTTCAAATATTTTTTGAAGTGTTTATATGAAAGTGTAGTTGGTATTTTTCAACCACTAAAGTGATCGATGATGAAAAAAAATTTGAAATTTTTGTTATGAATTTTATTAGAATATCATCTCAGTTTTTTGATGATATATAGACTAAAATTTTGTGAATTTTGGCATGCATGTAGTATGTTAAGATTATAAATATTGGGCTTTGGAATTTCTGAAAAACAAGTTGTATATCTTTTATTATGATTTTTACAAATGAGATGCACAATGCTGAATTTTTTGGACAGCTTGTAGTAAAACAAGTTTATCTTCACTTGTACTTAATATTTTTGAGTGATTCCAATTTTGGATAAGACTAGACTCATAAAGGATGAATTCTGGAAAATTTCATAAATTTTCAATAAGCGGTTTAGTCGTGGTGAAATTTCAAACTTGAAGTTTTTCCGTTTGAACAAATATTTTGGACAACATTTTTTTTAAAAATGTATCATGTCGTGTTCCCAACGGATTCAAAATATTTTGATGCCTTTATAAATTTCTTATTCAAGAATTTATGAAGTACTTAGAAAAATTTGGATTCAAATTTATGGAAGATGAATTTCAAAGAAATTGTATAATGACTTATACAATATTTGAGCTTGGAGTGCAACCGCTAGAATTTTATATCACTAATTCTTTGTATTATTCATTTATACGAGTTGAAAAAGGTATACAATAAAATTGTATTCTACTATGTTGGAATCAATTTGGTGTGCTTCATACGCGTGTAGAAATAATTTAGTTGGGTAAAATTATTTTGACCGTATGCTTTGATTTGGAATAGAGGTTTAAACTCTAATACGGAGTATTATCGTATACATTATGAAAAATTTTATATTATGATTTTTTATGAAATAGATTGTATAATCTATATGTGACTTTCAGACAGATGAAAATATGAATTTATGACTAAAACAGATGAACATGTATTTTTTGATTCGGCTATGCATGATGACATTAAGCACGTATTTATTTAAGAAATAAGATTAATTCTTATTTAATGTTGAAACTCACAAGTTTAGATTTTATTTTATGAATTGAAGATATAGTGGGGGCACATTATATGTTGCTTCTCAATGCTATACCTAGAGAATAGTGGGGGCACTCAAACGAGTACCTCTCAACTATAATTAAAGAACATTAAATAGAATCTGAAACTTTGGTGTTCAAGAGAACTCTTATTTTTTGAGTTATGAGTTAAAAATAAAAGCTTGCTTATATTATTAAAAAGGATTCGAAAAATCCTTAGAGATGTCATGTCATAAATTATTTGATTGAATTCCTTGGAATAAACTAGAAATTAGTTTATAATTGACTTGTCTTATAACTATAAGATAATGAGGTGTATACACATCCTTTGAAGGAATATTGAGATAATTATCATTTATGAATATAAGCCTTGTTTAATAGCCGAAATTCATCAATATAACTTAGTTATACATGATGCACATTAAATTATTCTCATGAAAATGAAGAAGCTTCATTTAATTTGAATGCCATTGATATTATATATGATGTTGAGTTAAAAACTAAATATATATAATATTGTTTTTCGGATGGTGACCTATGTAAGGGAACTTACAGGGACCAACTTGAAGTTAGAAAATTAATATGGAAGGCACCAATAAATGTCATGATATTTTGATAAATTATCAAATGAGAATGAATTGAGAATATTATGAATTGTGTTTATTACTAAGCATGTTGAAATATGAATGCACTCTTATTTATTATGCAAGAATGATTTGCTAATATTTGGTTATAATATTTTGTTGCCTAGAAAACTAAATTCATGCTAAGTCAAAGTGTTAGCATAAAGAGTTTCAATGAAACAAGAATAGTACTTGTTAATATTACAAGGCTATATGGATCAATTAATTGATCGAGTACATTGAAATACAAGAATATCTATTTATTAGATATTTGTTTATTATGAACCATCTTGTACTCCACATGATCCAAGTATAAGAACACTATATATAGTGATAAGAAAAGATGAATATGCGAACATCTTAAGTAGTCTCAATTGAGCTACTAAATACAGTTGACTTGGAATATTTTTTTTATGGAGTACTATGAAGGTTTATAATTGAAAAAATGCATTCTTATGCTATTGAGAAATGTTATATGTTTTGATAAAATCACGAACCTAGAATTGATTCTGAATCAATAATGGATATGTGTTTAACACATATTATGTTGCTATTTTTTGGAACTCCCAGAAATATTAAGTATTGGCATAATTAATGATGGAGTATATGGTGATACCATTAGCTATGGCTAGTGAGTAAATGAAAGATTAAAAGACCTATTATAAGATACCATTTATGGTATAGATTGATACAGTCATTTTATCCACAACAATAGAATCATGGCTATTGTAAAATTTTAGAACCGTTATCATAACGAAAAGAACGACAAATATGTCGTAAGCACAACATAGTTTGAGATCTTAAAACTAATGAGTTGTGTGTGTGGATTATGTTCGGACTGATGAGAATAGAACCTGACTTATCCTTTGACGAAAGGACTAGTGCGGGAGAAGGTGTTTAACACCTAGAAAGGGATCGGACTAAAGCCCAATTGATATTGAATCATTTGTGGTGGTAACCCAACCTATAGACTGGAGATCCCAAGAAATAGGTTCAAAGGGTAATAACAAGTCACGGTGATATGGGTTGAATCGTGCTAATTATTATTTACGGGGTTTTACTCCGAGTCCATCCCTATGGAGCATGATATCCTGAAGCGAGTTAAGGTTGAGTTAATTATAACTCTTAATGATGATCTATAGCTCTATTTTGAGTGGGGTACCTAGCTACAGGAGTATCCTTGATAGACTCACCTATGTGGATGTGAAAGTATGGCCGCTTCCTATGGTAATTTTGGGCAAATTCCCTAGAGCGTTAACATACTGGGATAGAAGCACATGACCGTAACGTGCTGGCTTGAGGACTACACCCAAGTAGGGTTGTGTGTGAAATGTTGTTAGAGATAGAGTTCAAAACTACGAGTTACTCTAGTATAATCTGAATCATCTTTACTACGTAAAGGTTCAAGTCGAAAGACACCTTTGCTTATGCACAATTCTATGAATTATTGTTCAATAATTTTTTAAATTTTACTAGCGGGGATTGTTACCGATGAATGTGTTTTTAAAATTCAAGTGGGGGATTGTTGTCAATATGAATTTTAAAACGCAAGTGGGAGACTAATTGTCTAGCCACTATCCCCACTTGTGCACTACTTTGCCCACCTTTTACCAACTAACCCCACTAATCACTCATTTTCATTCTTAACTTGCGGACAACAACAAATAACTCTCCCACCTACATAATAAGGAGAGTGAGTCTGAGAAGATAAATAAGAAGAAACTTGAGTTCAAAAGAAAACACAAAATTTCTCTCTCAAACTCAATTATGTTCTTCCGTCAGAATTTTTTTTCTTCATTACAAAACCACTATTGTTTTGGAAAATATTTTTGAATATTCAGCAATTAATTTGGAATGGGTGTTAGAAGACATATAACTACGGTGCATGGTTATATGATACATAGGTGATTATGGGCTTGTTTTATCCTGGGGACGGCGTGACTGAATACTACATGCATAAAGAGGGTAAAGCCGCGAAACGTCTTAAAGAGAGCGACCTAGTCCGCGACTCAATCCAAGAATCGTCTATGACGAATTTATAAACGATTGAGATAATATTATTTTTTTTATTGTGCAGTAAATATTTGGATTCAACGCACGCGGTTCATATTTTGCGATAATCATATGAGGTAATAATTTAATTTTGAGCAGTAGACTTAAAATTAATTTATGATTTTATTTTTTTTCGATTTCTCCATAAACTCTTTGATGTGATTTTTTTTTAATCACAATATATAAAGTGTACCAACAACAATTACAATACACGCGGGGTTAATTATATCTCATAGTTATGCCATCAAGGCAAGTGGAATGGTAAAGAGATGACTTGTAAGGTCATTCGTTTCATCGCACTCCCATCCCTCACCTTTAGAGCTCGTTTGGGAGTTTTAGAGAGAAGAGAAAGGAAAGGAAAATTTTATTAGGAAAGAAAAGAAAAGAAGGGAAAGTTAATAAGAGAGAAAAGAAAAGAAGAGAAGAGAAAGGAGTTTAGGAGAGAAAAGAAAATAATTTTCTTTCTTGCGTTTGGGAGTTTGGGAGGAAAATATTTTTTTAAGAGAAAAAAGGAACAATTCATTAAAAACTTTCCTTTCTATCTATTTCTTTTCGATTTGGAAAGAAAGTTTTGGGGAGAAAGGAAGAGAGTTTTTTAAAAACTTTCCTTTCTTTTCTCTCCTTTTAAACTCCCAAACGAGAGAAAGTCATTTTTTTTCATACTTAAACTCCCAAACGAAGGAAAGGAAACACACTTTCTCTTCCTTTCCTTTCTTTTCTCTCCAAAATAGAACTCGCAAACGAGGCCTTAACGAATAGGAATCAGTGTCTCCAGTCATGGTTGGAGGAAGGAAGAAAGGTAACAAAAACTTCTCCCTTATTTCTACAAGAAAGGGTATACCACCCCCTTTGTAAGGACATGGGTGTATAGACCGTTAGTAATTCGAACACAATCATGAGGTGATCGCGATAGATCAAGTCATGGAATAGTACCATGGATCCTATCAAGATCCTCCAAGCGTTCATTATGAAATGGGATGATGAAAGGTTGATGAATGAAATAAAGTCTCCAATAGTCTTCGCCATAGGGATCCCCAATCCAACCAGGAAGAAAGGCTTATAGAATTAAATTACCCCCTCACGAGAATTCGGGGCACGATCAGTCTTGTAGGCCAACTGAATGGATAAATCCCAAGGGAGAGTAAGATTCTCACCCCAGTCGATAGCATTTTGTTTAGGCATGTAATTTACAGAATTATAAGGCCTTTGGGGTTACCTTAGTGGTCCCAGTGTGAAGAGGGTTTGAGGGACCTACATATTTAACGGTGTTTTAGCCACTAATCGGACGGTTTAGATCTCCCCAGAGTTGACGAATAAGCTCACTAGTTGAAGCCCATTCATTCACTGTATTCAGGACCAAAGGCATCCACAATTTTGAATTGTAAGGGTTGCACTCGTGGAACTGGGAAATGAAGGTTTCAATCCAAGTAAAATGAAATATGAAAGCTAGGCTTTGATACGCCATAAGTAAAACTTCAAAATTAAATAAATGGACAAAGAAGAGCCTAGCAGTAGAAGAAATAGAGAGACCAAAACTAAGCACAATGACCTCTAAATGGAAAAATTTGGTAGATGGAAGTAGGACTTCACGAAGGTCTAGAAACATGGAGCGTGGAGAAGAAACTATTGAAAGAAAGAAGAACAATAAAATTTTGTGGTAAATAACAATCTGAAAATGCGAAAGTTTGAGAAATGGAAGCTATCTGGTGTGTATATTGAGAAGTAAGGGACTCTTGAAATTCAACTATTGGACCCTGTTAGATCCAACGAGTACAAGTATTAGGTGAATGACATGCTAGATCAAGGTGCATGGAGTGGATTCATACGCCCACGAGCGTCTCGGGAGTATGTGTGTCGTTAGGCCTGCAATGATTCTGACACATCAACCAAGTGACATCTTGCATTGGGACTGGGTATCGATGAATCATTATTTCTCCATAAATCCTTATGTCACCGGATCACAATGATACAAGACTGAGCCCGTTGCCACATCTATCACGAGGCATCATGGGAAACCTATGGACGTACTTACGACAAGAACCTAATGTTCATCTAAAAGAAAGAGTCTTCGAGTCATCTCTGTGAACACAGAGTCTAAGGGTAGCTGATGAGGGGTATTTTTATCAGACTGGAGCCGAACGCGAACATCGCGTGGAAAAGCTTAACAAGTGATGGCCGACCTTTGAACGTGGCATCGGTGGTCCAATAATCCAAGTATGTAGTTAAATACACATCTTCGTCAGCCGAACGATTTCCGAACAATTGGGACTCCGTAGACTTCTTCAACTAGTTGTTTCTTCAAACGAGTATAACGTTCCTATGAAAGGGGACCATTATCCTAATGTATACGAAATGTGGGGAAGTGTAGAATATCCAGGGATGAGAACATGTACTACTCCAGTTGTACTCCCTCCACGGGCATGCGCCGCAATAGGAATAACGTTGTAAGGTTGTGTATATAATGTCTCATATAGTGTTGAAACAGATATACGAAACTCCATGTATGAATACTCTCTATAACCTTTTATATTAATAAGAATAACCTCTATGTGGACGTAGGCAAAGCCTGACCGAATCACGTACATCTTGCATTTTGTCTTCTCTATTTTTCTTTCAGTTTTATCATTACGGTTAAAGTTCTTTCATTATTTAATTATTGTGTTGTGAGTGAAGTTATATTTTCGTCCCGAACAACTTATATTATCACTTAGTCATTATTGGATCAAAGATATGGAACAAGATGTTAAAAACTAGAGATGAAAGTGTGTTTATTCGGTGAATTAGGAATAGTAAAGTTCCATGGTATCGTTGGCTTAGTGTTGGTAACTTACATAAATTGTCTTCCGCCTCCAAACCAGAAAAAAGTTGATGATTATTTTAATTTTTATGGCTTATGGAACACAGCTAAATTATCTAATGTTAACCTCTCAATGTGGTGGAAATGTATCAAATGTCAGATTTCACGTTATTTAATTAAATGGAATTTTCTTGTTCATCTCTGAATTCTGAGGCTAAAATTGCTCTAGCCTCCAGATTAGTGAGTAATGCAATGCCATGGTATTGGAACATCCATCTAATGATATTTTCTTCTCTTGTAAGTATAAAGTCCTCCGAATGATGTTCTTCATGGTATAACTTTCATAATTTTTTCTAATGTGTGTTAGGTTAATAATCAAGTGGAAATACTTGAGAGCATGTTTTCTCTTAGAGGCTTTTGCTACTTGGGTATAACTGTATTTATGTGGGTAGTGGTTACTATGGTTCAAGATGCCTTAATAACTCTACTAAAGGCAAATTCATCTATCGGTGGTTGTGTAAAGCTAGGGATTCCTGTGTATACAAAATTGTTTTCCTGATCATTTATTAGGAGTTATGAAAATCAGTGAACAAAGGTAGATTTGACAAGACTTCATTATGCTCCCAATGCATAATTTGAAACGCTGTGGAACATATTTCAAATTTCACTATTGTAGCTTCAGTTCATAACCAATGAAACTTGAATAAGGGCCACCTCTTTCTTAAATGGCATAACTCGATTTCAAGGAGAGTCATAAGCAAGTGTGATGACAGTTCTATAGGTAATTCGTGTGAATAAGGTGATGCAGTAGTAATAAGGGATGCTACAGGGCGGTTCTTGTAGCGTTTCGTGTGAATAAGGTAATGCTTTTGTTCTTCTAACAAGATGGTTGAGGCCAAATTAGTACTAATTGCTTACAAAATTTGTACTCATATGGGATGATCTTTTATTGATGCTTAATGTTGAATCTGACGTCAAGGTTTTGGTGCATTTGCTAAACAAAGAACTTAACTTCCCTTGCCTAAATATTATGTAGTGATAAGTATTTGGGATAAATATATATATATATATATATACACGACATTGTTATAGAGATCTTTATTGCCCAACTTATGTTTTATCAAACATGGGGTGTCTCACTAATCAAATTCTACTATTTAGAATTACAGATGCCTTCCATGAGAGATAGAGATATGCTGAAGTTAGATGGGTTCGGTCTTCCCACTATATGATTTTTGGAATAAACTGTATAAAAGCGGCAACTTTGAGATTAATTTTCTGTGGGACCCACACGTCAAAAGTAACGGGTCAATGTACCTATGCGATCCTTGTCGAGAGGAGAATAGCGGGGGTATATTCATATGATCAAAATGATTAAGGAATGAAGGAGAAATTTGGATCCAAAATTACCCGTTAGAACACAAGCTATATAATGTAGCTAGTGTAGAAATTTGTCCCATATTGGAAAAGTGTGAAAAAGTCTTGAAGTTAATATACCCCAAAGTTGGGACTAGGTATTGGATGTCTTGTGGGTATCCCAACTCTTTGAAGGGGAGATGACCTGCATTATGCATGTTTGGGATTTGGGCCAAAAGTCCATGCGCCACCGTTGTCTGTCCTGCCCGGGTCGTGGGTCTAACGTTTTGAAAAAAATTTAATAGGCCTTTTGGGCTTAGATTTTGGGTCTGGTTTGATTTTTTCAACCCGAATCAGTTTTAATTAATTAATTATGATGATAATTAAAACGTGGTCATTTTAGTTAATTGATTAATCACAACCATTGGAAGAGTTGTGACTGTTCGTGATTAAATCCAAGCCTTTGAAGGGTTAACACTGTTCTAAACAGTCACCTCTTCGTGGATACAAATAAACAGCCCCTGCCCTTGCACCAGTTCTTTTTACCAGAAAAATTCCTTCTCAACTTCGTCCTTCCTTATTAAAGATGGGGAGTTTATCACCATTATTAGTTCGTGGAACCACCATGTTGTAGTGCTTCATGTGGTGGTTCAAGACCGCTTTATCCTAGGAGACGGGTGCTTATAGTTCAAGCCGTAATCATCATAAGCTAGGGTAAAACCCATTTATGGTGAAATGATGTGCAAGTTAGTGTTCCTACTACCATTCTGACTACTGTTCCTACTCATTTAACGCATGGGGAAAAACTCAAAAGTTTAATGTTACTGATTTTAAACGTTGGCAACAAAAGATGTTGTTCTATTTAACTACCATTAATCTTGCGAGGTTTATAAATGAATATCCTACCATGGTTAATGAAAATAAAACGGATAAGAAAACTTTGCTAGCTGCAGAAGCATGGAAGCATTCAGATTTTATTTTCAAAAACTATATTCTTAACGGATTGGAAAATACACTTTATAATGTATATAGTCCAATCAAAACCATTAAATTGTTATGGTAATCTTTGGATAAAAAATATAAAATCGAGGATGCCAGCATAAAAAAATTCGTGGTAGGTAGATTTCTGGAGTATAAAATGGTTGATTCAAAAACTGTCATAAGCCAAGTCCAAGAGCTTCAATTAAGTTTTCATGAAATAATTGCTGAAAATATGGTCATAAGTGAAACATTTAAACTTGCGACGGTAATTGAAAAATTAACCCCTTCTTAGAAAGATTTCAAAAATTATTTGAAGCATAAATGAAAAGAAATGGGACTTGCAGATTTAATTATTCGGTTAAGGATAGAAGAAGATAATCGTAAATCTAAAAAGAAAAACGGTAACCATCCTATGTCTGCAAAAGCAAATATTATTGAGGATGGATAAAAATTTAACAAGAAGAGGAAGCACAAAAATAAAGGGTCAACAAGGTGGTGCTAAGAAGTTAAAAGGAAAATGTTTTAATTGAAACAAAGAAGGTCATAGAGCCAGGGATTGTCGCAAGCCGAAAAAGCAAGAGAACTTCAAGAAGAAAGCAACACAAGCCAACATGACAACAGTTGATGCGTTATCTGATGATGTTTCCAAAGTGTCTCTCTCCGCAGTTGTTGATGCGACTAAAAATGTGTCTCTAGTGCGTGCTAATTAAGGTTCCAGTGTAAACCAGTGGCTCGAGTTATATCCTGGTAACCTAGGTATCGAATACAGGTTCTAAGAAGAATAATCGTGACGAAGAGTAGGGAAGATGTGTAACCTTATAACTAACTAAGAAAAAAGGAAGGAAAAGATGATGAATTTTTTTGCAATTACATGCTACTACTATGAAAACAATGAAATCCAATCTAAATTAACTACACATGCAAGATTTAATACACTACGAATTGATTGACTATGAAAAATAAGCAAGGTCAGAATATAATCCCTCAACCCCTTATGAATTCACCATATACAAAAATAGTTGAGAATTAAACAATTAATTAAGGAGCCACTTTATTCCTTTCAAGCATTACACATATGAGTGAATGAACCCGCACAATATGAAATCAAGAATCCAAATACAGTACATGACAAGATGGTCAATACACGCGTTGTACTCTTAAACACCTCGATTACCTAGGGTAAAGGAGGTTGAAAGTCCTACGATGTTTGTATTAACGATCCAATATGTTCCAATTAATTATTTAATTTAAGAACACATTTTTATATTGATGCGAACCTTTTAGGATTGGGTTCATGCATCCCAACCTTTGAAAATCTAGTTGGACATGATAAAAAGACAATTACTCACGATAACTACGTGGCATGAAACCATCTTTACGTAAAAAGTGACAATACACATATAAAAGAGACCTCTATCTAGGAATTAGTAAATTGTCAATCAAAAAGATGAAAGAACACGAAAGCAATAGAGGTACTATACTTGAATTCATATAAACCTTGAATTCAAAGCCCAAAGGGAGATTAATTGTTGAAGAATAATGATTCTCAAGTTCTTGCCTCTAAAACTCTCTCTAAATTTTATAAAAAACTATCTAACCCACGTATGGGAATACCCTAAGGTATACCTCCCAAGCTTTCTTAAGTATTTGACTCATGCTCAGCTCTTATTTTAAGAAAAGAAAATAGGAATTTTCGACCGTCGAACCGGTTCAAAATTTTGTTCTTCACTGGGTTGAACCAGTTCGGATTTCCAGTGTTGACGCGATATTGACAGGTCTTGAAATCTTCAAAAAAATTTCTAACTCTTTTTCTAGTTTTTTCATGGTTTCTTCTCAACTTTGACGCATCATAACTTTTCACTCGGACCTCGAATTTAGATGTTATTTCTTCCTACACTCTTATGGACTCACGGGTTCGAATGTAAAATTACTCTTTTGTCCTTGACTTTTATCTTTTCTTTCTTTCTCGGTTTTGAGTTTTATCTTTTCTTCACTTATATAAAATACTTGCAAAACGTAAGAGACAACACGAAACTCGATGCATTATATAGAAAATGTCATTAGCAAAGATATGGAATGAATCAACTCGATTTACATCGTACAAGGTGATAAAAGCTTCTAAATTACGGGAATAAATAAGAAGTATTTATGCCTAATCAAACCCCCCTAACTTAGAACTTTGATAGTCCCAAGTAATGTAAAAGAATCAAATTATGGTCACAACACTTAGCAAACATGTTAATGGGATAGCGTACCTTTTTCGCAGGCAAGCGATTGCATTTAGTGTATGCAACAAGCCTTTAAACCCCAAGATTACCCTAGTAGGTCGAGTTGTGTCTCGTTAGAATTTGTAGTAAATATACCCACAAAATTCATTTTGGACTCAAAGAAAGTTCAAAATACTTAAAAATTGTACAATTTACTCTCCCCAAAAATTGTCACTGCATATTTATATTCACAAATCTTAGTTTGTAGTAAGTGTGTGCGAATCCAAGAATTTAATCGCTAATTTTCACCAATTGATCATTACGTTACTTTTTCAAACATTTGTTTTGATTTCAAATTCTCACAGATGCTCTAAAAAAAGAATCACTCACAATGTGGTTTATTTCTCTCGATATGCATGATATAAAGAGTAAATATAAAGGAACACAAATTCATGCACATAATTTGAAAGGCAACTTTTTTTTTAGGTGAAACAATATCTTCATCGAAATACGATCATTGGAAAATGGGAAACATCGCCTCTTATTCACACTAATTGATCTCTCATCTTATCTTTTTGTGTCCTAGCTCTCCACGTGGTAATTAATTAAGAAATTTAGGCTTAGTTAGGACTTTCCTGGATTAGGAGGTGCATTGGGTGAAAGGAGAATGGTTGGAAAATTTCGGAATTGGAAAATTTATTTATTATGTCCGTTAGTGCTTTTGCTCATTTTTATCTTTCTTTTTTTTCATTTTTATTTTCTTCCTATTTTTGTTGAGAGTTTTTCTTTTACTTTTTTCCTTGCCCCTTTTTATTGTAACATTTGGACTTTATTGATGAATTTTCAATTTTTACAATTCCGAGCGAATTGGGTTTTTCGGGTTACAAAGGAAAAGGGAAATTTTTTTATTAGGCTCAAATTGGATTGCAAAGGGATAAATTTTCACAACTTTTTATGACTAATATTTTTGGATAAACAAACGAGCGCCTACTTCATTGTCCAAATTTCTAATTTCTTTACCATATGCGTCTCGAGATGAATTTTAGTTTAGAGATATTTTTAGCGTGTTTTTTGAGGCAACATCACACACATTTCCCATAACCAATCAAAGCAAAGGAATAGAGATACTCAACGACTTTTTTTTATAGAAAAATTGAACTTTGAGTTAATTTTTAACTCGGATTAATTAATTACTCACAAAAATCGATAAGTTCAAAATCTCACCGGGCTAATAATCTCCACACTTATTCGTAAAGTCGTCAATTTTCGTTCAATTTCTATCTTTGGTCAATTTCGGCTTTGTGCATTTGATTTTTTACAATTTAAGACTTCAAACAAAATTTTATGACATTTTCGAAGTTTTTAAATTCCAATTTTTATTTATTTTGAATAAAAATATTTTTGACTTTTTCAAAATTTTTAATTTTTTTGGAAATTTTCTAATTTTTTGGGCATTTTGAGATTTGTGAACTTTTTGAAATGCACGTGTATCCCCCCTAAATTAGACTTTCGCAATGTCCTCATGCAAACAAGGACTAAAATCCACATAGAAGAGAAAAGTGCGCAAAAATAAATATAGAGGACAAAATGCAACAATGTATTAATAAGGACCAAGTACAATGAAAAGAAAAGATAGAGAACACATAATTCTTCATCACCAAAAAGATAAAAGCAAGTAAGTACTCAAAAGGTGAAGAACTACATATTTGCAACAACCAACCATAATTATCGGGGCTACTGCAAGGGAGGGTGCTACGAGTCGGGAGCAGTGGGGTTGTATGGATTATAAAAGTATGTCGGGAGTGTGACATTGGGCTACACTTGCAACTTGTACATCTACACTTGTAAGCGAAACATCATGCTCATATCACAGCGATAGGGTTCTTGATCCGCTTGGTAGTTCGTTAAATACCTATGGAAGCTCACCTCCAAATTTTCCACACGTTGAGTTAGTCCCTCCATTTTCGGCTCGTAGTTGGAATCCTCATACTCATTTTATTCAGGCTTGTCTTCCAACATTTCCACATCTTCCGCCACCGGTGGGGGTGGGTGAACTACCTCCATTTTCCGCACGCTCCTCATGATTGATTCTTGCCCAATGGGTTTGGGGAGACGGAGCTACGATGCGGGTGGGAAAATCCCAACATCCTTGAGAAGCGAAGTTATGAACAAGGCATAGGGTAGAGTAATTTTGCCTTTGCGGTCCATGGTGGCATGAAAAATTTTCTAGTAAAATATGCAGGGGAGATTAATGACATTCCCATCACCAAAAATGTGGTATTGGAAATTGCCATAGCGTATGCGGATCGTGGAGTTGTTGGATGTTTGGAGGACGGACCCACAGTGATTACGAAGGCAAGGCGGGTGGCTTTGTCAAGGCTCCCCACCGGGAAGCTATTGCGGTCCCAAATGTGGTTTGGGGTAATACACTCTATGCATTGATGTTTGGGATAGGATTACCCATAGCGGGATAGTTGAAATTTGGGGGATTCGGTACTTGATCGACACACATTTTCCAGTCGACAATGGTGAGAGAGAACATGATTTGTACCTCGTCGACATATGCTTGGTATGTATTTTCAGAGACAGGGATGAGAGTGCTATAAAAGAAGTGCACTTCATCAATCAAAACCTTATCACCTAGATTGGCTAGGAATTGGCGCCATTTTTTTCACTGGAAGATGGTGGACACGACTTGAGGCAGACCGTTCCAATTAATTTCCCACTCGATGTGTATGGTATGTGAGATAGAAAAAAATTCTTTGACCCATCGGCTTGCTTGAAGTGAGTGGTAGCCACGATCGCCATCTTGGAGTATTTTAGTGGAGTCGTATGTCATGGGTAATTCTTCGTTAGCCATATGGAAGAGTGATTTGGGATGAAAAAGGGTGAAGAGAGATGCAAGGTGTGAAGAGAAATGGGGGGATTGGGTGTGTATCTATAGGTGGGTGTGACACCCCGACTAATTAAATACCGGGCAGCTACTCCTTTATTTAAATTAATACAACATGCCAAGTTGGTTCAGTTCATAGCATCACTGTCGAAAAACATTTATTTAAACAATTTCTAGCCACCTAATATTTAAAAAGTGAGTTGTCAAATTTTATTAAATTAGATTAACATGCAACCAATTAAAATTATTAGCTAAATGATACTTCCATCACATCACAGTCACATCAAGATAAAAATGGAATAATAAAATGCGTCTGGAGTAACACTCCTCTGAATAATCCAAAATAATGGATAAAACCAAATACAATGTCGGAATAATAAATGAATTAACTTCAAAACTGCAATGAAACTCAGTATGATAAAACTGTCTCTAAAAGAAAAGGACAACATGCCCTACAAATGAATAAATCTGAAATGGAGTCAATGTAGAAAGTGGAGGAGTCTACTATCGAGGTGCTGTAACTTCCACAGCAGCTACAGCACGTCGCTGAAATGGAAGTCCTAAGCTTGGCGTCCTTGTGGCTGGGCACCTAAAAGGTTTTTCAAGAAAATATATTTCAAAGCAAACGGGTCAGAGCCCGATGTGAAAAAAGTTTAAAAATATAGCAAGTGTTTAATTGCATTAAATAATGAATATAAAGTACATGTTAATCCGTGCCCTCACATGAGTTTCTCACCTCTCAACTAATGTGCACGCTTAATGCATATCCATAATCCATCCTAGTTATGCCGCTAACTAACTAGTCTATACTGTAACCCGTCCTCACATGATAATATAGGGGTTTGTTCAAGATATTCCAATCTAATTTATGTGATTCTACCTTTTCATCTCTCAGATTAATTCATTTTAAATCATATAGGAAATTCTCAATTTTTAACTTTACTCAAAGTGTTGCATCTATTCACACACATTAATAAGAACATTCACTCACATTAACAAGGAGTCTGTTATCATCACCAATATATAAATTTCAACATAATAATATACTTTGGGAACCCCTAGGCTAAGCTGTGGTGCACACATACTCTGCTATCGAATCCCGGTACATTAAGTACATAAGGACAACGTATTTCGAATCTCTTAGGAACCGTTTTAATAAGCAAAATCACACATATTGGAGGCGAACATAGTTCACATATCCATGGGTCACGCACATACCTACGCTCCCATAGTCAGCTGACTTATTAACTCACAAATAAGTCATTCACAACCCTATGTCCTTAAGGTACCAATATAAATCCCCCCCACCCTAGGCACACAAAGATTAGATGGTCCTGTTCGAAATCCGACCTCCCGTGATAGCAAGTATTGTAGGTATGTTATACACATATAAGTCCATATACTAAGAATTCACACATCTTAGATATCTTATAATATTAATAGAGGTATATTCTACATCCCTATACCGTTATTCCAATTTCTACATTTTTAAGTCTCCGAATAATGTACAATATAGACCGCCGACACATATCACGTCATAATTCCAAGTACTTAAAACCTACCCCATAAAGGTTACCAAGTCTCTTATTATTCCCACATTTAAATCCACTATTCTTAAGGTCCTCATTTCTGCCACTAACCTTATATTATCCACTATACGGCGTTTAATCATTTAATCTCAACTCTAATGGTATCTCACTCGATGAGTCTTATTAGGTTTTATATAATTCCTAAAATTTAATCCTAATTATATTCCGGTCTCACAAACACCTACTGGTCTTCCTCAAGTCTAAGAGTGTTCACAAAGTTCCCAAAAATAATTCTCTAGGGTCGAAATTAATAAAATTTAACAAGGGAAAGATATAACTAATTATGGGAAGGTCGATCGATCGACCTTGAGCGTCGCTCGATCGATGGTGGTCGATCGACCGACCTAAGAATGTCGATCGATCGAACGCACCAGATGGGCTACGGCCTACTTCATTTTTCAGTCCAAAATTCGTCCCAAAACTTCATTACAAGGTATGAAATTCTAATATAATATTACAGAATCATCATACAACCAAAATACATCATTGTTAACGTTCCAAAACCTTTTAATCATCAATCATTGGCCTTATCTGGATCAAAACTTCAATAAAAACCGTAGTTTTCTATTTTCTTCAAGAACAATGATAAATCTCCTCTTTAATTCGTTTTTAAATCATCCAAAGTTATTTTTGAGGTACTGAATTCTTCTAGAACAATTTTACATATAATTCATAACCAAAGTTTAAAGTTGTACATCAAATTCATTGGGTTTTTATCAAATCTTTCAAGACAATTATTAATTTCTACACTAAGCATGGAGGAAATATTCATTGAACTAATGAAACCAAATCACTTGCCTTAAGTTTGATGTTCTGATTCGTTGTTGGTGTTCAAGGGCTGATTCGCTCTTCTTTCCGGTCATAATTTCCGTCCAAAATGGTGTTGGGTAGTGGTTTTGGTTTGGAAACCCTTTTGCAACTTCCCTCTAACTCACGTAGCCCACTCTCTTGTTTTTGGCTGATAATGGCTCTAATGGATTTTTTAATAATATATAAATAAACTCTAAAATTCGTGGGTCTTAATTCCTTAATTTTAAAATTACCAAAATACCCTTCCGGGTTGCCGGTTTGGCCTAAAAATGCCCCGGGACCCAAACTAAACCCCCGGCTAGTGTTTTCTGACCATCTCAGCCCTTCCGGACACGTTGGCACACTCAAAATGACCATACGATTGATAAAATTATAATTTACTTTTTAAATCTAATAAAATTAATTTCGGACGCGACTAGTACGCGCGTCCCAACTAAATTTCCCAAATTATCGTATTTATCAGTCTTGACAATTTTAATACTTTCAATACTCATATATTACCATATATACTCAGTAATATTCAATATTATCATCATAATCAAATACCAACTCACGTCTCGCTAGTATTTAAATCCGGATTAATTTCCAATTAATTCTCATTTAATTCAATTAATCCATTAAATAAAAATCAATAAAATTACGGGGTATTACATATTTCCCCCTTAATAACAGAATTTCGTCCCGAAATTCGGAACTAAAGTGTACCTGGAAAAAATAAGTCTGGATAACGCTCGTGCATCTCATCCTCGCGCTTCCATGTGGACTCCTCGACATTATGATGCCGCCACTGAACACGTACTAACGGTACTATCTTCAATCTCAATTTCCTCTCAATGTTGTCCAGAATAGCAATCGGCCCCTCTTCGTAGGAAATATCAGGCTGTAAGTCGATGTTCTCTAAAGCAATGTGGGTATGGGCTAAATCATCCCTAAGATATCTCCTTAGTGAGGAAATATGAAACACGTCATGAATCTTATGCAAGTGTTCCGGTAACCCAAGTCTATACGCAACCGGCCCAATTCGCTCGATGATAGTAAATGGCCCCACATATCTAGGTGCCTGTTTCCTCTTCTTCCCGAAACGCATAATCCCCTTCATAGGAGACACTCTGAGTAGCACCTGGTCCCCCACCTTGAACTCTCTGAAGAACCTCTTCGTATCGGCATAACTCTTTTATCGATCCTGAGCTACCCGAATACGGCTCCGTATCATCTCTATTCTTACCGAAGTATCCTGAATCACTTCCGGCCCAAGGAGTTTGTTATCCCCCACCTCTAACCAACATGCTGGGGAACGAAAAGGTCTACCGTATAACGCCTCGAATGGAGCCATACCAATAATGAACTTAAGAGTTATTGTAAGCAAACTCCACCAGTGGAAGGTACTGCTCCCAACCACCTCCAAAGTCTAGTATGCACATACGCAACATGTCCTCTAACATCTGATTTGTCCACTCGGTTTCTCATCTATCCGCGGGTGATATGTCTTACTCAGCCGTAACTCCGTACCCATGGCTTCCTGGAAACTCTTCCAAAATCTTGAAATAAATATCTTGTCTCAGTCAGACACAATATTGAGAGGCACCCTGTGAAGTCTCACTATCTCCGCTATGAAAATCTGGGCATACTGTCCCGTAGTGTAGTCTTTCCGGGCTGGCAAAAAATGAGCAACTTTGGTCAAACTATCCACGATTACCCATATGGAGTCGTGACCCATCTGTGATGTAGGTAACCCCGTGATCAAGTCCATGGAGATGCTCTCCCATTTCCACATGGGAATCTCTAATGGCTGTAGAAGTCCTGCCAGTCTCTGATGGTCCACCTTTACGAACTGACAAGTGGCGCATTTAGAAACGAACTCGGCAATATCTCTCTTCATCCCGCTCCACCAGTACTGTCGCCTCATGTCCTAGTACATCTTATCCCCGCTAGGATGTACTGCGAACCGTGAACCGTGCGACTCTGACATTACCTCGTGTCGCAAGTCTTCCCCTTCCGAAACGACCAGTCTCCCATTGAAGCGTAAGCCCCCATCTGAACTAACGGTATAGGACTCATCTCCCTCTGCTAGTAATCTAACTATCTGCTCTTGACAGAACGAGTCTTTCGCCTGGGCCTGTATCACTCTCGTAACGATATGGGGCGTAACGGTCATCACAGACATGAATGATTGGGCCACTGCATCCTGGTGTCCCAACTCCTTCCACTTTGCTCTCCACACTTCGGTCACCTCACCTACTGGCCTACGTCTTAATGCGTCTACTACCACGTTATCCTTACTTGGGTGATATTGGATATCGAACTGATAATCCTTCATGAACTCGATCCACCTACGTTGACGCATATTTAGTTCCTTTTGCATAAAGAGGTACTGTACGGACTTGTGGTCCGTAAACAAATGGAATTTCTCCCCCAGGAGGTAATGTCTCCAAATCCGAAGAGCAAATACGACGGCTGCTAACTCCAAGTCGTGGGTGGGGTAATTCTTCTCGTGAGGCTTAAGCTTAGGGTAAGCATAAGCTATAACCTGACTCTCCTATTGCAGTACACCCCTAAGTCCTAGTAAGGACGCATCGGTGTAGACTAGATACTCAACTCCCAGTCTAGGCAATGCTAACACTGGTGCTGAGGTCAACTTGTCCTTCAACTCGTTGAATGCCAACTGACAGGCATCGCTCCAAATAAATGGCACACCCTTACGAGTCAGATGTGTCAAAGGACCTTCTATCTTAGAGAATCCCCGAATAAACCTCCTGTAGTATCCTGCTAGGCCCAAGAAACTACGTATCTCAGGCGGTGTCAAGGGTTGTCCCCACTCCCTCACCGCTGACACCTTCTTCAGATCAACAGATATCCCCCTATCTGAAATGATGTGCCCTACAAACTGAACCTCCTTTAGCCAAAACCCACACTTCTCGTACTTTGCATATAGCTCGTTCTGACGCAGCGTCTGCAAAACCTGCCTCAAGTGCTCTGTATGTTCCTCCTCTGTCTGGGAGTAAACCAGAATATCATCAATGAAGACGATGGCAAACTGGTCTAGGAACTCTCTGAACACCCTATTCATCAAGTCCATAAACATGGCTGGGGCATTGGTTAGGCCAAAAGGAATAACCCGGAACTCATAGGAACCATATCTCGTCAAGAAGGCTATCTTTGAGACGTCCTGCTCCCTAATACGTAACTGATTGTATCCCGATTGCAAGTCAATCTTTGATAGGAAGGAAGCTCCTCTCAACTGGTCGAATAAGTCATCGATTCAGGGCAACGGATACTTATTCCGTATTGTGACTCTATTCAACTCCCGGTAATCTACACACAACCTCAAAGATCCATCCCTCTTCTTTAAGAACAACACAGGGGCACCCCACGGCTAAGTACTCCTACGGATAAACCCCTGACCCAACAACTTCTCTATCTTATCCCGTAGCTCTCTCATCTCCGCTGGAGCCATACGGTAAGGTGCGCGAGCAATTGGCCGAGTGCCCGACGTCAAATCGATAACAAAGTCTATCTCTCTACTCACTACAAGAAAAATGGTCATTTATGTGAGTCAAAAACTGACATAAATGACAATATATGTCAGTTTTAGAATTTTTCAAAACTAACATATAAAGTCCTGACATAAATGTTCGTAAAATTGACATAAATAAGATCACGTTTATCTCAGTTTTTAAAAAAACACATAAAAAAACTACGGTATTTAACATGTTTTAATCACATTTTCATAAAAAACTAACATAAATTACATGACATTTATCTCAGTTTTAGTAATTTTATGAGAGTTTTTCCGAACCTGACATAAATGTTTAAATGTAAAAATAAAAAATAAAAAAACAATCCCAGCACATATATATTTGACTAGTACAAAATCAACACATTTATAACAAATCTTTTCTATTTCAAATAGAAAATATCCATAGCCAAAAATTCATTATACCACCAACTTGCTACATCAAAATATCGACAACCAAAAACTAGTGATGATTATAGTACAAAATATATATCTAGCTACATCATAATATCCAAAAACTAAATAACATCCATAACCCAAAAAATACTCCAGCTAACTAGTCTTGAGAACGATAAAAGTTTATGATGCAATGCAAAACTGAATCCACTAACTTTTCTCTTGATAACTATCTCCCGAACCGAATAGCTACCTACAAAACAAATGCAAAATACACCTAACCAAATCAAACATAGTCAACAACATTTTTATCAAAACACAACCAAATATAGTAAATAAATTTTCATCAAAACAAAACCAAATATAGTAAATAAATTTTCATCAAAACACAACCAAACTTCATTGTACAATGAGCCCTTATTTAATTCAAATATTTAGATGTGATGATTTGATTCCATACAACTAAGTGGGTATTCACATTGTAAATATTGACTTTTTAGAGTTTTAAAAAAACATTCAAAGTCAAACTAAAACCTAAAAACTAAATAAATAAAAAACATCATCCTGCACAACCCAACAAAGTAAATATCCTAACTCTTTACGTTTTAAAAAAATCCAACCGTCTCCTTTATTTTTAAATGAAATCGTCTTGTTCGATTTATCAAAAATATATTCTGTAACCAAGGAATAAAATAACTATATAAACATCAATCATTAAGAATCTTGTGTCTAATCAATCTTTCTACTTTTTCTTTAGTGCCGTTGTTTCCAGATTAGATTTCCAAAACCATACAACATTAATCAAATACACAAGATCTAATCAAAATCTAACAGGTTAATAAGCTAAGAACTGAGAAGATGGACAATTATTTTCATGTTACATATGGGGTCAGTACGATAGGTAAGACATTGGAAAGAGTAGTGTGTTGAGTGATGTGGGAACTCGAATGGAGACATTGTAAAGAGTATTGTGTCGTACCTTTTTCAATGACTATTGAAGGAATATATTCTAACACTTGTGAGTACTGAGTTCTTTTGTCATCCTCGCAAGTTATCCACAATCTTATACTCGCAACATGCTTTAGCCATAACTTTTACCTTGTATTCCTCTCCACTAGAACAATAAACCATATGTGAAATTCCTTATAAAGCATATACATTTATGAATAATATGGGTGTAGGAGTTTTCATGAAAACAAAAATCAAATGATAAACACCAATCAAAATGAGTACTCAAAATATGAATTCTAACTAATCTGACTTTGGTGGATAATCTGCCTTAACTACCACCTCACTTGATAGTCCACCATTTTCATGATCAAAACCCGAGGTCAAAAGATAATAAAAATTTAATCTTGAATCAAGAATTAATAGTTTGAAATAAAATAAGTAAAGCAGCCTATGCAATTCAAACGGGGAACAAAGAGGTTCAATCGATAATGTAAACTATGATTTTTTGTTTGTATATTTTAGTTTGTATTTTTTTAATCCAAAACTGGAGACTAATCGCGAATAATGTCAACCGAAACTGACAATCCTATGTTCATACTAAAACTAGAAATATAATTGTTAGTCCAGTCCAAAAAATACCCCAACGGTGCAAGCCCCATAGACATGTCACGGGATAATATCATAGCCATATAGGAATCAGACATTGACCAACATGGCTTAATCATATAAGGCTTGCCATCAACACGACTTCGATAAAGAACATGTGTATTAACAAGGACAATATTATGGAATGAATTTATTTAAGAAAGTTTGGAGGTTAATATCATAAAAAATGATCTTACCACTTTTCCATAGCCGACAGAGCCAATCTTAAACTCACGGACATACTCATTAACCATCTTATTCCCTTTGCCATCCTCACAATATATGTTAAAGATGAACACTTGATTAAATAATTTTTATATATGAAATATTTGAAATGGGGAATTCATAAAAAGAACTCTTTCTGTTAGAGTTCATGTTTCTATACACATAAAACACATTTTTGCTTGATTTTTTTTCACTATAGAAGAACAATTTTTTATTAGGCCATTTAACACGGTAAACAGTTCAACAAATGTACTATGAAACTGAAGAACGTGACTAAATTATTGTTATTTTTTACCCTATTCAAACTATTGTACCACGAGTATTACAACAAGAAACAATAGAGATTTTTGGATTTTCACACTGCAATAGCTTACCAAGGATACAAAGGAATTCACAAAGGAAGCATGGTGCACTGAGAGACGCTGAGAATATTCATTATCACTATGCTGCTGATAGTACACTTGGAGCTAGTGCCCAGTTTTGATGTTATATAATCTGCAAGTTCCATCATACGAATCAATTCCAAATCTATTTCCATCTAATAAAAACTTCACTTAGTTAACATCTCCCTCATGATAGTAAAATGCACAGACTGCTCAACTTGCAGAACAAGTGTCCCACTGACGATCAGTTGCATCGTAAGAGCCAGACACGAACATTCTGAGCCAGACACAAACATTCCGATGTTATATAATTATAGTGTGTTAATATAATTTTTGAGATTGCATTGGTGATGTGTATCAGCTGGCTAACAAACACACAAATATACACTTAGATCCCCAACCCAATCAACAAAACAAACAACATCAAAATGGATCAGATTTTAATGAGATCAGATTAGATAATAAATTAACGAGATGCACATGCCATACATTGAAGCTTAAAATTTGTTAACAAAATGAACCTCCCTATATTGAAGCGAAGATCTGCAACTTGTAGGATTGGAAGGATGCACGACCTCATTGGTAAGTCACGATGGTCAAAATGTATGATGCAACCAAAATTACAGAAAAATGAGATCAATTTAATAAAGGAAATTTAATTGCGAAACCAAATAGTGGTGTATCTAATTGCTTGATGAGAAGCCATTAAAATTATTCTGGGTGATTTAACCTATCCACTTCAAATCAAGAAAAGTTAATCAGAAAAATAATGGAAAATGTAGTGGATAAGTTGTAATCATGGTTAAGAAGTCTAATTTTTCAGAGATAGATTTACATGATCAGCTTTGGTGGTTAATAAGTCCCTCATAAAAATTCTACATTGAGAAATCAAAGTGCGAATCAAAAGTTATAAGAGTCTACTTTATATTGATTGTGCTTTCAGATAAAAACAATCCAAACATTCTTGTTGTTATAATTAAAGAAGTGCACTGATTTTTAAAGTGGCTTCTGTGAACTATAATAACTTCGCGTGTCATTTAATTTTAAATTCTTATTCTTTGAAGGTTCCCAAGATTCCTTAGAAACTAATTTTTTTGTTACCAAATTGTTAAATGCAACAAACTGAGGTAGATATGCAGAATTATTTCAGTACAAACTCAATGATAAAACTTAAAATAGGGTAGAAATTCCATCCCACTTACAATATATATTTAAAAATGTAAACACCCCCCCCCCCCCCCCCCCCCCGCATCAACACCAAGGGTAACAGGACATAATTTCATAGAATACTAAAAAATAGACCCACTAAGTAAAACAATCTCCCGGATCAAATCCCATGTTAGATTGTGCACTAATTGATCTAAGTAACATTAATCTAGCTTCACCCCATTTTAAGTTCAATGGACATAAAAAAACAGATTAAAAAATAATAATAAAAATATAATGCAATTCTCGATTCTGTAAGATATTAATCAAGTCTCAAACAATGATTACTAGATTCCTACCGTTTTAAAAAAAAAGTAAAGTTAATACAACGCCAAAAATAAGGAGGAAGCATAAACTTTTATATAAAAATTACCCTTCGTTATAGCTCGTGTAAGAGTAATACCAATTGAAGTTTTGAAAGAAACTTAAATGAATAAATATGATTAATTTAATAGATTGACTGTTATATAACTACATTAGAAACTACTAGACAAACAACTATAATCTACAAAACACTCAAAGTTGAACATCATAAGCCTATAAATAGTAAGTATATTCAATAACTCTAAGTTATTTTTTCTCAGTGCGCTAAGCACTGGTTCGAAGAACTGAGGTTTTTATAGTCAAAGGAACCCACATAAATTATTCTCTAGCACTCCATTATGCTTAGAAATACTTGTACATTGTCCTTACAATATAATACTTGTGATTTAATGGTACCCTTAACAGTACACTAAGAAAAATGCCGAAACAAAAAACACAAAGGATAACAAAAGAAAGTTTGATCCTAAAGTGTCGGTGATGAAAAACATAATATCCATTATACACATCTGTTTAGAACTGCAATATCCGACGGTTATTATTAACGGAGTAGGATAGGTATTAATGAAAAAGTTAAATTGAATACACAACCCATTATTTAACAATAAGAATTGGGCAAATATAACCGTCTAATTTGTTCATATACTGACATGTAATTATATGAATTGACACTTAAAGTTAAACATATTAATAACTGTATATGTAGCACCAATGAAAGAAGGTACTAACCTTGAATCCAGGTAGCTCTAGTAATGGGATCATATTACTGAACAATCAGATTAACTAGGTTGCACGTCATATTACAAACAATCAGATCATAAACCACTTTTATGCACTCCTCAGAAACATGAAAACCAAAACAGTAAAAATACCATAACAAACTCACTAAAATTCTAATATATATACGCACACCCACCCACACACAAACATAAACACACACACACGCACACATACCTTTCTTTTCATGAAATTCATAAATTCACGACATTCAAAAGAAACTGGCAGATGTGCTTCAGAAGGGCGGGTCGAATTGGTTTACCTCCTCAATATGGTAACTGCCCTGATTTGGGGGGTCAAAACTGCACAAAAATCATAATTTAGGATAAATAAATCAGTGAACCGGAATGAAGGCAAAATAATGAAATTTACTACGGGGTTCTTTGATATTTCCTCTTATGCTTAAGTTAAAGCCTTTAGACTTAATAGGTACCACTTACCATTTGCTTTGTACTTAAAATTGAAGTGACATTGATAGATTTGCACCTCTCAATCATTCTTATTATGAAGAGCTGATATAAAAAATCATAAATAAGCTTGATGGTTGGACAAATAAGTTTCCATATTTGGCAGGGAGGAGGACATAAATAAGCTTGACGGATGGAAAACAGGTTGAAGTGTTTGGATATTTAACATTAACCAATTCATAAATGTAGGAGTAAAAAAATGCTCCACGGTAATGGAAGAATATGTTATCTTATGAATATGATATAGATAGATGACCCTTGTAGTAAAATACAAGATATGATACCTTACGCATCAGAGTACTGTATCAAGATTAAAATTTACATTTATTAATAAATATTGATAAATTAAAAATACTTTCAATACAATATATCTCTAAGGCACCAGTCATTACCTTAAATGAGGCACCAATAATTATATGTGCCAACAATTATTCACAAGTGGTCCAATCAACCAGATCGATTAAATCAGAGTCGAATGGTTTCATATCCTTGTTATAAATCACATATAAATTAAATAGAGAAAATTGGTCATCAAGCTCCATGTGTATCTAGTTGCTTAATAGAAGCTAGGATTCCAGGAAAACGTGAAATGGCATATTTTTCAATTCTATAATTGAGAAAATTTTATTAGAAGGACCTAAAGTCTTATTTCACAGTAAATTTTCTACTTTTTATATTCAATGCAGTAGATACAATATCCAGTAACTTACCATTATGTAGGGCTAAGGCCCAGTAGTGAGCAAGCGAACACCTCTTTAGAACCAACTCCTCTTAAAATGCAGGAAATGCACAATTATTGTATAAAAAGTATTGTTTAAACAGCTACTCACAAATCATGCCAACCCTAAAGGACACCTATCTCTTTATGAGTCAAAATCATTCTCTATGGCATTGTGCGAAGAGCTTTTGCTTTAGATTCAGCTTCATGAAGCTATTCTACAACACTTCCAATCTCATATTTAACGGTCTGATTTTAGCAAATAATGATCGGAAGAATATTATTAGAATAAAATGGAACCTAAAAGTGAACTAGATTTAGTCTAAACTACCTCAATTTCTGCTCGAAGAGTAGCTACTTCCTCATCTCTCCCATCCTTCGTCTGTTTTGCAGCTTTAAGAGTTGCCTGTGACAGAAAATTATTAGCAGGCTCCCATAAATAAAAGATTTATGAAACAAAATAAAACACCCTATCAAGTCGCAATAAAGACTAAATCCACTCATCAAAAGAATGGAATATTTTACACTGCAGTAAATAGTCAAATGACATTCAATCGGAGAAGTAATAAGGAATATTATGACCTTCAACCTCATTTTTAAGTTCATTTTTCAGTTGCCCCGCCAATTTAAAAACATGTGTATGACACTCTCAAAAGTACTGATGTAAACGCTACGGAACATAATCACAATTTAATCATTCTCAATCATAAAGTGTATACAATTATTGTCTAAGGAACTTATTAATAGCCTAAAGGTATCTTTCTAGCCTATAAAAGGGATCAAAGACTAAAGCACGCTACGAATATTCAGAGGAATATCACCCTAAAGCTAACACGGTAACTAAAACAGCGAAATAATTAATGAAACATGTAAAAATATTAAACAAAACATAATTAAACTCTGAGGACCTTTCGTATACATCAATATCTCCTGCTCAGCAGAAGTCCGGGCCTAGTAGCGGGTGGAGAGATCACCATCGGATTCGAATAAGCACAACCACACTCCCCTAGTAAGAACGTAAGTCATCCACGAAAATGCTTGGCATACTAGCTAGAAATTAGATGAGGAAAGGTAGTCACGAAACCCAATTTATGAGCAAGAACTCCGCCCTGGACTTTGCCACAACAGCAACCCACGAGGACAAAAATAACCTAGATGAACACACTCAGTGATAAATGTTGCAAAGAAATCTCCAAACAGACCTCGATGGCATCCCAAAACGAATCAAAATACCCCTAATCAGTCACATTCACCCATAACAACGAGTTAATATAAAAATAATTAGAAGAATCAATCTCAGTAAAGTCATGTTCATTCCCCAAAGAAGAATGATTTCTATGTAAAAAGTGTAGCTTAATTGCTAAAGGATGGGAACCCATTGCTTTCGCAGAATTGTATACTTGTTTCTCACTGCTGATTTTCCAAATTAGTACCGCAGTCGCGATCCCACGAGGATGAGCCAACAACACAAATCATCCTCAATGCATAAAACCTTCGATTATTCCTCGACAAAAATCCACTACTAATTTATCAACTTAAAACTAGAATGGAAAATAATGCAACAAAGAGAAGGAGCGAGGACTTACATCTTTCTAAAAAAATATCAATAAAACCACCAGAAAGTAAATAATGCCAAATGCTAAGTGCCAAGATTGGACTAACCTTCCATTTGTACCTCCCTAATTTTTTTCTCAAAACTATAATTGTGGGAATCTAGACAATAGATCTTGGGATATACAAACATGTTGGACATCATAAAAATTTGTTCCTTTGTATCAATTTCTTTTGAGATGAAAAAGAATTAAGTACAAAATGCAATGAATCGTCATACATTTTAACTAAAAATTAAGCAATTTGGAACACATCCAATTAACTTTAATGGTTTTTTTTGTTCCTTCAAAGTTGTTACTTTGGTACAATAATATATTTAAAAGAATATAAAATTCTAGTAATCTTACTAATACTTAATGCACCTGCATAATGACTTTTTTATTTGAATAAAATTTTGGATATCCCAAACCTTCCTTTTTTTACTCCAAACACCAAGATCTAAAGCATCTTGTGCCATGAAAATTAGCAATGCCTCCTGTTTCTACATGTTTGTCAATACATGTGATGTGTACCGTACACAAGATGTATTATGAGGTCGCACACAATGGGACCTAATATGGAACTTATGTATTTAGATTAGTTAGCAATAATGCATTGGAAGATGAATATCCATTAACTACAGAATGATCCTCGTTTGACCTGGACACCAATTAAGAGTAAATTCAAAAGATGACTTGTGGGAATCAATTTCAACATCTCCTTGCTGAATTTTTGTGTACAAATTCCAAACCTGTGTGGTGTGTTAAGTAAATAGCTTCACCTTTTATGGGCGAGTGTAAGTAATTTATGTTAATTTTTCCTTTGTTTTGTATTTTCAGGCGAATGGGTTCGATGGTAAAATAGTATCGCTTAATTTGGATGACACCAATGTAAAAAACATTATATCCAAACAATATTATTATGAGTGAGCACATAATGAGTGAGTAAGTAAGAATTAAAATTGCACCAGAAGATACCACTCCCAGCCTAATAGATCCAAACCTGTAAAATAATCACGTGGGGATATATTGCGAGTGTGTACACATTGACCGAATTAATATACAACTAATTTATTCATATACAAACAAAGATTTAAAATGGAATGAAAATAAAAAAACGTTAAGAAAACATAGTTAAAACAACTACTAAAATGAAAATCAAATTGAAATAAACTATGCGACAAGTCTCTGCTAATAACTACTAAACAGCTATCAATGGTTTAATTCTATATTCTGGAGGAATGCACATTTGTCAACAAAAATGTACGTACGCAACCAAAATCTTAGAACACTCACAAAACAGAATACTTGGAATAAAGACTTTCCAACTTACTATGGATACTCCCTGCATCTAATCCATACAGGTCCCCAGACTAAAAAGACGTTTAATGCACTAATTCAAAAGGCGACAATGAAATTGTATAGTGAATGTCATGTCTAATGAGGAAAAAAATAAATTATATATTCTGCTCCATTTTCAAACAAAAGAAAATACTTGATTTTCTTGATAAGACAATCTCCAGAAGTGTTTGCACCAATTTTCCACTCTTGACAAAAATTTAACAAGTGCTCTTATTGCTTAAGATAAAATCGGTGGTGGCACTCCAATTGAATTGACATAAAAGTTCACTTGAAGTGTCACATAAGTGTTCATGTGCCAATTCAAATGCAACACCACCAACTTTAGCTTTAGCAACAAGAGCACTTGTTATTTTTTTTTTTCAAAATGTAAAAATATGTGCACATGCATCTGCAATTCGTGCTGGGTAAAATCCTCTATCCTATAACCCCAACTGTCTCATCGATTCTACATCAAAAACTAATTCCACATGCAATAAAATACCGAAGAAAACTAAAAACATCAAAATAAAAACCAAACTAAAACGGGGCTTATATCTATTAGATATGTACAAACCGAAGATATGAACAATAAAGCATTATGCATTAAAAATTGTAATAACAATTAAAAATATCTAATCAATACAAATAACCAATAAATATTGAAAAATTAAAATATACTTCCAATACTATAAAACTTTTAAACTTGAGAAATGATCAAAATTGAAATATTAATACAAAAACCATAAGCACAATGCCAAAAAATATTCTAAAATTTACGTTCAGATCACGTGACACCCATTACCTTACAAATACATGTGTTTCTAACTTTTTTAGGGCATAACACAGTCAAGAGAGAATAGTATTACAAAAAATAAAAATTAATAACAAACAAAGATAGTAAAATAACCAATATTTGAAATCTTAAATATACTTAATATCATATTATATCCGGTAAGGATAAACCAACGAACTGTGATAGAAAATTAAGTTCTAGATTTGGTACTTGAGAGGGAAAATGAAAATACCTTTTTTAAATGTGCCGTGAGCTAGTTATCTGCAAAATCCAAAATTTCAGAAGGCAAAACCACAGTAAAATAATTGTTTAACTTAGATCCTTAACCTTAAATCTGTAAATCCTAAATTTGTGTACCCAAAATGGCCATCATAATATTATAAATAAATCCAATGGAAGCATTACTCCTAGAGTCTTACCAATATAAACAAAATCTTCACTTAAAGAGAGAGAGTATACCTCCGATTTGGGTTGCTAAACAAAAATCGTCGACTAAGTGTGGGGAGGTTGCGATTGAGTGCCTATTTGCAAAAGGGTTTTGAGTGGGTTGTTGAGACTATGTGAGAGAAAGAGGCATGTAGATGAGAAGATCAAAAAAAATTTAGCTTAGGGTTTGGCAAAGAAAGAGGTGTTATAGCGGGAAGAAGATAAAAAGTTTCAACTATCTAGCGGGAAATGAAAATTAATATGAGCTTGTCTTTTGGATTTTATGTTAGTTTTGTGTTAATAAGTGAACAATTTGAGGTTATATATATCACAGTTTAATATAATCTAACATAAATTATATCTCATTTATCTCATATTTATTATAAATGATACAAAAAATCAGTCCCATACTAAAAATGTGATAAATGATATTATGTAAATGTTATTTATCTCATTTCAACCTTACATGACATAACATCAAATTTAAAACTGACATAAATGACTATTTTTCTTGTAGTGACTAGGAGGTAATCTTGATATATCCTATAATACATCAACGAACTCTCTAACAATTGGAATCGAATCAAGTGGTATCACCATTTCTTTAGAGGTCTCCTCCTCTATGTAATACAAGTGAGTGGACGATCCTCCCTCAGGACGAGGCATCGCCAATAGGAACATCTCTTGGCCCGGTATGGAAAAAATAATACTCATGCTGAAACAATCAATCATGGCTCGATACGCAACTAGCCAATCCATACCAACGATCGCATCATACTCAGTCATATCTAATACTAGCATATCAGCAGGTAATGTAAACCTCCCGATTTCTATATCCACACCTCTACATATAAGGGAAATCACAGAACCCCTACTCAACGGTGAATCTACACAAGTAACCGTGCTCTTCGCAGTGTCTAACAACCCTATAGTGCGAGAAAATATCGTGGCAATGAAACAGTGTGTGGCTCCCGTATCGAATAAAATACGCCCCATAATCCCTTGAATCGAAAACATACCCTCAATAGCGGGTGGATCCTGTGGGACTGCGGCCTGTTGGAGCTGATAAACTCGCCCGTACTGAAGTTGTTCCTGCTGGACTGGGACTGCTGGGATGGGTGGTAAACCTGGCATCTGTGGTTGTGCTGGGAGGGCGACGGGAAACATAGGTCTCTAGGGCTCGTGTCGAGCACCCTGTTGCTGCTCCTGTGGGCCCCTTCCCTTTTCAGGACACTCCTGGCGTTTGTGGCCAATATTTCCACAAATAAAACATTTCCCCGCAAAGTTCCCCCTCTCTGACCCTGCTACCTAAGGCCCTGATGACCGTTGCCATTCCTCCCCTGACCATGCTAGCCCTGCTGACCCTGATGGCCGTGCTGACCCTGCTGGCCATGACGAAAACCTCCTTGGACATTTCTAAAATCTCCAGATCGAAATCTCTTTGAATCCCCCTACTGGAAGCTCTGATCACTCTGCCTGAGCTGACCCTGAGCTGATTATGCCCCGCTGACACCATTTCCTCCTGTCCTGCCCTGATGGATGGGCTCTCCTGATCGCTTACCCTCTGATAAGTGGAAGCGGTGGTCCTGGCAGTGAAGCAGTGCTGCATTAACCACACCAGAATAAGTGGCCAACGAGAGATTTACTAGTAAGTGCTGGCGGATCCTCCAAGTCAACCCATCCATGAATTTTTGTATCTTCTTCTCTTCAGTCGGAATCTCATTGGGAATCATGTTCAGAAGATTAGTGAACTCGGCCTCATACTCTGCCACTATCCTCCCCTCCTGCTTGAGGTTCATCAACTTCCTCCTCATCTCGGTATGAACTACTAAGGGAAAGTACTTGAGGTCAAACCGCACCCTGAACTCTTGAATGGTAAGAAAATCTCTCTCCTCCGCGGTGTTAATAGACTCCCACCACTGCAAAGCTGCTCCTAACATCTTAAAAGTAGCCAGTATCTGCCTCTGTACATCAGTACACTCGTACATCCTCAAATGTCTTTGGATGTCCTTCTTCCACTGACTGAATACAACAACGTCGGAGCTACCTGCGAACTCCGAAGGGTGCACCTTATGAAAGGCATCTTGAACTCGTTCCCAAGCAGATGGGAATGCATGAGCCTGAACTGGAGAAACCATAGGTGCCTGAGGTGGCACCTGCTACACAACTGCTAAAGCGGCATTTACCGCCTGGGCTACAATGGCGGCAACTTCTGCGGTGTTCATGGTACCTTGAACTGGTGCAGGTTGTGGCTCGGACTGGGAACCCCTGGGAACTTTCTGTGCACATCGTGGAGGCATCTGAAATGAGAGAGAAGTCTTATAAGTCCACAGTTAATATCTAAAAATAGTTGAAGAGCATAAAATACAAAAAAGAGTACAATAATCCTAAAATATAGGGCTCTATATCAAAGGATACTACGCGAAAACATAACAAGCCGTACAAATCCTAAGGACACTAGAACCTGATGCTCTGATACCACCTGTGACACCCCAACTAATTAAATACCGGGTAGATACTCCTTTATCCAAATTAGTACAACATGTCAAGTTGGTTCAGTTCATAACATCACTGTCGAAAAATATTTATTTAAACAATTTCTAGCCACTTAATATTTAAAAAGTGAGTTGTCAAATTTTATTAAATTAGATTAACATGCAACCAATTAAAATTATTAGCTAAATGATACTACCATCACATCACAGTCACATCAAGATAAAAATGGAACAATAAAATGAGTCTGGAGTAACACTCCTCTGAATAATCCCAAATAATGGATAAAACCAAATACAACGTCTGAATAATAAATGAATTAACTTCAAAACTGCAATGAAACTAAGTATGATAAAACTGTCTCTAGAAGAAAAGGACGACATGCCCTATCAATGAATAAATCTGAAATGGAGTCAATGTAGAAAGTGGAGGCATCTACTATCGAGGTCCTGTAACTTCCACAGCAACTACAGCACGTCACTGAAATGGAACTCATAAGCTTGGCGTCCTTGTGGCTGGGCACCTAAAAGGTTTTTCAAGAAAACAGATTTGAAAGCAAACGGGTCAGAGCCCGATGTAAAAATAGTTTAAAAATATAACAAGTGTTTAATTGCATTAAACAATGAATTTAAAGTACATGTTAGTCCGTGCTCTCACATGAGTTTCTCACCTCTCAACTAGTGTGCACGCTTAATTCATATCCCTAATCCATTATAGTTATGCCCCTAACTAACTAGTCTATACTGCAACCCATCCTCGCATGATAATATAGGGGTTTGTTCAAGACATTCCAATCTAATTTATGTGATTCTACCTTTTCATCTCTCAGATTAATTCATTTTAAATCATATAGGAAATTCTCAATTTTTAACTTTACTCAAAGTGTCGCATCTATTCACACACATTAATAAGAACATTCACTCACATTAACATGGGGTTTGTTATCATCACCAATATATAAATTTCAACATAATAATATACTTGGGGCACCCCTAGGCTAAGTTGTGGTGCACACATACTCTGCTATTGAATCCCGGTACATCACGTACATAAGGACTACATATTCCTAATCTCTCAGGAACCGTTTTAATAAGCAAATCACACATATTGGAGGCGAACATAGTTCACATATCCATGGGTCACGCACATACCTACACTCCCATAGTCAGCTGACTTATTAATGTAACACTCCGCACTGTTAAAGGTATTTTAAAGGTATTTAAATTACACTGTGGATTTAATTTGGTAATTTGAGGAATTATTATGGATAGTAATTCTGGGATTAATGAGTGAAATTAAATAAATTCAATATTATAAAGTGAATAGTAAATATTAATTTTCGAGTGTCAGATTAATATTTACATAGATTATATTTTCTTACGAGACTAGGTATATGAGTGGATTATTTTTAATTACATGTCGCAAGTTGGGTAAAGCGACAAAGGAAATATTTTAAATTGGAAAAATATGAGTATTGAGCGTGTTGGGTCAAAATAGTGAATTTTAGTTAAGTGACTCGAATGGAGATTTCGACTACGCCATTGGGTTCGGAATGGTCGAGATAGTCAAAATAGAGTACCCGGAGATAGTATTTGAGTTTCGGGCATTTTTGGACTAGTAGGGACTCGTAAATGTATACACGAGTCATTTAACAATTGGGTATATACCCAATTTCAGTTCAAAGAGGTGGAATCCCTCATTTCCCCCAAATATCATCCCTAAGAGAGAGAGATAGAAGAGAGAGAAAGAAGAAGAAGAAGAAGAAGAAGAAGAAGAAGAAGAAGGAAAAGAGAAGAAAAGAAGAGATTTTCGGCCAAAATTCGCGAGATTAGACTCGTGGTCGTCGGATTTAATCCACGAGGCAAGTGTTTAACTTGCTTTATGATTCAGTGCATTAATTTCTCATATTGTAGTTGGTATAAAACTAAAGTTTTTTGGGTTGAAATTTCATGGATCAAACGAGTTTTTGAAAGATTAAAACGGATATAACTTGATTAATACCCAATTTGAGAAACATGAAATTTATTGAAATTAATTGTTGAATATGGGTTCTAGGGTGATTAGAACCCCTTTTATATGTGTATTTATGGTTGTTTGAGGTTGGTTGATGATGAGAGAGGAAATAAAAAGCTTGGAGGTGTTTTAATGGAGGTTTGGATTTTTGGAGAAGAAGGTGAATAGTGATTAGCCTCACTTACGAACTGTTTTGGATAGAAAGACAGATGATTCAACTCTCGGTCAAACATAAAAGTTGTAGATATTTTCGATACGGTCGCGTGGGAGCTGACCGCGTATTTTTCTAATTTTCCTTCGAATTTTTATGATTTTTTTAAGATGGCAGTTCCGGGGTGAAATCACCAACTTGGAAATGCACTCGGAAATCGGAAAAATAAAAGGCTAAAATTGTTAGGAGATAAATATTTGGGGTTCCTAAAAATAGTGTGGAAACTTCTAAATATTTTTTTTAGTAAGGCGTGTATTTTGGATCAGTTGAAAGAAAAATCCAAGATTTACCCAAATAGGGGTGTTCGTGAGGAATAATACTTAAAGAGATATTTAGGTGTGATTTGAAAATTAAATAAGGGAATACGTATTGTGGTATTTTAATTGTGTGACTGATTATATTATTATGAATGAGAATATTCGAGGCTATTTTCTATCGATATAAGAGTTTGAAAATTATAGCCATAAAAGATTGAGAAGAGATATAAATAATATATATCGATGTTGTTGATATAATCATTGTGCGGTGAGAAAAGCTCAGAAAATAAAATATTAGGGACTGGTAAAATTGATAAATGCGTAGGATATCCAAGATATAAATATACTATGTATGGGATGTATTATATGGGCTATGAGTATGCCCTTATATTATATATGTGTAAAAATCATGTCCGCACTACTTGCTATCTTGGAGGTTACCGTGCCGGGACAGTCTTATCTCGATGGGACCTTTATGGAGAATATTGACTTGTACCCTAGACCATAGGACTCCTTGGTACAGGCTATCTGGTTGATTGTCAGACGGTCCTAAGAGACGTGAGGGTATGTGTTGACCTCTTAGTGACTTGGAACTATGTTTCGCCTCCATTTGTATGTGTTTTGTGTTAATACAGTTCGAGAGTGATTCCGATCTAGCATTTCCCTTAGTTTGTGTGATATGGGGACTTGATAGCAGAGTATGCCAGCACCATAGATCTTATGTGGGGTGCCGTTAGTATATATATTATATGTGTGACTAATATATATACGTATATTTGTATGGGAACTTTCTACTGTGCGTATAAGTAGATAAGCAAGAAATAAATGCTTCAACTTTATTATAAGTGTATGGGAACTTTATAACGGTACAAGGGGTTTCTTAACCAGGGTGCAATAGTGTTATATATTGATATATAAATTGATGTGTATGCATAAAGAGAATAATGTGTGTATATCGAAATCTTGTTTGGTGTCCTATATGGATAACTAATATACTTGTTGCGAATAGTATATTGTATATATATGAGATGAGATATCATATAAACTAACCCTGTATAAAAAGGAGAAGAATGAATAAAGTGATATACTCCTTCCGGTAGATTTATATCCGAATTTATATGAATATGGATCATAGGTTCTAATGAGAACTATTAATAAATACGGGATGGTATAAATATGGTATGTACTGAAGGGCTAATGGATCCCAATGATCAACATTGTCACGTAGTAGTGTATCGGGGGCTTCCTTGTTCGGATTTCTCTTCGCGAGACACCCCACGCACGAACGTAACGTAATGTTGGGAATGGGGAGAAGTTTAGTCCTTAGTACTCGAATTGATGAGGATTATTAGAAGATGGGTAATTACATTAGTTAGACAGGGTAGCTTAACTTGGTTGTTTAAAAAGGTATGCGATAGTTGTGCACTATTAGAAGATGGGTGATGTGTATCTCATGTGAGAGCGATACAAGTTTAAATATGAGAAATAACATATTTTTAAAATATGGATTTTAAGCACTTGCAAAAATGTTTTCAAAAGTCGGGCTCTGACCCGTTTCTCTATTTTCTCCTCTTGCTATATCTATATATATAGGTGTCCAGACATAGGGACGCCTGGATAATGATTCTTTTGAGTCAGACGTTTACTGCAGCAGCTGTGGATGCAAGCAGGTTTATATTAGATGCTTCTATCATTGAGATCTAGATAGGAGGTATTGTAGCAACATTCGGGCTTATGGCCTAACTGTACTCATTTATTCTTTTATTGCCTTTTAGTGCGGCATTCAATTTGGTTGTATTATTCTACCGAGTGCTCGGTTATTTAATTTTATTTCATTTCAGTTGCTGCATATAAACTGTTGTAATTGTTTTATTTGAATGGGTTGGTTAAAAAGATTAGTTAATTAAAATTTTGACTCCAGCCTAATAGGATATTAGTAATAAAATTATTTTTCGACAGTGATGCTAAGAATGAACCATATGAGACTTCTGTTTTAATTTGATATAAGAGTGATCGCCTGGTATTTTATTAGGTGGGGTGTCGCAGGTGGTATCAGAGCATCAGGTTCTAGTGTCCTTAGGAGTCTATGCGGACGTACTACGCTTTCAGCGTTGCTTTTGATTTGATATAGAGCCATATGATTAGGATTGTTGATATCCTCATGTGAGATTTCGTTCTCCCGCAATTATGTAAGATTATAGTAAATCTTTTGCGCGCTCGTTCGATATTCATGTGCTGATCGACGAAAGGCGACCATGGAAAGCCATTGTGAGGGCAGCAGGAGGCGGGACTTAGTTAGAGCTGTAAGTTGATGTTAGGAATGAGTATCGCGGTAGAGGTCACTCCCCTTGTGTCATTGTCATGGATTGCTGTAATGACTACTATAGAAAAGTAGTTATAATTATCTATGCACCGCTATAGTAGAGAATGGTGCTAAACTTGAATTACCCAGTGAATTTAGTTGGAAAAAAAAGTTTAAAATATCATTAATAAGGACCGTACGTTGAAGTTAAGTTATTCGGAAGCAGTGTAGTGTTATCCAAAGGAAGTAGAAGGCTCAGAAGCTTTGGCTTTGAGCAGGGTATAGAATGCCCAGATGTGAAAATTTGAGGAATTTTTTTTCTCACTCAATGGAGCAATGTTGAAATAGTGGGAACGGTGATCACCACACTTGAGGGACTAGGGTGTTTTGATCATAAATGAATCTTACAAATGGTTTTAAACTGCAAATTTCTCTGATTTAGAAATAATAAATTGAATGCGATTTCTAGGTTATTCACATAAGAATCGGTCAGAGACCGACGGTGAATAAAGAGTGACATGATTATGTGAACTTAGTACCGGCGTAAGGTAGGTACAATGGACAAAGAGGCTTCTCCAATGGAATGATAGACTCACTAGTAATTGGACTTATGTAGAGTGAGTTATAGTTGTTTTAGTGCAAGATGTGAAATCTAGAATAATAAAAAAATTAAAGTTGTGAGACTTTGTGATTTTTAAGAGTTTAATAGGATAAAGACTCTTTGGATTCGAATTGGAATTTCGGATGTAATTAGGATACGAGCTAGTTGTGATAAGCTTAATATTTATTTATATTATAAGTAAGTTAATACTTATTTGATTAAATCGAATATGTATATTCGGGAAATACGGTCTAATGTTACGAGAGATATACACGATTAGCCAGATTAAAATATATATATATATATATATATATATATATATATATATATATATATATATATATATATATATATATATATATATATATATATATATATATATATATATATATATATATACGAGCATATTGAAACGAATATATGATATGTTTAAATATATCTCTATGTGATTGGTATATTTGTATGAAACATACCCCTCTAGTGCTATCATGGGAAGTTATGCATTTTGGGTGAGGCCCCTGGCCCGAGGAGCAGGGAGCGTATGGTCCCCAGGTCATAGTGTCCATTTTATATTGTGTGATTTTTATCAAGAATGAGACGTGCTGGGTATGTTTCGTTCTCATTTCTGGGGAGGAACTATGATCGCTTCCCATTCATTGTGATTTGTTTTTTTACCAAGTCGGTGTGATAGTCCGACCGCTGGAACCCAGGATCATGTGTGAGTAATTCCCTGGAAGTTGATAGCATTTAGAGACTACATCCATTGAGTTATAGCTCTAAGGGATGGTTATTATACTTATATAGCATTTGATATATAAGTATGGATATACTTGATGTGTATAGTATAATGTATATATATATTGATATGAGATGTGAAACATATATATACGGACTTATTAAAGAATGGAATGGGAGATAAATTCTGGATGCGCTAGCCTTGATTATAAGTTTAGATGGAACTTCAACGAGGAGATGTTTCATTACCATGATTTGAGTGCATGGGGACCTTATAGATATAATTTAAGGTATGCAGGATTTATTGTTGAGCTGTGAGTTTATGCTCATTGTTGTTTGCGCTAAGGACTTAGTGTTAGTACAAGCACTTGGTGGTGTGGCTTCTGGAAAGAATTAAGAGTTCTGACCACATTTTTATCGATAAGAGAGATGGGCTTATCCGAGTGGCATATTTGAAGTAGCGGACCTCCATGACCGACAAAGTTAAGTAATAGTGTATAGGAGGGGTTCCTTATTTGGATTTCGCTTGCGAGACGCTCCACACACGAACCTTAACCACGTTGGGAGTGGAGATATATTATATAATGCAAGGATGTTGGTTTTGACGATAAGTCACCTAGTGTAGAGAAAACACTATAGAGTGAGATCCGTTTGATGACTTTATAATTATATAGAGATATAAGTGCTACGGAGAAGCACTTAAATTATTCTCTCACCGCAAGTGTGGTGGTGAATTAAGGTGAAGGAAATAAATTTGAGACGTATATCCAGGCCTTAAATAGAAGGAAAATTAAGAGGAAATACGTTTTGGGTATAATGTTCGTAGCACTTTTACTGAGAGTAGGTGTCCGATTAGTTGGATTTTCCATTTCGTTAAGATGGAAGGATATAGTTGTAGAAGTACGTTGGTAGGTTAACGAGGTAAGATTTATAACATCACATTGGTGTCCCTTGGACCGTTATATCTCGATGACCAACGATGCGAGGGAGTAGTGTAACGGGAGGGTTCCTTATTTGGATTTCGCTTTGCGAAACGTCCCACGCACGAAACTGAACAAATGTCGGAAGTCGATAGAGGTCTTGGGCACTAGGGACATGTGACACCCCGACTAATTAAATACCGGGTAGCTACTCCTTTATTAAATTAATACAAAATGCCAAGTTGGCTCATTTCATAGCATCATTGTCGAAAAACGTTTTAACAATTACTAGCCACCTAATACTTAAAAAGTGAGCATCAATTTTAATTAAGTCCGATTAACATGCAATAAGTAAATTATGAAATGTTAACACAACCACCATAATGAAATGACAATAGTATATCCATACCATAATAATGAGTCTGTAAGAATACTCCTCACAACAAACCAAATACAGGAATAACAAAGACTAAGTTTGAATCTTAATTAATTACAACCCGGGATCTGAAATAAATTGAATAGATAAAATGTTTCTAAAAGAAATGGGGCGACATGCCCAAATGATGAGGAAATCTACTAATAGAGTCAAGATCGAAAGTAGAGGCGTCAACTGTCAAGGTCCTCTAACTTCCACATCAGCTACAGTACGTCACCTGAATGGAACTCCTATGCATGGTGTCCTTGTGGCTGGGCACCTAAAAGGTTTTTACAAGAAAATATATTTGAAAGCAAACGGGTCAGAGCCCGATTGTGGAAAACAATTTAAAATGTAGCAAGTGTTTTAATGACAATAAAACAATGAATGCAAAATAAATGTTAGGACGTGCTCTCACATGAAATACTCACCTCTCGACTATTTGTGCACTCCTAACGTACCCGTACCCATTCTAGTTATTCCCATATCTAACTAGTCCAAAATAAATTCTAACATTACTATACGATTCCCGCTTTAATTCTGACATCTTCATTTAAATACAGAGCTTTAAATTTATTCTCAGTTTCCCATTATTAGTAATACTAATTACTAGAGATCATCCATTTTATCTTTACAGAACGTTTCTATAATTATACTCACAATTAAACATGACAGTTCATTTCAATTTAATAGTATATTATTCTCATCATAAATATACATTACTAGCACCCCGAGACTAAGCTGCGGTGCACACATACTCTGCTATCCAATCCCGGTACATCACGTACATAAGGACCACGCATTCCGAATCTCTCAGGAATCGTTTTCAGATAACAACAATCACACTAAATGGAGGGGAACATAGTTCACATCACATGGGTCACGCACATACCTACGCTCCGATGATCAGCAGCATTATTAACTTCTCAATAAGTCCTTCTCTGACCTATGTCCTCGAGGTACCAATCTAAATCCCCCCGTAGGCACACAAAGATTAGATGGCCCTAATCGAACGCAGACCTCCCATGATAGCAAGTATGGTAGGTATGTTATACACATAAAACCACATATACTAAGCATTCGTGCATCTTAGATATCTCGTATTATTAATATAGGTATACATCTCGTTCTTATACCATCATTTAATGTTATACGATTACAAGTCCCCGATTTGTATATTAACGTTATCAACCCTTCTCACGTCGTAATTAGTTACCCGTTTCCTACTCCACAAATGTCATCCGATTTTATTATAAGGTTCTAAGTTCTACTCCTCAACGTACCCCAATTCTCACAATTATACCCACTAATCAATAAGGGAAGGTTAATACTCCAATTAAATAAGTCTACGGGACATTAGAAATGAAATCAGGCCAAAAAGCCCATTATGTCAACTCGTTAGAAGGTTCGTTCGAACGAGTGTCGTTCGAACGAAAGGCTTCGAACAAACTACCAACTCGTTAGAAGGGATATCTCGTTAGAAGCCCGTTCGAACGAGGTCGTTCGAACGACCTGGGCAGGTCTTCTAACGAGATGGAAGACTGCGCCCAGAATTTCCCCCAAATCGTTTTTCTTCAGATTTCGCTCCTCTAAATCCCCACTAAGATCATCCCAATTAAGTTTTAATATTTTTAAACTACTCTTTGTCCTCCTAAGTCATCCTCTAACATATATTTGGGGTCAATGCTTCCTAAATTAACATGTAATCATCATAATTCGCAAACATTATCCCAAACCCTACAAACATGAAGCCAGAATTTTAACGTCTACAATTTCTCCTTATAAATCTGTTTTCAAATCATCAAAAGATACATTTTGGTTATGAAATTCATTCATTACCATTCTACATGCAATCCCTATGTAAGATTATGAGTTCTATCTCCAATTTCATGGGTTTTTCATCAAACTTTCAATATAATACATATATTCAATTTCTAAGCATGGAAGAAACATTCGCTTGAAATTATGTAATTAAACCACTTGCCTTAGATGTTATGATTTGATGTTGAAGGATTGAATGTTGATTCTCCTCCCTCTCTCCACAAATTTCTTCCAAAGATAGTGATGGTGGCTAGGGTTTCCTTTTTGGAACTTCTTCCAACTCCCCCCTATAACTCCCGTAGCCCTCTAACTTCCCAAATGATGATAATGGCTTAGTGGGTTCTTTTCTAATATAAAAATAACCTCTCAAATTCGTGGGTTTTAATTTTCCTATTTTTAAAATTACCAAACTAGCCTTTTGGGTTGCCGGTATGGCCTAAAAATACCCCGGGACCCAAACTAAACCCCCGGCTAGTGTTTTCTGACTATTTTGACCCTTCCGGACACGTTGGCATGCTCAAAATGACCATTCGGTTGATAAAAATAAAATTCACTTTTTAATTCAATTAATTACGTCCTGATGCGACTGACACGTGCGTCCCAATTAAATTTTCCAAATTGTCGTATAGCTACCTCGTGACAATTTAAATATAATCAATACTCATGTATTACTATACATACTCAGAAATAATAAATTTTAACATCATAATCAAATACCAACTCACATCTCGTTAGTATTTATACCCGAATTAATTTCCAATTAATTCTCATTTAATTTAATTAATCCCTTAAATAAAAATCAATAAAATTACGGGGTATTACATACTTCCATCCTAATAACAGAATTTTATCCCAAAATTCGGAACTAAAGAGTACCTGATAAAAATAACTCCGGATAGCATTCGCCCATCTCATCCTCGCGTTCCCATGTGGACTCCTCGGCATTATGATGCCACCACTGAACACGTACTAACGGTACTATCTTCGACCTCAGTTTCCGCTCGCTTCGGTCCAAAATAGCAATTGGCCCCTCCTCGTAGGAACTATCGGACTTGATATTGATGTCCTCCAAAGCAATGTGAGTATGGGCCAAATCGTCCCTAAGATATTTCCTTAGCGAGGAAATATGGAACACGTCATGAATCCTATGCAAGTGCTCCGGTAACCCAAGTCTATACACAATTTGCCCAATCCGCTCGATGATAGGAAATGGCCCCACATATCTCGGTGCCAATTTCCCTTCTTCCCAAAACGTATAATCCCCTTCATGGGAGATACTCTGAGTAAAACCTGGTCCCCCACTTTGAATTCTCTGAAGAACCTCTTGGCATCAGCATAGCTCTTCTTCCGGTCCTGAGCTACCCGAATACGAATACGTATCATCTCTATCCTTGCCGAAGTGTCTTGAATTACTTCCGGCCCAAGGAGTTTGTTATCTCCCACCTCTAACCAACATGTTGGGGAACGACAAGATCTACCATACAACGCCTCAAATGGAGCCATACCAATGGTGAATTGGTAGGAGTTATTATAAGCAAACTCCACCAGTGGAAGGTACTCCTCCCAACCACCTCCAAAATTTAGGATGCACATACACAACATGTCCTCTAACATATGGTTTGTCCGCTCCGTTTTCCCATCAGTCTGCGGGTAATAAGCCGTACTCAGCCGCAACTCCGTACCCATGGCCTCCTGAAAACTCTCACAGCTGGATTTATTTCTTCTAATACGTTTATAATTTCTTCTTCTTTTATAAATTTGTCTATTCCTATATTTATTATTTTTCTTTTATTGTCTTCATTAGTTCCTTCAGCACAGTATATTGAAATTATTGTTTCTTTATTATCTTCATTACCGTATTTTTCTATTAATTGTTCGGTTGTTAAGTTATCACAGTCTTCCATTATTATGTCGTATATTTTATCTTCTAGTAGTTCAAATAATTCTTCTATTTTTTCATCTAATATTAATACATTTATTTCATTTAATAATTCTTCACTTTCGTCTTCTATAGGTTTATATCGACTAAATTTAATACTACTTTGCCCTACTTGATTTTCGTATATTTTATTTTTTCCTGGGTTTTTTAAATTAGTTATTGTTAAGTTTGGTAGTTTCCATTCTATTTCTTCATATATACTACTATCTATTTTTTGTGCTTCTATCATTTCTACATATTTACTATTAAATGATTTTAATATACAATTAAATTCAGCTTTAAAGTTTATTTTATAGTGATTAAATATTTTTCCTATAAATAGTGTATATATTAAAAGGTTATTATATTGTCCTGTCATATTATATCCTCTTGTTCTTATAGCTATTTTTATATGTTTGCTAAATTCATTTATATCCATAGAAAAATTAGGTATACATCGTATTACTGCTGCATTTTTTGCTAAATCTACTTTAGTGCTAGCTATTTGTGCTTGTTTATGATTATTCCATCTATCATCATATATTTATACTAATACTTTAGTTCCTGCTTCTAATCTAGTTAATCATACTAATCCTATAACTATCACTCCTAAATGCATAAATTCTAAATTTATTTTAGCTAATTCTTTTGCTGATTCGTTTGTAATTAAATCTAATATTACTTCGCTATTGACGACTGTTATTTTTCTTTGGCTAGTGTGATTATATATTTTATTAGTAAATTGGTATTGTGAAAAAAATATCTTATCTCGGTCAGACACGATATTTAGAGGCACACCGTGAAGTATCACTATCTCTGCAATGAAAATCTGGGCATACTGTCCCGTAGTGTAATCTGTCCTTACGGGTAGAAAATGAGCAACTTTGGTCAACCGATCAACAATTACCCATATGGAGTCATGACCCCTCTATGATGTAGGTAACCCCGTGATAAAGTCAATGGATATACTCTCCCATATCCACGTCGGAACCTCTAATGGCTGTAGAAGCCCTGCCGGTTTCTGATGGTCCACCTTTACTAGCTGACAAGTGGCACATTTTGAAATGAACACGGAGATATCCCTCTTCATCCCACTCCACCAGTACTATCGTCTCATGTCTTGGTACATTTTATCCCCACCAGGGTGTACCACGAACCATGAGCCGTGCGACTCTGCCATTACTTCGTGTCGCAAGTTTTCCCCTTCCGAAACAACCAGTCTTCCATTGAAGCGTAATCCCCGTCTGAACTAATGGTATAGGACTCGGCTCCCTCTGCTAGTAATCGAACTATCTGCTCCTGACACAACGAATCATTTGCCTGGGCCTTTACCACTCTCGTAACAATCTGCGGTGTAACAGTCATCACAAACATGAACGATCGGGCCACTGCATCCTGGTGTCCCAACTCCTTCCACTTAGCTTTCCACACCTCGGCCACCTCATCTATGGGCCTACGGCTCAACGCATCTTCTACCACGTTAGCCTTCCCTGGGTGATACTGAATATCGAACTGATAATCCTTCACAAACTCAAGCCATTGACGTTGACGCATATTCAGCTCCTTCTGCGTAAAGAGGTATTGTAGAGACTTGTGGTCTGTGAACAACCGAAATTTCTTCCCCAAGAGGTAGTGTCTCCAAATACAAAGAGCGAATACGACTACCGCTAACTCCAATTCGTGTGTGGGGTAATTCCTCTCGTGCCCCAAAAACTGAACGTCCTTCAGCCAAAACCCACACTTCTCATATTTTTCGTAAAGATCGTTCTGACGTAGCATCTACAAAACATGCCTCAAATGCTCGGCGTGCTCCTCTTCTGTCTGGGAGTAAACCAAGATGTCATCAATAAATACGATGATGAACTTATCTAGGAACTCTCTAAACACCCTATTCATCAATTCCATAAACACGGATGGAGCGTTGGTCAAGACAAAAGGCATAACCTGAAATTCGTAGGAACCATACCTCGTCAAGAAATCAGTCTTCGAGACGTCATGTTCCCTGATACGCAACTGATGGTATCCCGATCACAAATCAATCTTTGAGAAGAAGCAAGCTCCTCTAAACTGGTCAAATAAGTCATCGATTCGAGGCAACAGATACTTATTACGTATCATGACTTTATTCAACTCCCGGTAATCAGCACACAATCTCAATGATCCATCCCTCTTTTTTACGAACAACACAGGGGCACCCCACGATGAAGTACTCCTCCGGATAAACCCCTATCCCAACAACTGCTCTATCTGATCCCATAGCTCTCTCATATCTGCCGGAGCCCTACGGTAAGGTGCGCGGGCAATTGGCCGAGTGCTCGGCGTCAAATCGATTACAAAATCTATCTCTCTACTAAGCGGTAATCCCGGTATATCCTGAAATACATCAGCAAACTCACTCACGACTGGAATCGAATCGAGTGGCATCACCACTTCCTTAGAGGTCTCCTCCTCTATATAATACAAGTGAGTGGATGATCCTCCCTCAGGGCGAGGCATCACCACTAAAAACATCTCCTTCCCGGGAATGGCAAAGATAATACTCCTACTGAAATAATCAATCATGGCTCGGTACGCAACTAGCCAATCCATACCAATAATCGCATCATACTCAGTCATCTCTAATACTAACATATCAGCGGGTAAGGTAAACCTCCCGATCTCTATACCCACACCTCTACAAATAAGGGAAATCACAGAACCCGTACTCAATGGTGAATCTACACAAATAACCGTGATCTATGCAGTGTCTAACAACCCCAAAGTGCGTGCAAATCCCATGGCAATGAAACAATTTGTGGCCCTCGTATCAAATAAAATACGCCCCATAGTCCCCTCAATAGAGAACATACCCTCAATAGTAGGTGGATCCTGTAGGACTGCGACATGCTAGAGCTGATACACTCTCCCATACTGAAGCTGTCCCTGTTGGACTGGGACCACTGGGATGGGTGGTAATGCTTCCATCTGTGGTGGTGCTGGGAGGGCGGCGGGAAACATAGGCCTTTATGGCTCGTGTCGAGCACCATGCTGCTGTTGTAATGGGGCCCTGCCCCTATCAGGACAATCCTGGAATTTGTGGCCAATCTTTCCATAAACGAATCACTTCCCCGGGAAGTTTCCCCCTCGCTGTCCCTGCTGCCCACGACCCTGATGGCCATTACCATTCCTTCCCTGACCATGCTGGCCCTACTAAAACTGCTGCTGCTAACCATTCTGGCCCTGATGGCTGTTCTGACCCTGATTGCAATGCCTGAAACCTCCCTGACCATTCCTAAAACCCTCAGATCTGAATCTCTTAGGATCCCCCTATTGGGAACCCTGATCACCCTGCCTGTGTTGACCCTGAGCAGATTGTGCCTCGCTGACACCATTTCCCCCTGTCCTGCCCTGATGGTTGGACTCTCCTGATCTCTTACTCTCAGACATAAGGAAGCGGTGATCCTGACAGTGAAGCAGCTCCGCGTTAACCACATCAGAATAAGTGGCCAACGAGAGATTTCCCAACAAGTGTCATCGGATCCTCCAAGTTAATCCGTCCATAAACTTCAGAATCTTCTTCTCCTCAGTCGAAATCTCATCGGGGACAATGTTCAAGAGATTATTGAATTTGGTCTCATACTCGACCACGGTCCTCCTCTCCCACTTGAGGCTCATTAACTTCCTCCTCATTTCAGTGTGAACAGCTGATGGAAAGTATTTGCGGTTGAACCGCACCCATAACTCATGAATAGAAAGGGTATCTCTCTCTTCCGGGGTGGTAATGGACTCCCACCACTTCAACGCTGATCCTACTAGCTTAAAAGTAGCTAGTATCTGCTTCTGAACATCCGTGCACTCGTACATCCTTAAGTGCCTCTGAATGTCCTTCCTCCACTGACTGGACACAACAACGTCGGAGCTACCTGCAAACTCCGGAGGGTGTGCTTTCTGAAAAGCATCACGAACGCGTTCCCAAGCAGATGGGAATGCATGAGCCTGAACTGGCGCGACTTCCGGTGCCTGAGGTGGTGCCTGCTGTACAACTGCTAAGGCGACATTTACCGCTTGGGCTACAATAGCTGCAACCTCTATGGCGTTCATGGTGCCCTGGACTGGTGCAGGCTGTGGCTCGGGCTGAGCATCCCAAGGACTCGCTGTGCACGTCGTGGAGGCATCTGAAATGAGAGTAAAATCTATAAGTTCACAGTTATTATCTCAAAATAGGTGAAGATCAAAACATACTCACAAGAATACAACAGTCCTAAAATATAGGGCTCTACATCAAAGAAAGCTCAGCGGAAACATAACAAGCCGTACAGATCCTAAGGCCACTAGAACCTGATGCTCTGATACCACCCGTGACACCCCAACTAATTAAATACCGAGTAGCTACTCCTTTATTAAATTAATACAAAATGCCAAGTTGGCTCAGTTCATAGCATCACTGTTGAAAAATGTTTTAACAATTACTAGCCACCTAATACTTAAAAAGTGAGTCATCAATTTTAATTAAGTCCGATAAAATGCAATAAGTAAATTATGAATTGTTAACACAACCACCATAATGAAATGACAATAGTATATCCATGCCATAATAATGAGTCTGTAAGAATACTCCTCACAACAAACCAAATACAGGAATAACAAAGACTGAGTTTGAATCATAATTAATTACAACCCGAGATCTGAAATAAACTGAATAGATAAAGTGTTTCTAAAAGAAATGGGGCGACATGATCAACTGATGAGGAAATCTACTAATAGAGTCAAGATCGAAAATAGAGGCATCTACTGTCAAGGTCCTGTAACTTCCACAGCAGCTACAGTACGTCACCTGAATGGAACTCCTATCCATGGTGTCCTTGTGGCTGGGCACCTAAAAGGTTTTTACAAGAAAATGTATTTGAAAGCAAACGGGTCAAAGCCCGATTGTGGAAAATAGTTTAAAATATAGCAAGTGTTTTAATGACAATAAAATAATGAATGAAAAATACATGTTAGGACGTGCTCTCACATGAAATACTCACCTCTCGACTATTTGTGCACTCCTAACGTACCCGTACCCATTCTAGTTATTCCCATATCTAACTAGTCCAAAATAAATTCTAACATTACTATACGATTCCCGCTTTAATTTCGACATCTTCATTTAAATAGAGAGCTTTACATTTATTCTCGGTTTCCCATTATTAGTAATACTAATTACTAGAGATCATCCATTTTATCTTTACAGAACGTTGCTATAATTATACTCACAATTAAACATGACAGTTCATTTCAATTTAACAGTATATTAGTCTCATCATAAATATACATTACTAGCACCCCGAGACTAAGCTGCGGTGCACACATAGTCTGCTATCCAATCCCAGTACATCATGTACATAAGGACCACGCATTTCGAATCTCTCAGAAGTCGTTTTCAGATAACAACAATCACACTAAATGGAGGGGAACATAGTTCACATCACATGGGTTGCGCACATACCTACGCTCCCATGATCAACAGACTTATTAACATCTCAATAAGTCCTTCTCTGACCTATGTCCTCGAGGTACCAATCTAAATCCCCCCGTAGGCACACAAAGATTAGATGGCCCTAATCGAACACAGACCTCCCACGATAGCAAGTATGGTAGGTATGTTATACACATAAAACCACATATACTAAGCATTCGCATATCTTAGATACCTCGTATTATTAATATAGGTATACATCTCGTTCTTATACCATCATTTAATGTTATACGATTACAAGTCCCCGATTTGTATATTAACGTTATCAACCCTTCTCACGTCGTAATTAGGTACATGTTTCCTACTCCACAAATGTCATCCGATTTTATTATAAGGTTCTAAGTTTAACTCCTCAACGTACCCCAATTCTCACAATTATACCCATTAATAAATAAGGGAAGGTTAATACTCTAATTAAATAAGTCTACGGGACATTAGAAATGAAATCAAGCCAAAAAGCCCATTCTTTCAAATCGTTAGAAGTCCCGTCGAACGAGGTCGTTGGAACGAGTGTCATTCAAACAAAAGGCTTCGAACGAACTACCAACTCGTTAGAAGGGATATCTCGTTAGAAGCTCGTTCGAATGAGGTCGGTCGAACGACCTGGGCAGGTCTTCTAACGAGATGGCAGACTGCGCCCAGAATTTCTCCTAAATCGTTTTTCTTCAGATTTCTCTCCTCTAAATCCACACTAAGATCATCCCAATTAAGTTTTAACATTTTTAAACTACTCTTAGTCCTCCTAAGTCATCCTCTAACATATATTTGGGGTCAATGCTTCCTAAATTAATATGTAATCATCATAATTCCCAAACATTATCCTAAACCCTATAAACATGAAGCCAGAATTTTAACGTCTACAATTTCTCCTTATAAATCCGTTTTTAAATCATCAAAAGATACATTTTGGATATGAAATTCATTCATTACCATTCTACATGCAATCCCTATGTAAGGTTATGAGTTCTATCTCCAATTTCATGGGTTTTTCATCAAACTTTCAATATAAGACATATATTCAATTTCTAAGCATGGAAGAAACATTCACTTTAAATTATGTAATTAAACCACTTGCCTTAGATATTCTGATTTTATGTTGAAGGATTGAATGTTGATTCTCCTCCCTCTCTCTACAAATTTCTTCCAAAGATAGTGATGGTGGCTAGGGTTTCCTTTTTGGAACTTCTTCCAACTCCCGCCTATAACTCCCGTAGCCCTCTAACTTCCCAAATGCTGATAATGGCTTAGTGGGTTCTTTTCTAATATAAAAATAACCTCTCAAATTCGTGGGTTTTAATTTTCCTATTTTTAAAATTACCAAACTACCCTTTTGGGTTGCCGGTATGGCTTAAAAATGCCCTGTGACCCAAACTAAACCCACGGCTAGTGTTTTCTAACTATTTTGACCCTTCCGGACATGTTGGTGCACTGAAAATGACCATTTGGTTGATAAAAATAAAATTCACTTTTTAATTCAATTAATTACGTTCCTGACGCGACTGACACGCGCGTCCCAATTAAATTTTCCAAATTGACGTATAGCTACCTCGTGACAATTTAAATATCATCAATACTCATGTATTACCATACATACTCAAAAATAATAAATTTTAACATCATAATCAAATACCAACTCACATCTCGTTAGTATTTATACCCAGATTAATTTCCAATTAATTCTCATTTTATTTAATTAATCCCTTAAATAAAAATCAATAAAATTACGGGGTATTAAAGGAAATAATTAGAATAGTACTCATATTACGTGTATTAGAAACACCTTAATCTTAAGACTACCACGAAATTAGGGCAATAGGGCACTGATATAGGAAGACTATTGTGAGATAACACAACGAAGATCGATGGGATAATCTTGAGAAGGATTGAATTTTCTAGGTATCGGGAGAATTAAATTTCGAATTGTTCGGGTTAAGGGATACCCAGGTGTTAGTACTAGGCCAATGAAATGAGGCCCATTATTTAGAGTGAGTGTAATGTATCAAAACGTTTGCAATGCTAGTGCATATATGCACGGATGATAGGGGGTATGGGTACCCTGATTAGTAAATCCCAAAAATGTCCAAGATGGAAAGATGTGAAAATAAATATGTATAATATATGCCTAAAGGGCGGATATAAAGAAGGTTAAACGGTATAACGTATTGAATGTCGTGCGAGAATGACGATAATGCAAACATTTATGTGCAACGAGAGCTAACACACACGAGATGGGATTGAAAGGTTGTGGAAAGTCATTTAAAAAGGTACCTCTTAATCAAAAGGTTACCCAATTTATTGTGAGAAAGTAGAGAGGAATCTTACTCAAACGAGTATTGAAGAGTGGCTTGCGCATGACCATATGGTTAGAATACTCCAAGTAAAAAAGGAGTGTATGTAGTACCAAATTCCGAAAGGGTATATGAGAGTTAATACTTTAATTATTCGGTATATGGAATGTAACTTAGAGATTACGAGAGAGATAGTAATCTGAATATTTATACAATACGCAGCGATGAGAATAAAATACATACGAGAAGTGTATGATTAGGCTAGAAATATGCCTATGAATCTTAATAGGATGTGTGTATGCCTATTATATGATATTATTATTAAGAGCAAGAATGGGTGTTAACCCGGGGGTGCAGGATTAGTATATATATATGTATAGTGATGATATGCCTATATGTATATATATGGATTTGTGAATATTTCTACTGTGTGAGACTAGTAGATATGATATTAATAATAAATACTTTGCGCTAAGTGGCCTTAACAAAAGGGTGTAAGATTAGTGTAAATATATAGAGATGATGAGACTATATATATATGAGCATACGCCTTGAGATGGCTGGAATATAGTGGGAGACCATTGTGTTAGGATTTATCTAAATTTGGTTAAGCTAGGATGTAATGTATATACCGATCCTAGACTAGTGGTACATGCTATATCTGAATTTCGAGGACGAAATTCTGTTGTAAGGGGGAAGTATGTAATACCCTGCACTTTTAAATGTATTTAAATTACACTGTGGATTTAATTTGGTAATTTGAGGAATTATTATGAATAGTAATTCTGAGATTAATGAGTGAAATTAAATAAATTCAATATTATAAAGTGAATAGTAAATATTAATTTTCGAGTGTCACATTAATATTTACATGGATTATATTTTCTTACGAGACTAGGTATATGAGTGGATTATTTTTAATTACATGTCGCAAGTTGGGTAAAGCGACAAAGGAAACATTTTAAATTGGAAAAATACGCGTATTAAACTTGTTGGGTCAAAATAGTGAATTTTAGTTAAGTGACTCAGATGGAGATTTCGACTGCTCCATTGGGTTCGGAATGGCCGAGATAGTCAAAATAGTGTACCCGGAGGTAGTATTTGAGTTCCGGGCATTTTTGGACTAGTAGGGACTCGTAAATGTGTACACGAGTCATTCAACAATTGTGTATATACCCAATTTCGGATTTAAAGAGGTGGCAGCCCTCATTTCCCCCAAATATCAGCCCTAAGAGAGAGATAGAGAGAAGAGAGAAAGAATAGAATAAAGAAGAAGAAGAAGAAAGAAAAGAGAAGAAAAGAAGAGATTTTCGGCCAAAATTCGCGGGATTCGACTCGTGGTCGTCGAATTTAATCCACGAGGCAAGTGTTTAAATTTCTTTATGATTTAGTCTTTTAATTTCTCATATTGTAGTTGGTATAAAAGTAAAGATTTTTGGGTTGAAATTTCGTGGATCAAACGGGCTTTTGAAAGACTAAAACGGATATAACTCGATTAATACCAAATTTGAGAAACTTGGAATTTATTGAAATTAATTGTTAAATATGGGTTCTAGGGTGATTAGAACCCTTTATATATGTGTATTTATGGTTGTTTGAGGTTGTTTGATGATGAGAGAGGAGATAAAAAGCTTGGAGGTGTGGATTTTTGGAGAAGAAGGTGAATAGTGATCAGCCTCACTTCCGGACTGTTTTGGATAGGAAGACAGCTGATTCAGCTCTCGGTCAAAACATAAAAGTTGTAGATCTTTTTGATACGGTCGTGTGGGTACTAACCGTGTATTTTTGTGATTTTTTTTCGAATTGTTATAATTTTTATAAGATGGAAGTTCCGGGGTGAAATCACCAACTCGGAAATTGGAAAAATAAAAGGCTAAAATTGTTTGGAGATAAATATTTGGGGTTCCTAAAAATAGTGTGGGGACTTCTAAATATTTGTTTTTAGTAAGGCGTGTATTTTGGATTAGTTGAAAGTAAAATCCAAGATTTACCGAAATAGGGGTGTTCGTGAGGAATAATACTTAAAGAGATATTTAGGTGTGATTTGAATATTAAATAAGAGAATACGTATTGGGGTATTTTAATTGTGTGATGGCTTATATTATTGTGAATGAGAATATTCGAGGCTATTGGCTATCGCTATAAGAGTTTGGAAATTATATCCATAAAAGATTGAGAAGAGATATAAATAATATATATATCGATGTTGTTGATATAATCATTGTGCGGTGAGAAAATTTCAGAAAATAAAATATTGGGGACTGGTAAAATTGATAAAAGCGTAGAATATCCAAGATATAAATATACTATGTGTGGGATGTATTATATGGGCTATGAGTATGCCCTTATATTATATATGTGTAAAAATCATGCCCGCGCTACTTGCTATCACGGAGGTTACCACGCCGGGACAGTCTTATCTCGATGGGACATTTATGGGGAATATTGACTTGTACCATAGAACATAGGACTCCTTGGTATAGGCTATCTGATTGATAGTCAGACGGTCCTAAGAGACGTGAGGGTATGTGCTTACCTCTTAGTGACTTGGAACTATGTTTCGCCTCCATTTGTATGTGTTTTGTGTTAATACAGTTCGAGAGTGATTCTGAACTAGTATTTCCCTTAGTTTGTGTAATACGGGGTCTTGATAGCAGAGTATGCCAACACTATAGATCTTATGTGGGGTGCCGTTAGTATATATATTATATGTGTGACTAATATATATACACGTATATTTACATGGGAACTTTCTACTGTGCGTATAAGTAGATAAGCAAGAAATAAATGCTTCAACTTTATTATAAGTGTACGGGAACTTTATAACGGTACAAGGGGTTTCTTAACCAAGGTACAATAGTGTTATATATTGATATATAAATTGATGTGTACGCATAAAGAGAATAATGTGTGTATACCGAAATCTTTTTTGTTGTCCTATATGGATAACTAATATACTTGTTGCGAATAGTATATTGTATATATATGAGATGAGATATCATATAACCTAACCCTGTATAAAAAGGAGAAGACTGAATAAAGTGATATACTCCTTCCGGTAGATTTATATCCGAATTTATATGAATATGGATCATAGGTTTTAATGAGAACTATTAATAAATACAAGATGGTATAAATATGGTACGTACTAAAGGGCTAATGGATCCCGATGATCAACATTGTCACGTAGTAGTGTATCGGGGGCTTCCTTGTTTGGATTTCTCTTCGCGAGACACCCCACGCACGAACGTAACGTAATGTTGGGAATGGGGAGAAGTTTAGTCCTTAGTACTCGAATTGATGAGGATTATTAGAAGATGGGTAATTACATTAGTTAGGCAGGGTGGCTTAACTAGGTTGTTTAAAAAGGTATACGATAGTTGTGCACTATTAGAAGAGGGGTGAGGTGTATCTCATGTGAGAGCGATGCCAGTTTAAATATGAGAAATAACATATTTTTAAAATATGGATTTTAAGCCCTTGCTAAAATGTTTTCAAAACTCGGGCTCTGACCCGTTTCTCTATTTTTCCCTCTTGCTATATATATATATATATATATATATATATATATATATATATATATATATATATATAGGTGTCCAGACACATGGACACCTGGATGATGATTCTTTCAAGTCAAACGTTTGTTGTAGCAGCTGTGGATGCAAGCAGGTTTATATTAGACGCTTCTATCATTGAGATCTAAATAGGAGGTATTGTAGCAACATTCGGGCTTATGGCACAACTATACTCATTTATTCTTTTATCGCCTTTTAGTGCGGCATTCGATTTGGTTGTATTATTCTACCAAGTGCTCGGTTATTTTATTTTATTTCATTTCAGTTGCTGCATATAAACTGTTGTAATTTTTTTATTCGAATGGTTTGGTTAAAAAGATTAGTTAATTAAAAATTTGACTCCAGCCTAATAGGATATTAGTAATAAAATTATTTTTCGACAGTGATGCTAAGAATGAACCATATGAGACTCCTGTTTTAATTTGATATAGGAGTGATCGCCTCGTATTTTATTAGGCGGGGCGTCACAATTAACTCACAAATAAGTCATTCACAACCTTATGTCCTTAAGGTACCAATCTAAATCCCCCCATAGGCACACAAAGATTATATGGTCCAGTTCGAAAGCCGACCTCCTGTGATAGCAAGTATGGTAGGTATGTTATACACATATAAGTCCATACACTAAGCATTTACCCATCTTAGATATCTTATAATATTAATAGAGGTATATTATACATCCTTATACCGTTATTCCCATTTGTACATTTTTAAGTCTCCGAATAATATACAATATAGATCGTCGACACATCTCATGTCGTAATTCCAAGTACTTAAAACCTACCCCATAAAGGTTACCAAGTCTCTTATTATTCCCACATTTAAATCCACTATTCTTAAGGTCCTCATGTCTGCCACTAACCTTATATTATCCACTATACGACGTTTAATCATTTAATCTCAACTCTAGTAGTTACTCACTCGACGAGTCTTATTAGGTTTTATATAATTCCCAAAATTTAACCCTAATTATATTCCGGTCTCACAAACACCTACTGGTCTTCCTCATGTCTAAAAGTGTTCACAAAGTTCCCAACAATAATTCTCTAGAGTCAAAATTAATAAAATTCAACAAGGGAAAAATATAACCAATTCTGGGAAGGTCGATCGATCGATGGTGGTCGATCGATCGACCTAAGAATGTCGATCGATCGAACGCACCAGATGGGCTACGGCCTGCTTCGTTTTTCAGTCCAAAATTCATCCCAAAACTTCATTACAAGGTATGAAATTCTAGTCTAATATTATAGAATCATCATACAACCAAAATACATCATTGTTAACGTTCCAAAACCTTTTAATCATCAATCATTGGCCTTATGTGGATCAAAACTTCAATAAAAACTCTAGTTTTCTATTTTATTCAAGAATAATGATAAGTCTCCTCTTTAATTCATTTTTAAATCATCCAAAGTTATGTTTGGGGCACTGAATTCTTCCAGAACAGTTCTACATATAATTCCTAACCAAAGTTTAGAGTTGTACATCAAATTCATTGGGGTTTCATCAAATCTTTCAAGACAATTATTAATTTCTACACTAAGCATTGAGGAAATATTCATTGAACTAATGAAACCAATCACTTGCCTTTAGTTTAATGTTCTTATTCGTTGTTGGTGTTCAAGGTCTGATTCTCTCTTCTTTCCGATCACAATTTCCGTCCAAAATGGTGGTGGTGGGTAGTGGTTTTGGTTTGGAAATCCTTTTGCAACTTCCCTCTAACTCACGTAACCCACTCTCTTGTTTTTTGCTGATAATGGCTCTAATGGCTTTTCTAATAATATATAAATAAACTCTAAAATTCGTGGGTCTTAATTCCTTAATTTTTAAAACTACCAAAATACCCTTCCGGATTGCCGGTTTGGCCTAAAAATGTTCCGGGACCTAAACTAAACCCCCGGCTTGTATTTTCTGACTATCTCGATTCTTTCGTACACGTTGGCGCACTCAAAATGACCATACGGTTGATAAAATTATAATTTACTTTCTAAATCTAATTCAATTGATTTCTGACGCGACTGACACGCGCGTCCCAACTAAATTTCCCGAATTATCGTATTTATCACTCTTGACAATTTTGATACTTTAAATACTCATATATTACCATATATACTCAGTAATATTCAATATTATCATCATAATCACATACCAACTCACGTCTCGCTAGTATTTAAATCCGGATTAATTTCCAATTAATTCTCATTTAATTCAATTAATCCATTAAATAAAAATCAATAAAATTATGGGGTATTACAGTGGGGAATAGGAAGAATTGGAGGGAATGAATTTTGAGGGAAAAATTGTAGGAAATAATTGGAGGGAGTGGATTTGGAGGGGAGAGAAAGAGAAGTGTATGATGAAGGAACACATTGGAACTTTCGAAGTTTGCACGTGCTCTGGGCGAGACGGTTCGGGTCTGGGTGAACCGGTTCGGTCAAGATATATTATTTTTATTTGATCAACAGGCGAACTAATTCGGTCCTGATAGTACAAAAAGGGCAAACCGGTTTGGAATTCCAGTATGGCCCCTTAACTTGGCATCCGAAAAAAATTAAGTGTGGAAACTCTGAAAATTCACTTTTCCAAAAATTTCCAAAACACTCCTACACTCATCCTAGCTTGTAAACCCTCGAAAACTCACCTTGCCTCGCATAGAACTCTCCCGATATGCACATTTGTGCTCCTATCCTGACTCGACTCGTACCCTACATACTTCAAACTACATACCTACATGATTAACAATAATACACAAGAATCACGCCATACGCGTCGGGGGTGTGACGACCTCTCATTTTTTCTCTGACTCAACCTCGTAAACGAGGTTCGACAACCAAATGGTATCGGACAATTCAACACATGCCTCTAAATATGGATTTAAGCGTTTCCCATTAACTTTGAATGTGTCTCCCCCTTTTGGATCTTCCAATTCGACAGTACCGTGGGGGGACACTTCTTTTACTATGAATGGGTATGGGCTCGTCCACCGCTAACATAATTTGACGGGAAACAAGTGCAAACGAGAGTTGTAGAGAAACACCTTTCCCCCCGAATGAAACTCTTTGCGTCGAATAATTCTATCACATATGAGTTTCGTCCTTTCTTTGGATATCTTAGCATTCTCATACACATCCTTACACATCTCTTCCAACTCATTTAATTGAAGTTTACATGCTTCACTGGCTTTATCCAAATTTTAATTCAACCTCTTGATTTCCCAATAGGCTTTGTGCTCAAGCTCTACGAGGAGATGGCAAGGCTTTCCATAGACAAAGAAAAATGGGGACATCCCGAGGGTTTTTTTGTATGCAGTTCTGTATGCCCATAATGCATCGTTCAATCGGAGGGACCAATCTTTTCGGTTAGTATCGACGATATTTTCGAGAATATTCTTGATGTCATGATTTGTTAGATTGGCTTTACCACTAGTTTGGGGTTGATAAGTCGTCCCAACCTTGTGAACAACTCCATACTTTCCCATACATTTTTGAAACGGCCGATTACGAAAGTGCTTACAGTTATCACTAATAATTACCTTCGGAGCACTGAAGTGAGAGAGTATGTGTTATTGTAAGAACTTAATCACCACCTTATTGTCATTAGTCTTTGTAGTTGTGGCCTCAAGCCATTTCGACACATAGTCTACCGCGACTAGGATGTATAAGAAACCAAATGAGGGTGGAAAAGGTCCCATGAAGTCAATGCCCCAACAATAAAATATCTCGATGACGAGTATGGGGGTTAATGGCATCATGTCTCATTGGGTGATAACTCTCATACTTTGACATGCAAAACATGATTTACAATAAGCGTTAACATCTCGAAAGATCGTGGGCCAATAGAGATCGCTTTGAATAATCTTAGCGGTCATCTTTTTCGTTGAAAAATGGTCTCCACATGCTTCCGTATGACAAAAATGGATGACGTTATATCTCTCGTCATCTGGTACATGACGTCGGTTGATTTGGTCCGCAAAATATTTAAATAGGAATGGATCGTCATATAAAAACATACGTGACTAAGTGATGAACTTCTTCTCTTGTGGTGTCCAATCGGAAGGAACGACTCCTATGACAAGCTAGTTAACTATATTCGCAAACTAGGGGATAGAAAAAAGTGGCAAATAATTACTCATCTGGGAAGTATTCGTCTATGAGTATGGGATCACTAGGCACGTCGGATGAAAGTCGGGACAAATGGTCGGTAACGACGTTTTCTACCCCTTTCTTATCTTTTATGGAGAGATTAAACTCTTGTCGGAGTAGGATCCACCTTATGAGGTGCAACTTAGAATCTTTCTTGGCAACGAGATATTTCAGTGCCACGCGGTCTGTAAAGCATGGGGGTGTCGTTTCTCTTTTGTGGAAAAAAAATAATTTGGGGAATCAAAATTCCCCTTTTCTTTGCCACTTGTCAAATTTGGGCAATATACATCTACCATTAGCCCTATTGTCTTCTTTCTCTTCCACATATTTAAATTTGAAAACTATGTTGGCGAAGTAATCCATGCCTTATTTGTCAAACTAAAGATTCTTTTATAGTCATTAAATGTCTTACATTTGAAATCTCTTCATTTCTCTTTCGTAGACTCTTGGGAGCATTCAAATTCTCCTTAGAATATTGATGTGGTTTAACCAATTCACCAATCTCCACATATACTGATAATGTTTAAACATTATCAATGAAATAAAGTTTTTCCTTAAGAGTCCAGATATACTTATCGAGAGTTAGTATCGGTCCAACACTAAATATGTTTTTGATATTATCATCATCATCATTATCCTTGTCTTAATCCCACCATACGGGGCCGGTCACATGGATTCTCCTTTTTCATTCTTATCTATAACATGTATTGCATCGATACTAACTGCTGGTATGTATAACATTATTCTTTTCTTAAACCTCTTGCGAAGAGATCTTAGGATCTTGTCAAAAACATCTTTTTCGAGTATGCCACTTCCTTAGTGGAATTCAGAATTAGCTATGTCACTTAGTTATGCATAAAATTCATCGTTTATAAAAACAAATTTCAAAGAGGTGGTCAAATTTAACATAGGTGCCAATGTCACCTTTATGTTATTAATTTGGACATAGTTAACCACGGTCAGCTACCATTTCCATCCTAGATCCATTTCCTTTAATCTTGGATTAAGTATGACATGTGAGCTTTGTTAAGAGCCAAAAGCACTCTTGGACATCTACATTGATGGACGATTGATATTGAGTGACTATTGAAGATTTCAGTGATGTCTCTACTAATAAATAACTTACTGATTTCCATCATTCAGGCACTCTAAAAAGACAACATAAAGGAAAGGGAGAGAAATCTAAATTCTCATGGAGAGTTAGTTTTAAAATAGCGTTTTGACCATACAAGGAGATCTAATCATTGGAATACGTTGAAATTGAAGTATGTTCTTGTCATATACAAGATGAAGCCATGTTCCAAAACTCATCCCTATTGCATATTGTTAAGGTTAACTACTTCATAAATCTTCCTAGTTGTGACATGATGGAGGTATGTTATTTTCATACCATTTTATGTTCCGTATAATGAATACATGTGATTATCATGAAGATCCAAGATATTTTTATTAATAACAATTATATCTAAGAATTTAATCAATAATATATTCTTAATTAATATTATAGTGTTCTCAAGAATGATTTTACATATGCTACCAGAGCTAAAGTTTCAGATCTCATGATTTTCCTTTATTGATGTTTTCCTATAATGCAATCCAGATTATATTAAATTATTTTTGTGTGCCTGATATTTTCTATCATATTTTATTGTTTTTCATTAAGCCTACTATTAAAGTATGTCTGAAACTTTCTGTGACATTTTTCTTCTGTCGTAAATACCCATCGGTTGGAATGAAAGGTCAAAACTTGCTCGGAAATTTATGAAACTCACATAATCAACTCGAAACGTCAAAATAAACCAAACCCATTATATAAAATGGGCACCGCCTAACTTTTGTGCTTTGACGTTGTTTAGACCCTTAAAATTACATTTTTGTCATTTTTAGTAATAATGTTGACGTCAATATCTCACTCCAGAAAATTGATTTTTGAATTCCGCAAATTGTTTTGAGATCTTGTAATAATTCTCTACATCCTCGTGATGCTAACTAAAATTTTTAATTTTTGGCAAAAAATACGATTTTCCCAAATATTATATATTTTTCCACCACGGGAGCTGTTTTTCTTTGTTCATGGTTTATCTAATATTTGTGTTATGTAATATTTGGTATTGATAAAAAAAATTCAATATAAAGTTTTGAATATTAGATGTATGATTATGTGTTTAACAATAACATTTCGATAAATTAGATTATTGTGCATAATCTATATTTGGTAGACCAAAGGTCCTAATTTAATTCTGAATCGATGTTTCGACACTAATATTTATATGATATTGGATGGGGAAGATATTAAAGTGTCTTAATCTATAATTGTAATTATTATATTATTTTGAATTCATCAATATTCGAACCCATAATTATCCATTAAGTTTTGAGGATAATATTTATGGGTGAATTGATTTTTACGTAAATAATGTTTACAACATTATCTCATTCCAGAAAAATTATTTTTGAATTTTGGCGAATGTTTTGAGATTCTCGAGTAATTTTCTGCAGTTCTATGATATTAATTCATTTTTGGCAAAATTTTAGTTTTTCCATATTTCATGTATGTTTTATCTAAAGTTGTTATAAAACTTTGTTCTAATGATCCTATTTTAGTTGAATATTCATGCCAAACACATGCCACATATTTCATATACTAGGATATTAGACTTGTGTTATTGTTAATATTCATATTTTGATAAGTCGCGTACCAAACACATGCAAATGATTCATATTCTTGAATATTATGTTGTTTATAAAATTGATATTTTGATGAGTCTCATATTAAACACATGCCAATGATTCATATTCTTGAATATTATGTCATTGTTAATATTCATGTTTTGATGAGTCTCGTGCCAAATACCAGCCAAATATTAATGTTGCTGAATATTACGATATTCGTGTTTTAATGAGTCTTGTGCCAAACATAGGCCAACGATTCATGTAGTTGAATATCATAATTATTATTTAATCTAATTCTAGAACTCCCATTAAGTTAAATTAAATGCCAAACTCAAGCTATAATTCATATGTGTGGATACTAGATTTATGATTTCATTTGAATGCTAGTATTCATGTTAAATTGAATTAAATGCCAAGCACGTACTACGATTCATATGCATGGCTACTAGATAATAATTTTGGTCTGATATAAATATTCCTTTTAAGTTGAATTAGATGATAAACACATTCTATAGTTCACATATGTGGATATTAAATTATTATAATTTTCATATTAAGTTTAGATTAGATGCCAAACACAAGCTACGACTAACTGAATTATGTCTAAAATTATGGACATTAGGCTAATTTCTTTTGATGTTTAATCATTGGTGTATATTCAATTACTTAATCTTAATTAATTTTATTGGACATCAAATACAGATGCCATAAGTATGGTTGCTATGATTAACTGAATATTAATGATTTAAAAAAATTATTGGACATCAAATACAAATTCTTTTTCTGCAATCATTTAGGACGTTACCAACTTAAGTTTTTTTTAAACACCAACAACTTAATGTTATAATCGTATTGTGCAATAGTATAACCATGAATGATTTTGTTCAATATTTATGATTTGTTACTTGTAATAAGTGATGAAGTGAAAGTAAATTATTCATGTTTTCCATTTACTATTATTCGTGTAATATCTCATGCAAACTCCTTGTATATTTGATTTTCACATTATGTCTAGTTTTTCGTTAATTTCAAATTAAAGAATAGACAATTATATAATTTTTCACGTATTATGGGTATCTTACACATGTATGCTTATCTCTAATATTTATATAATGCAAGGATTGGTGTTCGTCAAAGTACTCCATTCCATAACAAATAAATATTTGAGTAATACGTTCATTTCATCCATATTTTGGTTGCTTCCCGGTTCATGTATGATATTGAATGCTAAGATTATGATGTTATACACATAATATTGTTTATTCAATTATTGTCATTCGGTAGCCTACAAGTCCAATTACAATTTTTTAGAAAAAATTTAAGTGATGATATGTATTTTAGGAAGGTAATACTGATCATCAAATGCAGATGTCATTGTTTCTTTCAACATGATATCACCAATTAAGTTTATGAAATCCAAACATGAATAATTTAGTTCATTGATCATGCTATATTTAATGAACATAGGTGAAAAATTTATTGACTTGTGTATGTAAGTCTTTACTTCATGTAATATTCATATTATGAAAGATTTAGTAGTCACCATAATGACTCAACTATAATGAACATGAATATTAAATGTAAAGATGATAGCAGTAGTAACCTGCGATACTTATAATTGTGGAGTATATTGAGTTTAATCATCAAATAAGATTATTTCTTACAAGTAGGTGATTTTCGAATGATTGAATGAACTCTATATATCATATACATTATTCAAGTATATATCATATATATTTAATACTCAAGTATCAACAAGCATCATATAATTGCTAGTCAATGGTTACTGATAAGCACCCAAAAGTGTACATTTTATACCCCGAATAGACGTATTTTAGTTGTTAATTCTCAGTAATTTGGGTCTTATATGCGTAAATATTTAATGTGCAGGCTTGATCGCTGTTTGCGAAAGTTCGACGCTTATTTCACGGCAAATGTGCAATTTATGGAGCTAATTCCCAGTTTCGTACCAAACCCAGGCCTAAACCTATCCCAAACCTTCATCCGAGCCATGTGTGTGTTGAGTTTGAACTTTTACTATTTTTTAAAAAATTTATTTTGAGCCGTTTTATTTTTAGATTTTATTTTTTATTTATTTAGAACTTTCTATATTTGATTTATTTTCTATTTCTTTTTATTTTCATTAATTTTTAATTTTAGTCTTTATTTTTAGTTTGGCTAGATTTGATATTTTTAGGGCTTTAGGTTTTTATTTTTACTTTTTTTTTAGTTTTTATTTTTATTATTTGAGTTTTATTTTTAGAGGATTTATTTTTTTATGTTTTATTTTAATGCATTGAGTATTTGTTTTCAGTTTTTAGTTAGTTTATTAGTATTTTTGTTTTGTTTTGTTTTATGTTATTTTATTAGTTTTTATTTGAGTCATATTTAGTTTTTAGAATTTGTATTGTGTGCTGTGTTATAATTTTTTTTTTAGTTTTTTAGTGAGTTTTATTTTTAGGTAATTTTAACCTATACCCACATACACAAAAACACCTCACTCACCCACACCCTTTTCTCCTACACCTTACCAAACCAAATACCACCCACTTCATCTTCAACCTTCACCCACACTCTCTCTCCAAACTCCATAGCCAAACCAACACCACACCCATTAACCTTTATTAATCCAACACACTACAATACCCAACAAAGTCCCAAACTCGAAACCGTAGTTGCGTCCCAACCTGCCCCCATCAACAACCCTCCGGTGCCCCGACGAAAGCCCATGCCTCCGGCCGGTTCGACCCGGATACCCACCTAAAATCGGACCTGCTTGGCAACTCGCATCAACACCCCATACCCGGTGAACCCAGCCAAAAATGTTGATGACTCGAATTGTCCATCTCAAACCCGTACCCACCTTTAAGCATCAATAACGAAAAAAACCCCCACAACCCGTAATCCATTCAAAAATCAAGCTCCCTTTAACCCATTTCACCCACAATTGCTAACACGAATTCTTTACCTGCACAAAAGCTAAACGCAAATAAAAACAAAGTCAAGATAGATGTGTTTTAAACGAACTTAATCCCTTTTCCCAAATTACCCCCAACTAACTTAATTCCCACATTTCTTCCTAAAATAACCCCATACACCTCACACCCCATGCACACATTTAATCCCTACCCTATTTAGCTCCATGTGCACTATATAAAAAGACTCAAGGCCATTTGAAGACCAATCAAATAAGCTAGAAACCCATCTAGGGTTTTATAGAGAGAAACACCATTTTTGTGTAGTTTTTTAGATTAGATTTTATTTTGTGAGCAAAAATAAATTGTTGTGAGGATCAATTTGAGTGTAATTTTTTATGTAATTTTGATTTGATCATTCAAATTGAGGAATTAAATTTCAACGCAAGGATTGAAGTTCAATTAAGCATCAAGAGATTGGGTTTGATTACTCTCTTCTCTTCTCATCTATTTTAGTGATTTTGACTATTAATTTGTCAAATTTCATATCATGTTAGGCTAAATCCCCTTTCAAGGGGTGGGGAGAACTCTTATTTGATGTTATTTTGATTTAATTAGTTTGATTATTTGAAAACTCCCTTTGAATATTAATTTTGATCCTTCACCCTTAAATTTACGACTCGAGAGAGGGCAAATGACTTTCGAGGGAAAATCAAAATTCAATATATAATACCCATTTTAGATTAGAACTAAAGATATGGTTTCTTAAGTGTGGTATTATTCCTTGAATTTCAACTCTAAATTTTATTTTCTATGAGTTATACAAATTTTGATGAATCGATACTAGCGGGTAATTAATTAAAAAGAGTGTAGATCTATTTTTTAGACTTGTGGGGGGTTAAACTTAATTTTTTAAAAGGTTGCTATTAAAATTACATTTCAACGAGAGATGATTTTTTAATTTTTATATTAATTTGGAGGATTCAATTAATTAAATTATTTAGTTAGAATGACTAGAATTTGTTGTGTAGCCCCACTCTTTGATTGTTCTCAAATTTATTTACCTTACTTTATCTTTTATTTTAGTGCTAGACTTTGTTCATCATTTTTAAACACTTTTTAGTTAGATGTTTAGATTTTTGATTTAGTTTAGTCTTATTTTCCCTCATCACAAAAAAATTATTTTAATATTCAGAAAAGCTATAAAAAAATAGAAAATGCAAAAATCGAAAAAGAGAATAATAAACAAATGAATTGAATGCCTCTCTTGAATGTTTCACCCTTAGATTTGGATTGATTCCCTTACTTACCGCTACACTCTAGTTTTGTTATATATTTTTATAGGTATGAAAGATTTTTATTAGAGAAGCTTTCAAACGACGACACAAATAGATAAAAGTTCTCTTTATCAACTAATGAGAAAAAATAAATACACATTAGGTATTACAGACATAATAATGTACGTGTTGTCAAATGAAAGCATAAATATAGTGAGCAATTTATCTCATATTTGTAACATATTATGGTCTTATTTTGTTTCTCTCGATTATTATGTTGGATTTTTTAGACCACTATTCATGATCAATATTGTGTAGAATACTCCATATAAAGTTTAAAGAAATTAAAAAAAACTAATTTTGTTTACATGATGCACACTTGGACTAATAATGATAGAGATAATATGTATCTTTTATGGTTTAAAACGAGTTTTTATCTTATTAGAGTTTACAAGTTAAAGTTACTGTGTTACAAAAAGTATTTACCTTTGATGTAAGGATCGGTTACAAAACAAACTAAAAATGCAAATGGGAGTTCTTCTATTTTATTATTAAGGGAATCAAGCCATTTATTTTTCCTAAACCCTCCATGCTTCCAATTTTTCGGAAAAATATTTGTCTAGACTTGATTGCGAGGGATATTTTTTTTAGGTATTTTTCAGTCCTTCTCAAAGGTTATGCATTCCTATGATGTTTTGTACAAAACAAAATTTGTATATATTTCTTTTAAAGATTTTTTGATCCCACATCATAATCATAGTATTATTGATGTAACTCCTTAATCCTGTACCAAATTAAATTTAGATTCCCTTTCATATTTTTATAGACAAGATTTTTGTAATATCTCTTATCAAGCTTGATAGTCGAGTTATGAACGTAAGGTATTATAACATCTAATATATGTATGACCTATCCGGCCCAAGTGGGAAATTGTCCTTTAATGTGGACCTACATAGATAATATAATCGTCATTTACATGTACTTAATGCATTATAGAAATCCAAATATCAAATTCATTTTGAATGGTGATATTATTTGGAGTAGCAAATCATGAATATGGTTATAAATAAAGGGAGACTACTTATACCATTACCAATAACTTTTTTAAATACTTGTTCTTTTAGTTGTTGGATTGTTTAAATAATAAAGAACAAATAAATGATCAACCACTAAATCATGGTATTATCACTGTGAGAGAAATGTAGATGAAATCATAAGGAATAGTATTAAGAGGATCCTAAGTGAAGTCTACTATTCGAAATGATTATGTGCGTTATCTATATGAATTTGAATTTGGCATAAGGATACAACTCAAATTTACTAATTCTATGAAAAGTATGAAGTTCACTCTTATTGGCTTATGTTTATTTTTATTTAATGACCAATATAATGATGGAGTGCAACACAATTCATTGACTATAATGGGAATCTAATTATGTAGCACGCTTTGATGATACAATTTATTGATTATGGCCATGTAGCTTAAATTTCAGGACTTGGATCTGTCGACAATATTGTCAAGCTGCTGAAATATCAAGATATTATTGTTTCAATCTTTATTAAGATACATTAGGTATTATGTGAGTAACTAAGCACATTGAATGTAAATACATTTTGAAGAATAAATTCTGAAACAAGTGTCATTTAACATATTTGTAGAAGTGTTAACATGGAAAATCGATATGATTGGGGTATCATGAAAGACATTAATGAAGCATGATTTAGATAGGAGTCTGAAGTATAGCCGATAAAGTCTTTATGTGGTGGATTTTTTAGTGCTCGTTTTTACACTACCATATGATGTCATATTTTGTTTCAAAAATATTTATTTCTGTCGTTATTGTACGCATGCATGTGAATGAAAGAATGTGACATAAATAATCTTTTAGAAAGACATTATTGGACCATTATTGAATCACCCTATTTATAGACCGTATTGGATGAGTTGTTAATGTTATGGTACATGGAAGCGATCATGCTCTTGAATTAGTATGTGAGCACCATGATTTTCATTAATGAGTTGTTTGATTAAGGTGTTTATGAAAAACCATTTAAGTGTAACTCATTAGGGATCAAGTGGAAGACTGTTAGAATTATTTTAAATAATTCTCCATTATGTGCTTCATAGTTATATTAATACTAAGAGTCACTTTGGTTAATGAAAGGGTACTCCAGAAATCAAGAGTCAAAAGGACTCTTGGGTATCTACCTTGATGGATGATTGATATTTAGTAACTGTTGGAGATTTAGGTCATGTCCCTACCTATAAACAAGTGACTGATTTTCATCATTCACGCACTCAAAAAAGACAACATAAAGGAAAGGGAGAGAAAAATTCTCAAGGAGAGTAAATTTCAAAATGGTGTTTTGACCATAAAGGGAGAGCTAACCATTGGAATACGTTGAAATTGTAGTATGCTCTTTCCATAAACAAGACGAATTCATGTTTCGAAGTTCAGCCCGATCGAACATCGTTAAGGTTGACTACTTCATAAATCTTTCTAGTTGTGACATGATGGATGTATGTTATTTTAATACCATTTTATGTTCCGTGTAATAAATATATGTGATTATCATAAAGATCCAAGATCCGTTTTATTAAGAACACTTATAATTGAGAATTTAATCAATAATATATTCTCTATTAATATTATGATGTTCTTAAGGATGATTTTACAAGCTTATCAAATTAAATGAAATTGGAGGACAATGTTGCACCATTAAATTGAGGACTATACAAGAGGCACCAATAGGCATGCACCTATGACATGCTAACTTCTTTGGCTCTATTGTTTAACAAAATACATATTACAATAAAAAAACAAAAATTAGAAATCATACTACAAATCATTAAATACACTCGTAGAATTATAAATGCATCCCTATTTTTTAAATAAATATAAAAAAGGAACCAATACATGTTTTAAGCCTGTGTGAAGCCATACATTTCACATAAAGGTGTCTCGTAGGCAAACTTTAAAATGGGAATGATCACTTGGTTGATATAAACACTAGCTCATATATATATATATATATATATATATATATATATATATATATATATATATTAAAGTAAAAATAGTTTGAAAATACATCAGAGACATAAAGCACAACAATTGTGCGTAATGTATGAAATAAGATAAATGTTGAGGCTAATTTGGACTCTTTTAAAATTTTACCCACTTCGATTTGAGTTTTTCAAGTCATTTTCACTAATTGTTAAATTGACCCTTGAAAAGATTCTACATGATTGAATCTATATTCCTTCTTTATATTACTGCCTCTCTGTCCTCTATAGTAGTTTGAGTTTGAGCAATATACAAGTTCTCATGTTTATTGCCCACGATTAGATTATAATCTATAAAAATTCTAGATTAGCCCTAATGTCTATATTTATATGATGTTATATAGATTTCGTATAGAATTTATGACATTATTGAATTAAAAAATTGTTTTTGTATATACGTAGAGAAAAAAAATAGTGAATTTATGTCATATGCTTCAACATTTTAATTTCAAATTTTCACAATTAAATATAACAATCCATCATATGTCCACCAAATCTGCTGTATAATAGCGTGGGTCAATTATTTTACTAGCACATGTTTCACCACGTGGGGTCATAATCGAAAGAGTCATCCGCTCAAAATAAGAAGAGGAGTTCAATTGAATCACATATAAGTAATGACTATGATCAACGGATAAGCTTAGACTCTTAGGATAATAATTAACTTGGCTTAGGACTCTCCTAAGTTGCCTTGTAAATGTAAACTAACTTCATATGGGGACATCTATGTATATAACATCGAGCAACTACAGCTCTGTAGACTTAAGTTCTCAATCAACAAAGACTAAACCTTAACACCCTCGGATTTTAGGCAAGCTGTCTAACCATGAACATCATGTGTTGTATACGTGTGACATCATTATTTTTGCCATTATTATTGGTTTTGAGCTTGTGTAGATTGAATATAATAACCTATAGAAATTCGATGCGAACAAATACCTTTCCTAAGTTTAATGTATTTTATCTATTCATAGATACAAAGAATGGTATAAACTTGGATACAAGTTTACAAATAGTCATTATGTGCTTTGGAATTAAACAATGAACGAATTTTAACTTGAGATATTATAAATAGTTTTTTACTATTTCTCAAAATAAACGGACCCAAAGGAAAAGGAACAAAATGAGCAAAACAGGATGGTGGATTTATAATGAATGAAGAAACGGAGGCATAAGCAAGAAATAAAAAATTATTAGAATATATGACATTGGCACTAACAAGTGTGGCCCCAAAGAAACTACAAGAAAGATTAGAGGTTTGTGATGATATACGATTGTGTTTCTGTTACTGATTCATTGATGAACGATGTTTGGGTGCTGGTAGGTATTAGTAGCTACTATCCAAAGATAATGTACATAAAATGTTAAATCTGTTATATTGAATGTGTTTATGCTAAAATACATGTACCATGTCAGAAGCCAAATGACACTAGGAATTTAGTGGAGTTTTAGAGGATTACTACAGTGACCTCATTTTGTACTCTAATAAAATAAGACAATAATAAATTGTACTCTATATCTTGAAGAAACTCACAATAATAAAGTATAAACATTTAAAACAGAGAATATGAACGTCTTTATTGGGAGTTTTAACCACCAAAAGGTTTACCGATATGGAAAAGTGGTGATAGTTCAAAGTCGAAGTACCACTCTCTACGACTTCCACTAATTTATTGACAACTTGCTTGGCACCTGACACCTTAGCAAGTGCCAGGTTTGGAATGATTTCCAATTTTAGCTTCACCCACTAATATTGCACTCATTACTTTTGTAGAGTTATGCGGTTGATTTTTCTCCTGTAAAGGAATATTCAGTTTTGTCATTCCTGTACCGTGAAAGAATTATCTGTTCAGATAGAATTTTTTCATACAAGGAAAAGCTAGCATGAAGTTGGGCCATGATGAGCTCTCGCTTTCGGCAGTAAGATGGGTTGATTTGTCTGTGTCTACAAGCACTCATTTTACCTGTTGGGGTGAGCACTTGTATGAGCATCCACGATGGTGGAGTGTTTATGACAGTTTTAGTGTATAGGAGTAGTTGGAGGGGTGTGGAGTGGTAGTGCATTGTTGGTTTTACCAATCTTTATGATAAACCCTACCACAAACAACATTCAGCTGCTTAATGTCGATGGCTAACAATTGTACGAGTAAATTCCCACGAAACAACACTTCATGGTTTGAAGGTTGTTCGAAACACCATGTGACATGTATTAAGGTTTTGTATATTAATAACTTTATAACAATTAGTCAATTGATAATAGTGTAAACGCTATTTATTGTTTAAGCTGTATGAAAATATTTTTTCTTGGCAAGAAGATGTGCATATGTGAATACATCGATGACTTTATTTTCATGTCTATGTCAATTCGAATTAAAGACATTTGATCCCCTAGTCCAGTTTTAATAATTGACTATTAAAATCATAGACAAGAGGTCGTTGAGGGACTACTTTATTAATATATTATTTGTCTCTTTAAAGAATTATTATGTAAACTTATATGTAAGAAAAGTATTAGCGTGTAACCGGTGTAATGCGTGGACGTTTTAAAATATTATTGTTAAACTATAAATGGAAAATACAAAAAATATATATATATAAAGTGATATTATTATAGAAATTTTCAATAGAGAATTTTTGTAAGGGGATAGATTATCACGTAAAAGATTCACCAAAATTAGATAGAATAAATCCTAATGCAATCAACATTCCACAAATACATATTATATATTGTAATATACAATTTTATGATACAATTTTGTATCTCAATGATAATTTGACAAAAAAGAAAATAAAGCCTCAACATGGTCATGCGGGTTCAACAAATACAACAACTGCATATCTTCTTCCCAATGACCTCTGCCCTCCACCATGATGATCAAAATGAAGAACAATTCTTTAACTACCATTGAAAATCAAGATGTTGAGGATGAAATGTATAAGAAACTACCATCAGTATGCAAGTATTATATCACTAAATCTAGTTGATTTTACCATAAATAAATATAAAATTGTTCAAATAGAAATTCCATTACACGACCGAATTCAAATAGAAATTTAAAAAAAATTATTTTTGCAGAATATTATTATTGGAAAACATATCTTATGCGCATAAATGATGAAAATTGTGTATACAAAAAACCAAATATAATGTAAGAAAAAAAACTAAAGCTACGGAGTACTTTTCTATATTTACCAAACAACAAAATATAGAATAATCACAACCCGGACACTGAAAATAGAACACTAATTCTAGTGCCTGTACCGTACATAGTAAAACAAACTCCAAAAATATAATGAACCAAGAAGCTAATACGACATAAGGATATACCTGCTTTGTGAAACATCATAGATCTGACTCTTGATTGCTACGAGAAGAGGCTTTTTGGGTTCGATACCGTCATAGGCTTTCAACTTATCTTCATTAATCTCTCCGAGTTGAATAGATGGAGGCCAATTCACTAGACCTCCGATGACGCTGACCGGATGACCCAAACAAACTTGATACAACATAGTGTATTGCAATCTCCAAAGCAACTACTTTATAGAAGGTCGTAGGTGTGAGTCCAGTGTATTCTACGATGGCTTGCTTCAAGATCTCCCACTGTTGGAAGGCCATGACTTTACTTTTTATGTGATGGTTTGCTCAACCAACCAAAGGAGAACGAATTTTTCCAACTCGTTCGTGCTTGTATTTCTAGTCGTAAATTCTAAGGTTGGGTCTTGGTTTTTGGCCTTCACTTTATGCGTACATGAGCAGATTTTGTGTCGCACGTGCTACGCATTATAGCTAACTAAATTCCACTGGAGAATATGAACGAGGAAGGATGGGACGGAAATTTATTGTAGATGATGGACGGCAGTAAAAAATCATGTGGAAGAGGAAGGGGGAGTGGTAGGGAAATAATTAGGTGGAAGCTGAACGGTTTTCGACGTCGACATTGGATTTGGGAAACATAAAGCTAAATTTAGTTAAGATTTTTTTTATTATTGGAGAAAAAAATTTAATAAAGGGAGAAATTTCATTTGTTAAATAATAGATCCTTAATTATCACTGTCCACGTGGCTCTCTGTATACGCGACAAATGTGACCTGGTTCCGTTGTCAACTTTAGTTATATACTATAATTATAAAATTTCAAATCCGTTTTAAAATAAAAAACACTTCTAATGAATTTCCTGAATCCAGAATCATTATTGCAAGTCATTCTAAAGTTGTCGCTGAAGAGAAGAATTCGTTATACACCAAGTTAATTATTATGGAGGAATTGGTTTTCTTCGATATGTTTTCGACGAAGGGTTTTAAGTTATTTAGGCAAGAGTTATATAGTTTTTCTAATGTTTATTTTTTAGGCTATTTTATTTACGTAAATGTTTTTCTCTCCTTATTTTGTTATATTTTAAAACTTTGCATGTGTCATGCTTAACTTCTTATATTTTTTTCGAACAAGGTGAGTTCCAAAACCGAACAAAGGAAGAAGGTTGCATTAGGTAGTTTACAGCAAGCGTAAAACTTTGTCACACCCTTACAAACATGAATTGTATCAATATATGCGCTAATACTCAGCCATTCCCCTTAAGTGATGCATTACCCTTGCCACCGAGTGTCTCAAAAAATAGTCAAGGGGTATTGTGCCTGCCATCGGGTATCTCGAAAAATAGGCAAGGGACGTCGTAGTGGCGCCTGGGTGCAATAAGAAGTAGGCAAGGGTTCTGCAACAATCTTGACATGTGGGAGTAAAACAGTTAGTACATGATAGTAGACTTAGGTTAGCGATTTGGAACATAGGGCCTATGACATGAAAAATAATGGAGTTAGTGGATACGATGATATGAAGAAAAGGTAACATAGCTTATTTACAAGAAACTAAATGGGTTGGTAAGAAAGCTATAGAAATAGAAAATACAGAGTATAAATTATGTTATACAGGAAAATAGAGAAATAGGAACGAAATCGGAATTATAGTTGATAAGAATTTTCAGGATGATGTTGTAATTGTTATTATGAAAGGTGATAGACTTATACTTGTAAAACTGGTATTAGGTGACAATATAATTAATATTGTTTGTAATTATGCACCACAAGTACAATTATATGAGCACACTAACATACAATTTTGGGAACAAATGGATGAATTAATTAAAGAAAAACCATTGGTGATAAAATCTATATAGGGGAGATTTTAATGCCCATATATGAGAAGATACTACAGGATATGAGAGAGTGCACGGAGGATATGGTTTTTGAGATATGGATGATAGTGGAGTGCCAATAGATTTTGCAATGGCTTATGATTTTGTACCGGTAAATGTATGTTTTAAAAAAAGGCTAAAGCACTTAATAACTTATAAAAGTGGAACGCATAAGTGCCAATTAGATTTTTTTCATTACTAGAAAATGAGACTGATTAACATGTAAAGATTGTAAGGTTATCCCGGAAGATAGCTTAACCTCACAACATAGGATACCGGTGTTGGATATATAGATTAAAAATCAATAACGAGAGCGAAAAGAAGATGAACACACGAACTAGGTGGTGGAACTTAAAAAGAGATAAATTAAAACGATTTCAAGATAAAATATTAAATGAAGTGTTATGGACTCCCAAGATGAAATTAAGATAATATGGGATAAGATAGCCACATTAGAATGATATCAAAAGATATTCTCTAGGAATTAAAAGTCAGGGGGCACAATCTAAAAAAATTTGGTGGTGGAATGAAAGAGTACAATATATAGTAAAAATAAAATTATAATGGAGTGCTTTAAAACATAACAAATAACAAGAAACGAAGAAGATTTTGAGAAATACAAATACGCTAAAAAAAGAAGTTAAAAAAATGGTAAGAGATGCTAAGTTCAAGTCGTATGATGATTTTTATACAAAATTAGGAACACAAGAAGGGGAAAAGTATAATAAGCTTGTAAAACTTAGGGACATAGAAACAAAAGATTTTAATACATTAAGTGTATTAAAAATGATGATTCAAGAGTCATAGTCAAGGATGATGAGATTATGAAAAGATGGAAAAACACTTTCGAAAGGTTATTAAATGAAGATAATGGGAGTAAATTAGATATAGAGGAATTTAGGGTGATTTGAGAAACTATATTTTTAAGAAAAATTAGGACAACAGAGGTTAGAATTGCTCTAAAAAATGATGAAAACAGGGAGGACTTTAAGACAAGATAGTATCACTATTATGGTTTGGAAGTGTATAGGGGAGGAAGGAGGGTCTTGGCTTACAAAATTATTTAATAGAATTATAATGACTAATAGAATGCTCGATAAATGGAGAAATAGTGTTTTATTCCCTCTTTATAAAAATAAAAGGGAGATACAAAGTTGTCCAAATAATCGTGGTATTAAGTTAATGAGTCATAGAATGAAATTGTGGGAGAGAGTGATTAAATATAGATTAAGATTGAAAATAACTGTATTTGAGAATCGAAATTGGGTTTCTGCTTAGGAGGTCAACGATGGAAGCAATTTATATATTGAGAAGATTAATGTAGATGTATAGGGAGAATAAAGAAGGACCTTCATATAGTTTTTATAGATTTGGAGAAGGTGTATAATAGGATACCAAGAGATATAGTATGGTGGGTTATACATAAAAAAGCATTGACTTGTAGATATATTGATGTGATCAAGTATACGTATGATGAGGCCATGACTATAGTAAGACCATCAGCTGAAGAAAGTAGTGAATTCCTAATAACTGTAGGTCTGCACCAAGGTTTAACACTAAATCTTTATTTTTTTGCTCTTGTTATGGATGAATTGACTCAAAAAATAAAAGACGAGGTGACGTGATATATGCTATTTGTAGATGATATTATTTTAGTGGCTGATACTAAGACAATAATTAATGCTAGATTGGAATTATGGAGAGGAACTCTAAAAACAAGGGGGGTTTAAAATTAGCAAGACTAAAAAGGAATACATGGAGTGCAATTTTAGTAGTATAGGAGGAAAAATAGGATTGTGGAAAAATTAGAGAGTCAAGAGATACTTTGAAATGATCATTTTCATTATTTAGGCTAGCTTATCCAAAAAGATGGAGATATTAGTGATGATGTTACTCATAGGATTAAAGCAGGGTGAGTTAAGTGGAGAAGTGCTACCATCTTATTGTGTGATAGGCGTATATATTTGATGTTAAAGAATTTTCTTTATAGGATGGCCATTAGACCCACCATGTTATATGGGACAGAGTGTTGGGCAAACAAAAAATAAAATATGCAAAATATGCATTTGGCGGAAATGAAAATGCTAAGGTGGTTTGTAGTGAAGCTCGAAAGGATAAAATTTGAAATGAACGAATTCGTGAAACGGTAAAATTTGCTCTTATAAAAGATAAATTGAGAAAAAATCAACTTAGATGATTTTGGACACATCAAGTATAGACCAATGAATGCCCCTATAAGGAAGAGTGATTTAGTTAGTATTAATAGTAACACAAGGGTTGTAGGTAGGCCTAAATTGACTTCGTGGGCTATTCTAAAAAAGGACATGATATCATATGGATTAACCAAAGATATTTCACTAAATATAATGGAATGAAAGTAGGATTCATGTAGCCGACCCCAAATAATTAAAAAAAGGCTTTGTTGAGTTGAGTTGTATATTATTATATATTAAATAATTTTGTCAGAGTGGAGAGATTCAAATAACTGACATATTATCTCCTAAACATTTTAGTCTAGAATTTGAGGTGTGCATTAGGTTCATTTCATATTAGCAAATATAGTATTATGAACAAATATAAATTCGAGTCTTGGAAGAAACCTCTTCAAAATGGGGGTCAAATTTCCCTACCTCTACCTCTCCTAGACCCTGCTAAAGCGGGAACCTTGTGCACTATGTACGAACATTATTTTATAATTTTATTAAATTTTTAAGTTCTTTGGCCTGAATATCTCATTAATAATCATATTTCAGATTTCAGTATCATATATAATATTTTAATTTGTTATGAGCATTCTCCATTGCTTTTTCGTTAACAGTTGAATGACAGTGAAATCAAAATAATCCCGTGTTATTTTTAAAATTGGCAACGAGTATCTAATTTGTCTTTTTAAAAAGGGCATACGCACACAATCCAGATGTCTTTAACTCATTTTCAAGATAGAGTTAATAATTGAATGAACCGAGCTCCTAAAGATGAAAAAGATAGAAATATCAAATAGGTAACATAATGATCATTAATTTTTCTAAATAACATATGTACAAATGGATAATGATTTAGGGTTTTCATTGATTTTTAAGCATTTTATCGACATGTACGAGGCAAGGACTATTTTCTTCACCATTTTGGTAGGGTTTGTTCTCCAAAGCATGGAACAAATTAGTCTTAATGCATTTAAGAGAAAATTTAAGATATGCTCATGAATTTACTACTTTAGTAGAAAAACACTATAAGCTTTTTTTGTTTTTTTAACACTTTACAACATTTTTTAATCTGAATTGTCTTTCACCCTTCGAAGGGTATGAGACCGAGTGGGGATATGATTTTTGAAAAAAATCTACTGAGAAAAAGGTTCAGGGTGTTTTGTGTGAAAATATTATGTAAGAGGTAACATATTTAAAGGTTTTTAATACCTAAAGGGTAAAGAATTTATAAACTTTCATTTCCTTCTTAACTTAAAGACCATCAACATTCCTTTTTTTCCATTTCACTTCGTCCTTCTTCTTCCTCTCTTCTCTTCATTTTTCAATTTTATCACTCTTTCTATTCTCCCTATTTCTCATCGGTTAGAACTGAACACGGCTTGTGCACCTATTGGATCTTTTCCCGCTGGAGCTCGCTAATGCCTTCAGTCGTCCACCTCCTTCCCTCCGTCTCTGGCTCCGACCGATTGCGGGTATATTATTTTAAGGTTTGAAAGTTTAAGGATTCAAATTGTTAGTGTTCTTATGTTTATTACCTTGGGTTGGATATATGGGGTTATAATGTTTACATATCTAACATCTAGTATGCTTATAAGTCACCATGTTTATGATATTTTAAATATTATAGTTGATTGAGCTAAGAATATTTGTCATACTAATGTGACTTTTGGATAAAAAAAACAGTGAGAAAAATAAAAGAGAGAAAATTAATTTTTTTATTTATTTCTTTTGACATCCATATAAAAATGTTCTTCTTGTTTTAACTATTAATTGTTTAACTAAAATCGATTTAATTTAACATCAAATAGTCAAATGAATGTGTTACATTCGAAAGCTTCATTTAAGAACACTTCTTGTGAAGTGATAATTTATTTATTTTTTTGCCTTAAAATTAAATTTTACTACGAATTTAAAACATGAATGTGCTATAAAAAACATTAAATGTAATTAAAGAAGAGATCAAAGTGTGTTTGGAACATAAAGGAAATTAAACAACTTACTAGTAAAATAGGTAAATTGACATGTTGGAAATCTAAAACTAAATTGTAAACCGAATCAAACGTTACACGATAATTGAAATACAAACCATATTTAACCTCACAAACTAATTTGAATAAGAAATAGACTAATAAAAGAAGAAATAAACTAGTAAAATATAAATGAGGTAAAAAGATTTATTTATGGAGAGTCCTCACGTAATTGGGTCCTTCAATTGATTATTTATTGTCCTCGAAATAGTTATACTACACAAAAATGGTCATATTGTTATAGTCAATTAGTCACAGTCCAAAATGGTGACCAGGCCATGACCGACGACCAAAACCCATAACCAATCAAGTGACCAGGACAAAGTGTGACACCAATAGGGTATTGTTCACGATTCTGAACTGTGACCAAATTGTTCACGACTCAATATCGTGACTAATCCATTACCCATTAGGTGCCAAAGTTCTTGCCAAAATAGGCACACTGATGGTTACTATTTTGAACCGTGACCCAGCCTGACCAATTCTAGTGAATTATGGTGACGATTTTAGATTGTGATCCCTAAATCTAGCTCAAAATGTCTATGTAATATTGTCATGGTCCACAACCCTGACCATTTCTCGATGTTTAATTGGTCATAGTAGTGGTCATGATATAGAGTCGTTATCAAGTTTCAGTGTTCCACTCGTCATAGTATGGGTCACGATTTTGAACCATGGCCATTTTAAAGATATAAATTAGAAAACTTAGGTCTCAGATTTCACTTGTCTCCCCCTCTAACTTTCTCTTGTTAAACTTTCAACTTCCCTCCCTCTCTCCACCGACGACTACCATCAGGCCCTCTCTTTCTCTCCACCTGCGACGACCATAAGGGTACATCTCTCTCTTTATCTCTCTCGAAATCGATCTATCTATCTATCTATCTATCTATCTATCTATCTATCTATCTATCTATCTATCTATCTATCTATCTATCTATCTATCTATGTATCTATTTATCTATCTATTTCATTATGTGTGTGTATTTGTTTCAGTGTGTGTGTTTATGTTCGAGTATGTGTGTGTGTGTGTGTGCGCGTGCGTGTGTTTGTTTCGTTATGTTTATATGTATACACATATATATACAGTGGTGGAGCCACAAAATATATTTAGGTGGAAGACTCAAAAGAACTTACGGGTGCATAATCTTCCCCCATTGGTGATTTTTATTTTATTCTTTTAGAATTTAAAAAATATTCCATTAAATATATTAAGCGCAAATTGAGTTGAAGTTCGAAATGCATGAAAAATAACTTTTAAAAAACCCTCAAGTTATTTAAAACTAATTCCATGGTATACATTATTTTTGTTTGTTAATCAATACGTTTCATTTGCATATTCTTTAGAGCTCACAATAGTTGAATATATAAGAGGTTTGTTGGTTTAATTACACAGTTAAACATCCATCCTTATCAATATACATAACAATTTTTTTCAAGTCATAGGTGGGGCACTTCGTACCCCATCTACACGGTGCCTCCGCCACTATACACATGTGTGTGTGTGTGTGTGTGTGTGTGTGTGTGTGTGTGTGTGTGTGTGTGTGTATGCATGTGTGTTTGATTACTTTCCCATGACTTATATTGAAATATGGCCCTATTTATTGTTAGAAATTGTATATGAAACACTTAATGTAGAATTAACATAACAAATTTTTAGACTTGTTCTTGGATTTATGAAAATTGAAATACATATTACTTAATTGAGATATAGTTAAAAGTTTAATTAAAGTTTGAGAAAGTTCATGTTAGGCATAGTTATTACTATAACTGCGTGATTAGTAACTTTGATCCCAAATACTATATTTATAGAACTCCAAGTATGAATAAAACTGTTGACATGAGAATATTTTATGTTTGAATACTCCAGTATATACTCTTGAAATGTTATTTCAAACTGCTTGTTAAACTATGTTCTTGGAATTGAGAAATGGAGTAATTATGTAAGTCACTTTATTCCTTAAGGGAATTAATCAAGTAGATGATTTAGAATGAGCACGGGATAAACTTGTGTTGGATTATTGGGGTGATGGTGGTTGTGGATTGTATTGAATGATCATGGTTGGATACAATTGATGGATACTTAAAACTCTAATTCTATTAATTTTTCATAAGAAACTTTAATTAATTATTAGTCTTAACGACTACCTTATCTTAACAACTACACACATAGATATATATACACACACACACACACACACGCATACTCACACGTGAACAAATACTCATACACACTTATACACACATACATATACATACGGACTCACATGCGTGTGTGCGCGCGTGCACACACACACACAGATATATATATATATAGACACACACACACACACACACTAGGGTATGCCTGTGCCTGAAGGCACGACGCTAATTTTCGAAAGTGTACGTCGTTGATAGGACCATAGGTTGTATTTCGTCCGTAATAGATAAACAATTTTTTAAATAACCTATAGTAAGAACCTATTAGTTTAGAAAATTGTAAAAAAAATTGAAGTGTTTTTTACATACATACATACATACTCTAGTACGAAACTATTAAGTAAAAAAAAATTTTAAAACACGTAATTGTACACAATTTTAAAAAAATGGGCAAATTTTCATATGTTTATAGTTCATCTTGGAGCTCGCTTAAACATCATATCAATAAAAAAAATCTAAGTCCTAAAGTGTTTTTAAGACATTATGTAAGCATTTTAGAATTTTTGACAAAATATCTTTTGTTTATAGGACTATCCCCTATTTAAAAAATAAAAAAAAATACTCCTAACGACAGCAACAACAATAATAATTAATCTTGGGCCTCGTATAAACAACAACATAATTTAAGTAAAAAAATCAATAGAACTAAGTGTAAATAATTTATAAAATTTGGACATAATTGCCTTTGTTTATAGGACTATCCACCATGTTTAACAAATAATAATTACTTAAACAACAACAATAGTAGTCCATCTTGGACCTCGTATGAGTAACATAATCAATAATACAAAATCGTATCTTGGTATATAAAATTTTCAATTATAAACTGTGACAACCCGCTCTAAATAATAACGGGTGGCCAGCCCTATACTATATAAATCAGGTATCTCAGATGGTACAGTCTCAACATCAACATACAACACTATAATATAAGGCTAACTACCCATAATCATTAAAAGCGAATTGTCAAAAATTTTAAACTTTTTTTTTAACAACAACAAAAAAACCAATAATGCAATCACAACCAACAATATACATCTAACTATGATGAGTGAAATGTGAAAACTCTAAAGATATATACAAGAGTACAATACAATGTACAACAAAATCTCAACAATGAATTACCCGAATATGCTGTCGGGTAACAGATAATATAATAATCTGAGAAATGAAATAAGAAAGTGTTAATCTACAACACTTGAATACTAACTCAATATACAACTGAATCCTAATCTAGATATACAAAGATAGGAATCGACTAAAACAAAGTGCTGAGACAGTTCGCAAGGCCACAGCTCCATGAATCCTGAATGGAGGAACGTCAAAGGCGTCCTTGCGGAGGAACACCTAAAGAAACACAATATATACATAGGGAGAGAAAATATAAACGGGTCAGAGCCCGAGTTGAATTTTTTTTTATAGCAAGTGTATTAAAATGCATAATAATTATAAATGCATTATTACATGATTAAGGTGGAATCGAACTCTCCATAATAATTCAACTCACCTCTCATCTAATGCGCGCACTAAGCGTATGCACGTGATCTCCAAATGGATGCCCGATTCTATTTTAGGTGAGATGATTCTAACTTAAACCCAATTGAAGTATTTAAGTGAAGCCATCTAACCTATCTCCCAATCTACACTTATTTCTATAATCTATAAGTTATATACATTAACTTTAATATAATAGCCATAGTTATCTTTATAATGTTCATTTGTTGAACATATAAAGTTACATGATCGAATCATGACTACATCAACACAATACATCAACAATTCTTATTTACTAGAATATTATATATTCTAGTGATGCCCTTTATGGCATGTAAACATATATATAGTATTATTATATATGAGTTATTAGCATCAAGAGTTAAGGACTAAACTCCTCCCGATTCTCAACACGGCACTGCGTTTCGTGCGTGGGACGTCTCGCCCAGGCGAAATCCAAAAAAGGAACCCCCGTTACGCTACTCCTGACCGTATTGATCCTCGGGTCTCATTATGCCCTCAATGCGTGATGCATGTAACCCAAATTATTATTATCAAATTTTAGTTAATTAATATTCGCAATTCTCAACAGTACACGACGTTTCATGCATGGGACATCTCGCCGAAGTGAAATCCAAACAAGGACCCCCCCCCTCCCGTTACACTACTCCTGGCACTGTCGATTGTCGGGATAGGTGATATATATATATATATATATATATATATATATATAATTATGAGCATTAAGGACTAACTTATCCCCAATTTCCAACATTACACTGCGGTTCATGCGTGGGACGTCTCGCCGAGGCGAAATCCAAACAAGGAACCCCCCCGATACACTAATTCTGGAAATGTTAGTCCTTGAGGTCCATTAAGCCCTCGATACCCAAGTACAAGAACAAGAAATAATAACCATCCAACCGAGCTATAACCCAAAGGACGCAGGCTCATATGCTATCATCTTCCAATTTCCCATACACGTAGCAAAACTGGGGCCACCTGGTGGGGTTCAACGACACCCACCTCGTGATCAACTCACGCACACGACGTCCGGGAAGCGGTGATAGCTCCTAACCGGCAAGTGAGAGCGACACATACCCACGACCTCTCACCCCCAAAATAAATAAATGTATATCACATATGTCATTTGCTGACCACAAAGGACGACTATGACCTGGGGAATATCCACACCCGACATCATCTAGCCAGGATGCTCACCCTCTATACACGTAACTTCCCAATGATTGCAAGGAGGGGGTATGCTTAACTATGTATATATACCATCATATAAGGTATAATTACATCACCACATAATAAAGATATACCATCATATAAGGTTTACCTGCAGGATCATATTCATTTTCATTATACGCTCTTAGGCGCAATAGAATTTGTGTCATTGTTTAGTTTTAGTATATCTCTCTCCTGATACTCTAATCGCCAAATCTCACACATCTTCCCCACTTAGTATACACCATAATTTCTAATCGGTATTCCTCAAATTTAGTCTATATGACTCCAATAATTTCTTATAAGGGAAACTCACTAAAAGTCTCGAAAACATACTCCAAATATCTCCTATAGAGATCCCCAATCGATAACCTCGAACAAAACGGGATGAAATTCTCCATAAAAAAACAATCCCACAAAAGCCCTGTTTCCGAATCGATTCGGGTCAATTCCGAATCGATTCGGCCCAACGAATCGATTCGTCCAGGAAGACGAATCGATTCGGGTCTTCAGACCTGGGAATCTGTCTTAGTCTGAATCGATTCGGTCACTCAGACCTGGGCACCTGCAACTTTCCGAATCGATTCGGTAAGGGGCCGAATCGATTCGGCCTACCAGAAGCCACGAAAATGGTTATTTCCTTAAAAGCCAAAAATCCCAAACCTCCATTTAAATTATAATTCGGATTTATTTCTACGAACCCAAAGTTTTCACATCTCCTCGAGTCCTTTAGATGTGCTAACACCCTATTTGGGAATCCACTAATATTTATCTCCAAATAATTTTAACCTTAATTTCTGACTAACGATTTCGATCTTGGACATCTTTTCGTAGAAAAATCATTATAAATCCAAAAAAAATCAGAAAAATACTCGGTCGGCGCCCACGCGACCGTATCGAAAAGATCTACAATTTTTATTTTTTGACTAAGAGACGAATCGATTCCCCTCATGGCCGAATCGATTCGGAAGTGACGCTGTGTCACTATTCATAATCTTCTCCAAAATTCTAAAATTCATTTTTATCATTTTCTCTTCATTTCTCTTCAACCCAATCACATATATATCATCAATATTCATCCTAGAATACATATAAAATAATTTATATCATCAAATCTAAGATCTACATATTAAATCTAAGATTATACCCAAAAGTTAGGTTTTGATAAACTAAACCTAAAACCAAGGTTCTAAAAAACGCGGGGGGTGATCGAGGCGTGGAGGCCAAGCCTTAAACCTTAGAAGCCTAGGCGGGCCTTGGCGTAAAAAGGCGTGAAAAGGCGTTTAGGTCTTTTTAATATATTTTAATATTTTTTAACCATAACAAGGCTATTAAAATACTAAAATTGTACATATAATAAAAATATGTCTGAATATTTGCAAATAAAAATACTATTTGATTATTTTGGATGAGATAATGGTTCGGTTTGTAAAAAAATATTTAAAAGGGGATATCGTTTCACTAAATCACTAAAGCATTGCTGTTTTTAGAGAAAAAGTACGCCTTAAGGGTTTTACCAAGCATAAGGCGTCAAAATCTTAAGGCGGGGCGTTTCTCCCAAGCCTCAAGCCTAGGCGGAGCCTAGGCGAGTTTTTTAGAACAGTTCCTAAAACCCAAAATATCAATCAACAAATCATGAAATAAATGGTACACAATAATTATTTAGCAAGTTTAATCACTTACCTCGGGTTTGTAGCGTCTGAATCTGCCTTGAGATCGCGTGGAAACCGAAAATATCCACTTTCTCTCCCTTTTTTTCCTTCTTTCTCTTCTTCTTTCTTCTCCTCTCTTTCTTTCTTTCTATTTCTCTTTCTCTCTTTTGGAGAAATATCTCGCGTAGGCTTTTTAAGCCTTGTCTCCTAATGTATACATCTTTAAATGATAATATAGACTTTAAATGACTCGGTATCTTTAATTCGAGTCAAACGGTCTTAAATTATTTCGGAACCTAAATAGACCCCAAGTACAGTCATTTCGACATTCTCGACCCTTCTGGACACTATGGTACCCTCAGAATCGACATTCGACACTCTTTCTAACGACTCCAAATTTTGACCTCAATTGCCAATTTGATTTTTCTCTGAATAAAATAATATTTATTTCTCCCAAAATAAATTAATTATTGTCTCCAAGACCTCTGGTTGTTACATAAACATGGTTGGAGACAGTCAAAATTTTAATGTATTCATCACCATCTGTCCCCTTAAAATCCAATGGTCCTGCGGCATGGAACAACCAAGAACAACAAAGAATTAGCATGTACATATGCAACAATAGTACATAGTTAGAAACATATTAGAAAAGAAAAACATTGTCGGGAATTCAAAATAAACAGATTGTAGTTCTATCTTAGAAAATATTGTATTGTTATGCTTATAGATTATATACACGAATATGTTGGATTCTGGAAACAAAAGAATTACTTTTATTGTTTGACATATGCCCCAGTCGAAAGAATTTAGTCATGGTCGTGTTTAGAGAATCTATGTAAAACTAATAACGGTGAGGAGCGCATTGATTATACAATTACACAATTGAAACCATATAATAAATTAATAATTCAGAACAAAAAAATAGCAAGTTTGGAAACGGAATTGATCACAATGTTGGAAGAGAACTTCACATGTGCAAAGGAACAAACATCATTTTTTATTTAGAGGACAATTTTCGTAAGTGTGATAATTTAAAATTACAGTGTTGTCAGGAAAAATGATTAGACCAATTGCCGTGTAAATTTCTTGATATTATAGTAAAAAGAAGAAAAGTTTTGAGGCATAGTTAAATCACTTTAAAAGTCTGCTTGTTAATGTACTTAATTCCAAAAGTACATGAATGTTTTGAACTTGGATACTTCTGGTTGGCCCCAACTTCCTAACTTTGTGTTCTTCAAAGTTAATAATTTATTTGTTACTGTACATTGGAATCTTCCCGCTAAATTGTCAGTCTTGTTAAAATTTTAAGACCCACCGCAAAGCTAGCTTTACGCTTTACCAAGATTAAATGTCAAAACGCAGAACTATATGAAAAGAGACATTTGAGTTTTGGCCTCCTAAATTTTGTTCAAACTAATTTTAATCAGCAAAATGAATGCAATTTCCCACATCTACTTTCACAACATTTGATGATTTGCATATACTTCACTTGACCCCTTTGAAACTTCATTAATTTCTTTTTACTTATAATAACTAAAACTATAGAGGTGTAGAAGATATGAAAATGGATATCCCTTCCATACATTTAGTCTAAAATTTTATATAATAAACTCAACTATAGCCTTCACTATTTCCAGTCTTGAATAAAGAAGAGAAAACCTTCGTTGATGAGAAAGTTTGAAATTACCTAATTGAAGAGCGACATGCATTCAAACATCAAATCCCTGCTCGGTGGCATGGATTACTTCTGGTGTTACCGATGACCTTGAAATAATCGCCAAAAGAATTGATTATGCGGACAAGCATCATGATCTGTTCAACCCAACTCATCAGTTTTCCTTCTCCAGTGGTGTCGCCAATGGTCACCACTTCTTTACCACCCAAAAAATCACAGTCCTAGCTGAACCAATTCTAATCCTCTTGGCTCTCAGCTTCAAATGGATGGCCTCCATACAAAAACTCATAGCAAAGAACGCCCAAAGTCCAATAATCAAAAGCATAGTCATGAGGTTTCTTCTCCACCATTTCTGGTGCTAAATAGTCCAAAGTCCCGAACATGGTGTGTTTCTTATTTCTCGATTGTACAGACCATCCAAAGTCTGCAGTCATCAGTACCCCCTCTTGATCAAGTAACCAATTTTTCAGCTTATTTTGCAAAGCCATTTTATGTTTTTGGTTTTATGGAAGTGAGAAATGGGGGGTATGAAATCAGATTGGGAGGGAATTTGGGGGAATAAAAAATGTTTTCCTATTTTCTCACATTACATGCTCAATTTTGTGTCGCCCCCTTCGAACACGTATAAATGATGTAATACTACGCCACTAATCTAAATCATGGTCTGCTGCTAACTGCTCAGTAAATGGAGATCTTTCTAACAATTTGAAGCCTCCTAGTGTGGATATTAATGATAAACGTGTCCAAGATTTGTCCAATGCATCTTGTTGTGATATTATTGCAAGCCATATTCCTAGCCATCCCCATAAATGTTACAGATTGAAAATGGAAATGCATCTTGTTGTGCTGCTATTGTAGCAGCGGCTGCACCAACTGGACCGACCTGTAGGATATTGTATCAGTTACTATTAACTGTAATGGGAATTGAAAAGTAAGTTCAGTCCAAAACAAATGAAGGAAAAAAATGTTGATTAAAGAAACATGTACACACAATGCCCTCTTTCAAACCAATAGGAACTGTTAAAAAATAGCCAGTATAGCAATATACATACATAGAACACTAGTTGATTTCCCAGAGATTACACTACCCTATGCGATGTCCCGATTAAAGTACACTGGTAGAAATATTCAAAATCATTCAAACTCAGATCGGCAAATCCTTTTCTGGGACCTAATTGAGAGATTGTTGATGTTCACAGTTAAGGTCCGTAGGGACATTGTTTGAGGGAGTTTGATGACTAATCATAGATTTGCGGCTAACTCGAGTTTTATAAAGTTTTTCACAACCTTGTGTTACTCTACTGATGGAACTCGCATATTAGCTGTAGGAAGTAGTAAATACATTTGTATGTATGATATTGCAGATCAGGTATTGCTATGTAGATTTTAAATAACCCACAATTTCCAACTTGTATAGAAACCCATACGCCACTCAATCATTAAGAATGTGGAAACCTACAATATTAAATTCAAAATAAGTTACTTGGCTAAAAGCAGGGTTCCAATATCAAATTCAAGTAATCGAACAAAATGTAGATAATTAAAACAATTATTAAATGTATATCTCTTTCAGAAAATTGGATACTAAATCAGAAATTAAGATTGAAAGTATGAAAAGAAAGACTCAAAGATCCAATATCAAGAACTTTTAATAATGAAAAAATAAAAGAAAAAAACAACACATGCATATTGAAATAAGATGAATATCCCGGAGCTTGATTATTTCAATGAAATACTAAAATGTCATAAACAACAATCTTTATCACTACTTCAGTTTTCAAGTCACTGATGTTGTAGTGCTTAAGTTTGATACACATGTACATTTTCTTCAATACACATGTACATTTTTTGCAATACAAAAAACACATGCAATACAAAAACATATTGTAATAAAAATAAGTTAGGTATACCGAAGAAACAATATAGTTCAATACATTGAATCACCCACATACAAATTATAATTTAGTATCAAAATCCAAAAATCAAATGAGAATATGTTTCCATTAGAAAAACAGAGTATTTGATTACCGACTTGAAGATGAAAAACAAAAATGGATATAAATGAAACAAAGTGTTTGATTTATATTTGAATCATGATATAACTTCTTGTTTAGAATTCAAATATTATTCTCCTATTCTCTAATGTTATTATTCTCCTATTCAGAGCTGTCAGATATTATTTATTCTGTTTTATTTTCTTATTTGTTATCAGTGCATGAAGATATTCTTAATGTGCGTGTGCACTATTTGGATGTTTGGTGCAGGGTTGTCCTGCATTATCGGCAAATGCAATATATTGCTATTAAAAAAGAAAAAAAGAAAAAAAAGAAAATGCAATATATGACGCTGCAATATAATTGGTTTAGAATTATACGCTATTGGAGTAAATTTGGGTCACTTTTCATATTTCAACATATATTGTTATGAACAGTTTGTTAACATATTGTTTGATGCTCTAGGCTTTCTCTAAATAACATTTGGTACATTGACTAGATGTTCAAGGTTCTCTCTGAGGTATGCATTCAAATCGCGTTGTCTCAACTTATGCTTTGTAACAATCTTATTTTTTCTGTACTGTCTTTGATAGAGACCATTTTATATATTTTCTTCAAGCATTGGTCAACATTGGCTTATTTCCTATGACGTGATTATCTCTAGGATTCTTTAGATGCTACCATTTTAATTCGACGCGGTTGGGGAAGTACTTGACCTGACATTCTACTCCATCATTTTAGCCTTTTTCTTATGTTGCATTTTCTTTCTCAAATTACTGATGTTTATGCTATGCTTAGCAGGCTGGAAATTATGTGAAGGATGAAGTATGGCATGATCTTATTGTTATGATAATCAACGCTTCTAACCTCCAGGGGTATACAGTAAGGTCACTATACATAGCAGTCCAAACATCTGGTGAACATGTACTTTAAATTTACTCTTAAAAGGCATGCCTTTTAAAGTTAGTTAATATGGAAATTCTATTATCCTGAGTAATTAAAGGTGATCTCATTTATCTGAATACCCTCTTAAGGAATTTTATATTTCTTTCATTAGGAAAATCTTGTTCACGTGGCAGTTTGGTGCATTGGATAATATGCTGAAATGTTGGTCAACAATGTCAGAATACTTGATATAGAGGAACCAATAACTATTAATTCATGTTTCTCTACAATTTTCTATATTTCATTTTTTGTTCTTTTTTTTTTGCTTCTTATATATTGTTTATCTTCAGCATCAGTGTCTTCCATGAAAATTTTATCTGACCAGCTTGACTTGTTTTGAACATATCATGATTCAAATAGAAATACATAACTCAAATAAATGGATCAAACACATAACGCGTAACACAATGAAGTATGTGGTCCACTAATTTCATTGAAGATGTTCCGAAGAGCATAATGGATTCATAACACATAACACATATAGCTTGGATGAAGTCTATGGTACACTAATTTCAAAACTACTGCTTATTTTTTTGAAATTATATAACTTTATCCAAGTTGTGTTCATCCAAGTTATGTTCATCCAATCCTCTACTTCATTCCACAACTCCCATTCCTGAAACAATATGTAACGACCCTCACTTTTGAGAGCCTATTTTATATTTATTTAATATGTGTAGTAATTAATTATAAAATGCTGGATTGTAGAGTAAATATTAATTTAATATGAAAAGGTTAATATTTACTGAAATGTTGTATAATTACCTTGTGAATAGGTAAAAATTATCCATGTGGTGATTTATGTTGTCATAAGATATAAAATGACATTTTGGTTTAATATGAAACCGGAACTTAAAATGAGTTACAAAATTTCCAAATAATAATTTGGAGGGTGTAGTTAGTCCCGGTAGGTGCGAGACAGTTAAAATAAGTGCCATATTGCATTTTGGTATTTTGGGCACTTTTCACTCGTTATAGCTTAAATGCGTAGTTGCGAGTTATTTTATCGCGTATTAGTCATTAGAGTTGGGAATTTTAGACAAATGGCCCGATTTAGTCTTGCTAAGACTTACTATTCCTCTTAAGACCAAATTGTTAGCCCTAGAGAGAGAAGAGAGAAGAAGAGAACTTTGGAGAAAGAGAGAGAATTGGAGATTGGAGCTTGGATTGTTGTCTCCACCAAATCAAATATGAATTTGCAAGATCAAAGCAAGTTATCTACTTGCTATTATGTGATTTAAGTAGAATAATTAGTCTTGATATTTATGAATTAGTTATGATTTAGAAATTTTAGGGGTTTTGTTGGATTTATGGGTATTAAAACTCTTAGAAGTTGATTTGGATGATAAATGTTGTTAATGATGGAAGATAGATATATTTATGATGTATGGGTTGGAATTTATGATCTTGGTTTGGTTGGTTTTGGGTTTGAGGAAAATTTGGAGTTCAAGACTCCATAGCCAAACTTGGCATTTTCAGAGGGCGAATCGATTTGGCCCCTAGGGCGAATTGATTCGCATGGAAATAGTTTTCTAGGTATGTGTACCCGAATCAATTCGGGTTAAGGCCGAATCGATTCGGCATTTGCAGAAAGTTGGGTTTGTCTTCCGAACCGATTCCCTTTCAGAGTGAATCGATTCGCTAGGGCGAATCGAATCGGCCCCTAGGGCAAATCGATTCGGGTCCTGCAGTTTTGAGTTATTTTCTTTTTTAATTTTTAACCTTTTTCCTTAGGCTTAGGACCTGGAACCTTCTTGAATGAAGTAAACTTAAAGTCCTAGAGTATTAGTTTAGTTTGGTCGCCACCCTAGACTAGAATTGGGTCATCTAGGGTTTATTCCGAGGAGGTTTAAAGTAATGTTAAGGCATTACTTCTCTTAATTAATTTTTCAGGAGATAGGAAATATAATGCCCAAGCTTGGAGACTTTAGGGGCTTATCGAAGTTATATGAACTTTGAGGACTTGTAGAATCATTATGATTAATTGGAGACTAAGTCGGGACTTGTGATTCGAGGAATATTAATGATAATATTCGATGATGTTAGGTTCGAATAGAATGAACCAAACTATTCAATGATGATAGGTTCAAACAAAATGAACCCAATGATTTAAAGATGATCGGTTCGAATAAAATGAACCCAACTGTTTAATGATGAAAGGTTCGAGTAAAATGAACCAAATACATGGGTAATGGAAATGGAATTTGGTAGTGGAAATTGAAATGAAAATGAGATTTAAAATGGTAAATGATAATTTACTGGTACACACCCTCTCTAAATGACATCATAAGGGAAGTTCGCGCGTGAGGTGAAGCCCCCTGGCTAATGAATGCAAGGTGGATATAGTCCTAGGCCATGTAAGCGTTTGTGTTATATATTTTTCTGCGATGGGTAGGTAATTCCGGGTGTGGTTATGACTACCCCGCAGGCACATGGCCGCTTCCCGACGTGTTGCGTTCTAGGTGCCCAGGTTGTCTTATATGATAGGCCCTGTAAGATGATGGTCATTTAGGGGCGCGCCCAGTGCGGAAACTCGGAGGGGAGGTCTTAGAATCGTTATATGTATATGAATATAACCTTTCTGCATCAAGTGGGACGTGATGGTTGTTAAATTCCATAAAAATCATGGATACGTTCCATAAAGAGCATGTGATTGAGATATGTGCCACAAAGAGCACTTAATAAAAATGGTATTCCTATTAAGGAATGGAAAGATAAAATGGAATGATGATTAATGAAGGAAGTTTTAATTAATGAAGGGAAATTATATCTTCTTGATTAAAATGAATAAATGGTTTTATTCCTAATAAGGAATGTAAGAAGGAAATGGTAATTGGATTAATGAGCAAAGGTTTTAAATTAAAGTTATTTACTTTTAATTCTCTTTTTTAATTGGGTTACATTTCATAATTAGTTAAAATATTTTAATTTGTAATTGCAGTTATCATGCTAGTTAACATGCCATATTATCATCCTTGTCATTCATGCATAACTGTTCATACCTATTATGCTTTTTATTCTTCTTGTGATCATATAAAACCCGACCCTGACTGGTTCATTTTCCTTGTTGTGTATATGATTGTATCCGCTCAGGTGCTCCACCGCAAGGACGCCCATTTTGATATTGCCATTTCTTTTCTTTTGACGGGCTGTAAGAATTTTGTGGATTATTACAGGACATTGAATTTGACGCCTTCATCTTTGTGTTCTAGATATGATCGGGTCTTTCACTCGGGCATGTGGCCCAAACTTTCTATTTGACTAATGAATGTATTAAGTAAGATATTAAACTGTTGTACTGTGTTGTATGTAGCTGTGGACCGACAGCCTATTCGGTGTACATTCGTTTTAGTTGTATTATATATATACTCTTTTGGAATTCCACTTGCTTATCAGATTGGGTTGTTAAATTTAATTTTCTTAACTGGTTTTAAATTTGTAAACTTTTTGGCAACCCCCTTTCTGATTTATTGGGTGGTTTTCCCGTATACTCAGTTTATTTTTGTGATGCCGAGAATGATATCCATCCATGATTCCTGTTACATTTGAGTATCGGGCTAGCCACCCCTTATCTTGGATCGCAGGTTGTCACAGATGGTATCAGAGCTTCGGGTTCTAGAGTACTAGGATCTATGCGGACTTGTCACGCTCTACCGTAGCGTTCTTTAATGTAGAGCCTAATGTTAGGACTTCTTTGTTTCTTATGTTTGTGATCTTCTGCAAGATAGATTGTTTTGAATAGTATTCTAACTCTTTTGTTTCTTCATCTCAGATGCCGACCAAGAGAGATCACCCTGCGAGACGTAATAGGATTGTAGAAGAGGAGGTAGGTCCTCCACCGCCACCACAAGGGACCATTAATGCTGAGGATGTAGCAAACATAGTAACTCAAGCGGTTAACTCCGCCATGACCGCAGTGGTCTAACAATTTCCACGGGCTCACGATGTTCAAGATCCTACGGGACCTTCTCCGTGGGAAAGGGTTCGGGAGTCCTTCCTAAAGGGCAATCCCCCGGAATTCGAGGGAGGCATGGATGTTATTAGAGCCAACCAATGGAAAAAAGACATGCAACGCCACCTTCGAATGATAGAATGTAGCAAGGAGAAGAAACAAGTCCTTGCCACTTTTAAGCTTGTCGGATCTGCGTTACACTGATGGGAGACGACGACCACACCAGAGCAGAGAGACACAATGTCGATCACTGAATTTTGGGCTTTGTTTGATCGTAAGTATTTTCCTCCTGCAGTTCAGAGGGCGATGAAGAGGAAGTTACAAGATGTTGTGTAAGGGCAGAGATCTGTGGAGGAGTATGAAGAGGAGTTCACCCGATGGGCAAGTTTTGTACCGGATGAGGTAACTCCGGAAGATAGGAAGATCTCAAAGTTCATGGGAGGTCTAAACTGGAGAATCCGGCAACACTTGCTGGGTAACCTAGCTTTACAAACTTTTGGTGAGGTTATGAATGCAGCCTTTCTCCATTGCCAGGAGCATCGGTTATACATGCAGGGTATCAAGAAAGCTATCGTAGTGGGGCATGGAGGAAAGCCTGGAGGGCATGGTATTGGAGGAGGAACATTTCCCTCATCCTAATATTTGAGTAGTAATCAGAAAGAGAGGGACCCTAAACAAGGGGATTCGTCTCAGAGACAACGCTTTAAAGGGTTTATTGCGGTTGGCAATAACAATAGGCATGGTCAGGGTGCTTCGCATCATGTAGGTCGGGGTAGTTTTGGACGTAGAGGTCATCCGGGCCATGGCATTACCTAGTTTAGAAATAACAGGGGTCGAGGTCAGGAGGATATGAAGGAACGGTGATTCCAATGTGGGGAGGCGGGTCATTATAAGATGGAGTATCCTCATATGATTGGGGGACAGTCTCCTAGGGCTCCGCAACAACCATATGTTCAGTTTCCACCTCAGGTACCTAATCCGGTTGTTCCTCCGCAACAGGAACAGCTACAGTATGGGCGTGTTTATCATATTCGGGAGGCTATGCTTCCTCCAGCTCCGCCGGTGCCTCCCGCTATTGAGGGTAAGTTTTTATTCAGGGGTACTTGAGTTGTGTGTTATTTTGATGTGGGTACTACATACTCATTTATTTCTAGGAAGCTTTGCTCAGATTACAGATTTGATAAAATCTTCTGAGAGCACTTTTACTAGCGTTGAGCTTTTATGGGTGATGGTTCACTCATTTTCTTTGTTTGTAAACATAGGAATTTTTCTTGGTAATTTGTGCTTCGAGGCCGATTTACTCGTCCTTGACATGGTCGGGTATGATGTGATTGGTATGCCTTATCTCCACGAGCAACAAAGTTGAGTAGTAATGCATAGGAGGGGTTCCTTATTTGGATTCCTCTTTTGCGGGACGCTCCACGCATGAACCTCAATGACGTTGGAAGTGGAGAGATGCTGTTCTTTCTTCTATTAGTTAATTCCATTTTATTTTATTTTATTTTGTTGTTTAAGAGATAGGTGGAAAGGTTTAGCCGAGAATCACGTACAAGAGTGATTAAGGGGTATTAAAGTGCGAGATAGAAGCACTGCATATAGTTCTCTCCTCTGATCGATGTGAGGGAGACTGAGATACGATGTCGAATTGAGACTTAGGGTTATGCCTTGATAAGAAGGCTATTTAAAAAGATGTATATATGTTGTGGGGTATATATTTGTAAGACTTAGAAGTAGAATCTTATTAGTAGGGTTGAGAGTTAGAATCTTTTCGGTCCCGAATATGTGTCTAAGACCTCTATATCTTGATGACCGATAATGCGAGGTAGTAGTGTAACGGGAGGGTTCCTTGTCTTGATTTCGCTTCGGCGAGACGTCCCACGCATGAAACAGAGCAAATGTCGGAAGTTGAGAAAGGTCTCGGGCACTAGGGATATACTTAGTATTATGTGTATACGACTTAGATAGGATATAGGTAGGTAGACCTTAGGATTATTTGAACATAAGGCATTTAGGGCATGTGACGTTAGTTTAGGAAGGTTGTCGGGAGTTGACCAAGAATAGGTGGTGTGTTAACTCTAAGAGGGATTGGTTCCCTAATGACTAGAAGTAGGGAATTTCGAGAGGTTTGGTAGATAAGGCCGAAGGAGATGAGGTCTCTCGTAGTAGAGTGTTACATGGTTAACGTAGCTTTTGGGGAGCTAAAAAGGTGAATTGACTCGCACTCCTGATCCCATGATTTTAAGATCGAGGGTGGATTCAATTATCAAGTCTCTGCCAGGATGGGGAGTAATAATACTGGAGCATAGACCTAATGTTTATGCGCCTCATAAGTTTAAACTTATGGTAAGTGTTATCCCATGTTTGAATTAAAATTCAACGTGGGGGTGACCGCCGTGTGGAAAGGGAGGTACTACTTCCTGGGCAGAAATTTAATCTTTTATGCGAGTAACGAGTCGTTACAAGATGTCGTAGGAGAGACAAGGGTGGTTAAGACCACATATACAAGTTGCTGATCGAGGAAACATAATCCTACTCTATTAGTTCTGAGGGTGGGATGAGTTTCCATAGAAGGAATTCTTCTTATTGTCCCGGATGAGAAGGACTTAAAAAGGGCAGAATGGCTAAATCTCGCGATTCTAGTTTTGTGATGCATCCGAGTAACGACAAAATATGTCAAGTTATACGCCGCCAGTATTGGTGGCCAGGCATAAAGAGGTTGTTGGATTTCATAGAGTGCCTTTGATTATAGTTTTCAACTGAGACAAGATTTTCATTTCCCACTTGTGGTAAGTTTCCAAGAAGCCATGGGAACCGAATTGAGGTTAAGCACTTCTTATCATCCTCAAACAGACGGCCAGACCAAAAAGGGTAAACCATATGTTGAAGGATATGCTCCTTATGTGCGTTCTTGACTTCAAGAGTAGTTGGGAACAGTGTCTCCCATTAGTTGAATTTGCTTATAATGATTCGTATCAATTCACTATTGGGATGGCGCTTTATAAAGCCTAGCCTTGTATGATAGGCATTGTGGATCTCCCGCTTGTTGGTAAGAAGTGCGAGATGACAAGGTCCTCGGACCTGAAATGATCTGGGATACTTCTTTAAAAATCGATCCCTTTCGGAATTGCATTTGTATAGCCCAAAACCGATAAAAGAGCTATGTCGATGCAGGGAGAAGGTACGTGGAGATAGAAGTCGGGGACCAAGAGTTAGTGCGAGTGTCGCCTATGAAGGGCATTAAGCGTTTTGAACAGAAAAGGGAAATTTGCACCGTGTTATGTTGGACCTTTCTTATCAGTGCTAAGGTGGGTCAAGTAACCTGTTAACTTGTTTTACCGTAACATTTGCAGCAATTTCATGACGTGTTCCATATATCCTCTGTAAAGAAGTAAAAGAGATGTGAAGGTGCCCTTTGGCACATTCCTTTTGAGGATATTGTGTTGCAACCCGATGTTTCTTATGAGGAGCACCCGGTTCGCTATTTTAGAGTGTGGAGAGCGGCGGTCGAAATCGCGGGTAGTACATTTGGTTAGGGTGCAATGTAGTCACCATAGTGTCGAGGAATCGATATGGGAGTGTTAGGATGACATGCGGGAAAAATATCCACATTTCCTTCTTGCGAGGTACGCTTGAATTTTGGGGGCAAAATTCCCTTATAAGGGGGGGAGTATGTAACAACCCTCACTTTTGAGAGCCTATTTTATATTTATTTACTATGTGTAGTAATTAATTATAAAATGCTAGATTGTAGAGTAAATATTAATTTAATATGAAAAGGTTAATATTTACTGAAATGTTGTATAATTACCTTGTGAATACATAAAAATTATCCATGTGGTGATTTATGTTGTCATAAGATATAAAATGACATTTTGGTTTAATATGAAACCGGAACTTAAAATGAGTTACAAAATTTCCAAATGATAATTTGGAGGGTGTAGTTAGTCCCGGTAGGTGCGAGACAGTCAAAATAAGTGCCATATTGCATTTTGGTATTTCGGGCACTTTTGACTAGTTATAGCTTAAATGTGTAGTTGCGAGTTATTTTATCGCGTATTAGTCATTAGAGTTGGGCATTTTAGACTAATGGCCCGATTTATTCTTGCTAAGACTTACCATTCCTCTTAAGACCAAATCGTTAGCCCTAAAGAGAGAATAGAGAAGAAGAGAACTTTGGAGAAAGAGAGAGAATTGGAGATTGGAGCTTGGATTGTTGTCTCCACCAAATCAAATCTGAATTTGCAAGATCAAGGAAAGTTATCTACTTGATATTATGTGATTTAAGTAGAATAATTAGTCTTGATATTTATGAATTAGTTATGATTTAGAAATGTTAGGGTTTTTGTTGGATTTATGGGTATTAAAACTCTTAGAAGTTGATTTGGATGATAAATGTTGTTAATGATGGAAGATAGATATATTTATGATGTATGGGTTGGAATTTATGATCTTGGTTTGGTTAGTTTTGAGTTTGAGGAAAATTTGGAGTTCAAGACTCCATAGCCAAACTTGGCATTTTCGCAGGGGCGAATCGATTCGGCCCCTGGGGTGAATCGATTCGCATAGAAGCAATTTTCCAGGTCTCTGTACCCGAATCGATTCGGGTTAAGGCCGAATCGATTCGACATTTGCAGAAAGTTGGGTTTGTCTTCCGAACCGATTCTCTTTCATAGCGAATCGATTCGCTGGGGGGAATCGATTCGGCCCCTAGGGCGAATCGATTCGGGTCCTGCAGTTTTGAGTTATTTTCTTTTTTAATTTTTAACCTTTTTCCTTAGTCTTAGGACCTAGGAACCTTCTTGAATGATGTAAACTTAGAGTCCTAGAGTATTAGTTGAATTTGGTCTCCACCCTAGACTAGAATTGGTTCATCTGGGGTTTATTCCGGGGAGGTTTAAAGTAATGTTAAGGCATTACTTCTCTTATTTAAATTTTTAGGAGATAGGAAATATAATGGCCAAGCTTAGAGACTTTAGGGGCTTATCGAAGTTATATGAACTTTGGGGACTTGTAGAATCATTATGATTAATTGGAGACTAAGTCGGGACACAAAGAGCACTTGATAAAAATGGTATTCCAATTAAGGAATGGAAAGATAAAATGGAATGATGATTAATGATGGAAGTTTTAATTAATGAAGGGAAATTATATCTTCTTGATCAAAATGAATAAATGGTTTTATTCCTAATAAGGAATGTGGTAATTGGATTAATGAGCAAAGGTTTTAAATTAAAGTTATTTACTTTTAATTCTCTTTTGTGATTGGGTTACATTTCATAATTAGTTAAAATATTTTAATTTGTAATTGCAGCTATCATGCTAGGTAACATGCCATATTATCATCCTTGTCATTCATGCATAACTGTTCATACCTATCATGCTTTTTATTCTTCTGGTGATCATATGAAACCCGGCCCGGACCGGTTCATTTTCCTTGTTGTGTATATGATTGTATCCACTCAGGTGCTCCACCGCAAGGACGTCCATTTTGATATTCCCATTCCTTTGCTTTTGACGGGCTGTAAGAATTTTGCGGATTATTACAGGACATTGAATTTGACGCCTTCATCTTTGTGTTCTAGATATGATCAGGTCTTTCACTCGGGCATGTGGCCCAAACTTTGTATTTCACTAATGAATGTATTAAGTAAGATATTAAACTGTTGTACTGTGTTGTATGTATCTGTGGACCGACAACCTATTCGGTCCTTTTATGTACATTCATTTTAGTTGTATTATATATATACTCTTTTGGAATTCCACTTGCTTATCAGATTGGGTTGTTAAATTTAATTTTCTTAACTGGTTTTAAATTTCTAAACTTTTTGGCAACCCTCTTTCTGATTTAATCGGTGGTTTTCCCGTATACTCAGTTTATTTTTGTGATGCTGAGAATGATATCCATCCATGATTCCTGTTACGTTTGAGTATCGGGCTGGCCACCCCTTATCTCGGATCACGGGTTGTCACACAATATTGTTTTCGTTAGCTATTAAATTAACTAAATCTAAATGAAAAATCGTTTCAAATTTGTCTAAAGTTAACACCCAAGAAATGTATCTGGAATTAAACTCAAGGATGACGTGCATTGTTGAATCAAGTTAAACATACCTCGTTGTTGAATTAAGTTAAACACCCAAGAAAAATGAAATACATTCATGTATTCATGAATGAATTAAACATAAGTAAAGGGCGAAAGCCTAACTGAAAAATAGGGTTTCAAAGAATATACTTGTTTATGATTTCAAAGAGCGATTAATAATTAATAAACAATAAAATTAATCTGCAAAACATAACATAAACACAAAAAACACATATTTTACAGTGCTTGAAGATCGAAAAAAAGATGGATAAGTCATTGTAGCCCAAATTTAATATTTTAATCTACATCATTCTAAACAAAATCCACCTAAAACAACCCAAATAAAAACCTGCTAGGAATTATTAAAGCATAAAGACATATATGGTTTATCAAGTACCCTAGATTTCAAGGCATAAAAATCTAATACTTGGATATATAAAAGAGAGGCGCACAAATATATGGGGCAAAGAGAATGAGAGACATAGTAGAACCCTAAAATACGGACAAATAAACCAAATCTGAATAAGTTGTAATCTTAATAATCAAATCATAGGACAATGAATCAAAAAAACTACCAGACGTTAACGTATCTTAAAACAAAAAAATATGCCTCAAAGATCTTGAACCTGAAATAAAAAATAGCAAATTAGTACCTTGATCATCAAAATGAATACAAAATACTATTGTGTGCGATCCTAAAATCATAACAGTTGCACATATCCGAGATAAACCTCTAAAAAATCAAAATCCCCATATCATAAACCTCTAAAAAATCATAGCTCAGATTAATATGAAATAAAAAACTTGATAATATCAAATAATGTATACATTTGGAAATTGTCACAAATACCTGGAAAGCATAAAATTTTCACACCTTGATAATACCTGAAAAGCTTACAAAACTTTAGTGAGGAATAAGAGATTAATGAGATAGCGATAAGAATTACAAATCAAAATTTCAACAAAATAATAAAATCCCTAATCGTATACAAAAAAACAACCAGATTCGTAACAATGTAGATCCCCATTTTAGAAACCTAACCCCTAATCACAATTTAAATGTTAGATGTATATATAAATGTGTATGTATAGAAAAAAAGCACCATAGATAGATGTAAAAATGGGTATGAATAACCCTAGAACCACCATAGATCGGCCGCCTGATATTGAAACCCTTGGGATGATGTTTGAGGTAGGGTTATTTTGGGTTGCTGTTGAGAGAACGGGAGAGAGTGCGTGAGAAATGGGAGAGGATGTGAGTGGAAGAAAAGTAGGGAATGAAGTTTTTCTTACAAAAGTAACCCCAATTTTGAATTGAAGTGGAAATTTGGTAGGCAAAAAAAGATAGGGAAATCAAAAATTTGAGGGACAAAGTAGGAAGTGCAGAAAATCTCATAAAGATGACATCATCTTTTAATCTTGTGGCATACATAAGTTTCATACGATATATATATATATATATATATATATATATATATATATATATATATATATTAAATGTTAAGAATATAGTCATTTTTTTTTGTGTGGTCGTGTTCACCTATTCCTTAAGTTTTTGTGGCTTGGGTGAACCAAATTTGGTGGACGGGCTCGCACAATTGGTGGACAAATTGTATTTTTGGGTTTATTTAAATTAAAATGAACTTAAATTGGACTTTTTGTATATGATTGATCATATGAAAAATCATAATTAGTTTAGGATTAATTAGAGCTATTACCTCTATGTCTCATATTCACCCGCTTTTTATATATTTTCTAAGGTAAAATGAGTCACGTTAATCATTACTTTCGACAAGAGTATGAGAGGGTGAAATTTAATATCACTAAAACATCTTTCATTGATGCGTGCAGTATAAAGGGAACTCCTATTTACATGTATAGAAATAAGAAGATTGAACAATTTAATTACTGTACAAATCGTGGAGTTGATCTCTCGCAAGATAACCTGTTCGATCCTACTCTATTTTCCTTGTTAGGAAATTGGGATGAGGTAATAGAGAATATATTTTTCCTTCATAATCCCGATAGGTCACTATCGTTGTTGAGAGAATTGTAAGGGATGAAATAAATATTCATCCACTCTGGATATAACTCCATAAAAATAGCATTCACCCAAATTGTAACGTCATGTGACATATGCATATTAAAAATGAGCTTGAAAATAAGTTGAAGAAACATCCGGACCGTTTTAAGAGTTATTAAAAAGGCATATATATATATATATATATATATATATATATATATATATATATATATATATATATATATATATATATATATATATATATATATATATATATATAGAGAGAGAGAGAGAGAGAGAGAGACCCTCCTGTAAGGACTCCTTATGGTGCTAACCCTGGTACATACCATTTTTTTTAAATAGTAAAAAATAATTTTTTTAATGAAACTTCATGGATATGATTTCCACGATGAGAAGATCATCTCTAATTATTTTAATTAAAAAATTCAATAAAAAAAACCATTAAGATGAGGTGATATGTAATAAAATGGTATAAATATGCATTTTTAATTGTTGAAATGTTGGCAATCATCTTACCCACTTTTTGATTGAATTTTTTGATGAAAATTCATGGATATGATCTCGACAATGAGAAGATCATATCCATGAAGTTTCATAAAAAAGTTCAATCAATAAAGTGGCTAGCGCCTACCCAACATTTCAACGATTGAAAATGAATATTTATATCATTTTTTTACATATCACCTCATCTCAACGATTTTTTATTGAATATTTTGATGAAAAAATTTGCAGATGATCTTCTAACTGTGGACATCATATCCACTAAGTTTCATCAAAAAATTCATTTTTTTACTATTTTAAAAAAATGGTTTGTACCGGGGTCTGTACCATAAGGAGTCCTTACAAGAGACTTTCTTTATGTGTATATATATATATATATATATATATATATATATATATTCTTAGACATGACTGTCTTACGTATGTCACTAATTTTTTTTTAATTGTAGAAAATGTTAAATGAAAATGTAAATAATCATTCAAATAGAGGAACATCTCTAAATGGGTGCTCTCCAACACCTAACCCTTAAATTTTATCTCCTCTTGGCTATTAATACTCCACTCGATCATGGATTCAATCTACCATTCCATCTCCGAGTTATCAAATTCCAGAACCCCTTATTAATCCAACACACCTACCTCCTACTACTGAGGAATCCCAAGTAACCCATAAGAAGCCCATTGTGATCTCCTTGGTCAGGAATTATCCTATTGACAATTAACCTGACCTTCATGTTTTTAAAAACCATTATTTGTGTCTCAAAAATATGACTGTGGGTGTTGTAGGTGCAGAAAACTGGAAGAAAGTTGATAATATAAGAAAAGATAACGTGTAGGAATAACTTGATAAGCCTTTTTCATCATTAGTCAGTTCGAGGGCAAATGTTATTTGCCAAGTCGTTGATCAATTGAAAACCTATCAAAATAACCTTTAGAATAATTTTTTCTCAAAGGGATGGTAAATTATGATATTTTGGGGTTAAAGAAAGAGTTTCCCAGAATGTTCAAATGCCCACTCACTAATGGGATGACTTCTTCGAGAATGAGGTCAGGGAGGGAAATTGTATAAGAGGCAGAGAAATAAAGTGAACACATCAAATAAAGTTAGTGTCCAAAAACTTGGGATAAAATCTTGTGATTATCTTAAGGGTGGGTGAAACAAGCCAAGGGGACTCCGAAAGAAGGTAAACAACCTAATTGGGTCAACTTGTACTTGCATGCCCAATAAAAAATAAAGGAACCCAAAAATTTAGAAACAAATTGGTTCTAACTCTGGTGAGTTTGAGTTTGTTTATCATATGTATACATGTTATAATAAAATATTATTAAAATCATAGTCCTAAATGTAATATTATGTTACAGAAAATTAGGGAAGACAGGTCGAGCTAGCAGTCCAAGTGCAACCCCTTTGACATTGAAGCAGATGCCCTACCTAAGGTACTTGGAAAGGTAAATAAGGGAGGATAATAAGCATGGGATCATATAGAACAAGTAGCAAAAAACATCACAATGCACCTCTATTGGACAAGATCTCTTCAGTGAGTAGTCACGTGTCGAGAGAGGTATAAGACCATACAAGGACTAAAAGAGAGGTGGAAGGGCTTTAGAGGGAGGTGGGAATAATCACAACAATATAAAAAAACGGTGAGTGAAATCCATGGTCTGGTCTTCTTATTTATTCAAAAATAGGTTCATCCATCTCAAATGTCTCCACAAACATTTCCCTCACCTATGCCTCAAGGTTACCCATCCAAATGCATCTTCTTAGAACATTCCACTCCTAAATGCCTTATCTTATAATATTCCCCTCTAAAATTCCTCGGCCTGGAACATTCACCTCGTAAATTCCTCCCCAAAAATTTCGTGGATCATCGTCATCCACGCATGGTGACTATGGAGAGTTGTATTATAAAAGCGACTTTCCCAATAGCAGGGTCGTTGGCATGGTCACTCTCCTTTTCTTGAATGTCTAAACACATGTTCGCAATCGCCTTTTGGCAATGGGTTAGGTTCATATACTAGTTGATGCAATATACAAATTGTAAAAATTATTTTATTGCCTGACAAATTAATTTGTTGGACAAGACTTGATGTAGAACAAGTATTTATTTTTTAACCAATATGTAAAATTTTAATTATATGGGACATCTTTTTGGTTTTATTCCATATTTATTCAATAATCTAGTCGAATGAATTTCCTTTGAATTTTCTTGTGTTGAAATTTACTTAAATTATAAACTAAGAGTTCTTGCATCCAACATAACCTTTGTTTCAACCTATTTATATAGGTGACTTGAATTTTTAAGACTACCTAATGTCTTTCCCACAATACAAAGAGTGGATGCGAGAGAGCCATAAATTATATGATATTCTTGTAAACGTCGTTAGGAAATTTATTAAATATGCAGATAAAAATCTTAGGAGTGATAAGATTATGTATTCGTGATTATATAAGTGGAAAGTTTGAAGTCTTTGAAGGATGTTTAATTGCATTTACTAATATGTGGTATGATATAAAACTATAAAATATGGATATTCCATGGGGAAAATAATGTACCATATGTTCCGAAAGAACTACCGGTATATGACCACATAATGAAATCCCATCGGGTTGAAGTGGTCAGCGATTCTCCAGCACATCGTCCTTTAACTGACCTAATTGTTGATGCTTATGGAGTATACCACAATAAAAACTTCCAACCTATAAATACGAATAATAGGCATTATGACCACGTCTATGAACAAGATGATGAAAGTGTGGTTATATGGATTCGTTTGTCTCTTAGGTCACACACTCAAAAGATTCAATTATTTACCTAAATTTTATCTTGTTTAAAATTACGTAAACATGCAATATAAAGTCTAAAGATAAAATATCAATCCAAATAATCAAAACAAACATAAGAAGAGTTTGAGAAAAAATCCCTTGGAGGAAAAAACTTTTTTAGCAGTGTTAAGATTAGACAAACATGTAACAACATACAAACTAGTTATAGATACAGTAAGTATAAAGAGATAAGTTTATTCAAATCTTCAATAGATTGACACACTTTAACACTATCCATAGCAAGTTGCACTTTCCTCGGTATCCAACGATCAACCTCAGGAAACGAGTTCCTTTCTTCTTTATCAGTAGAATTCACAACTTAACACTGACCAGCAGTAGAGAAACACTATACAAGGGTTTGGTTGTGTATGGATAACTATGGTTTGACTAAACTCAACAAATCATCCTTAGGATTATGATTCGAAAAACCTAAAAGTGTTTCTTTGAAACAAAAACTTGTGGGACTTTTGGAACAGCAATACAAATTCATTTTTTGCAAAAAGTTATAAGAAAATCACTCCACAAGATTCCATTTTATTAATAAAAATATATATTCGAGGCGACAAACTTTATTTGAACAAAAATGACGTTTTGTTCTAATGAGTTCCAGTCTCATTCGAAAGAACAGTCTCGTTCGAAGAACTTCATTCTTACGTGTGGACCTCTATCAAAATGAGAGACCCCGTTTGAAGATAGTTTGAAATTTGTTCCAATGAACTAAAACATACATTATAACGAGCTAAAAACTTCATTCTAATGAGCTAAAGACTTCATTCTCATGATATGCCAACTTCGTTCAAATAAGATAAAAAAATTGTTCCGATGAGTACAAAATAAAAAAATTGATTTTGAAAATTCTTTTTATAGAAAATCCTCAAGTAAATTTAAGACATATCCCAAAATAAATTGTAAGTATAAATAAAAAACTTGTATACCATATACATCCAAATAGTGTCATAAAGATTTCAACGCGTTCGAACTTTGGTGTTTATCATAGTCACTAACATGTCTTCAATGATCATAGGAACTATATGTGGATGTGGTTTGTTCATTTTGTATTAAGGTATGACAAAATAAATAAACTAACGAGCAATTATTAAAATTTTCTCTTACAAATATCCCCCTTTGTCTATTCCTATACAAAAAGAGAACTGAAATTAAACCGCTAAGACAATGTACTACTAATGCCCTCCCAAACCCAAAAAATAAAAGACATTATAAACTTTGTCTCCAAGTGAAATACTTTTCTTTTGTAGTGCATGAGATCATCATAAAGGCAGAAGGAAAAGAAATACCATGACGCATACGAGAGTTTAAAGAAAATAACCCCCTTTAATTTTTTCTCCCCATTTTGTCCGTAATAGACAAAGGGATAGAAACTAAGCATGAAATATCGGCATCACCTGAATATAAAAGAAATAGCATCACAAAGATAAAAAAAATTAACCATATACGATCAATTTCTAAGAAGAAACCAACTATTTTTGAAAAATTTCAATTGTTTGAGTATAAAAATAAGAATATGTGTAAAAAGTACATAAAGGTACAAATACATCAGACCATGGAATAGCATTGAAATATCCAAACCGTGAAAATGGAATGATATTTAGCGAACATGTGCTATGGATAAATCAACATAGGAATACGTAACAAAGTTTATCGAAGTCAATTAGTTACTTCTAAATAAAGAACTTAATTTCAACCTTAGGTGAAGAATGTTGGACTAAATGAAATCGACTCGAATTATGCAACATTCCACGAGTTTAAATGCATCTCAAATCAATAATCCTAAACTATTTAATATTTATCAATAAAGAACATTGTACAAACCCATTGATCTTCAACTTTATAACAACCTTAAAATCCCACATATTCAAGAATTCACTCTCAAATTTTTAAAGATATCATAACGCTCATATATAGAGAAGTATCAATGTATTAAAAGATTGTCCTTGTCACTTCTATTTTTGTATGCCAAAAATTTTCTTTTAGGCTCTTGACAATGGTAGCTTTTAATGCAAAAAGAATTTTCTCCTTCGTAACACCTTTCCATTGCATAATATAAAACAAATTTTTTGGGAAAATAACTCCGAGGAACTATTCTTACATACACAACTTATCTCTAGTACACTTGGTTAATTATTAAACGCTATTGAGATAAGAATACCATATTCAACATATGATAAGAAAGTACAGTGTTCAAAAAGATCATGCATGAGTATAATAAAATTGATAAAAATCTAGCATGAAAAAAGTTATCATCAATGAATAATGAAACGCTAGCCACCCTTTACTCAAAATAATAATGAAATGACGCCATATATCAAAGCATCATGAAAAATTCACATGAATGGATGGAATGAAGTTGTGATTAGAACATCTTAAATGCACATCCATATATATTGAAAAACATAATACAAAAATCTTGCCTTTTTCAAACATTTTTATGAAGAATAAAATCTTTTTTTGATCTTTCAAACTTTTTCTAAAAGAAACCAAAATCTTTTTAGATTTTTTCATGTTAATATAAACAAATATAAACATAGAAATACAATCTAGCGATAGAGACATATGATAACAACATTGTAATCAACTTATGCTAGATAAAATGCTTAAACTCAATCAACGAAATAAATACCCAAAAACTTCCTAAGATCCTCAAACCTAAGTGCATATAAAGGTTTCGTTAATATATCGACTAATTATAGTTCGATGCTTACAAAGCTCAAGGACACTATTTTCTCATCAACAAGATCTTAAATAAAGTGTTCGTGTATCCTAATGTGCTTCATGAATAAATGTTGGACAGGATTACAGTATATATGAATTACACTCGTATTATCACATGAAATATTCATTTTTCCTCGGGTAATCCCATAATTTTCCAGCATTTTCTGCATCCATAAGAGTGTGTGAAACAAGTCCCGGTGGCGATGTACTTATCCTCCCTTATAGAAAAAGAAATGGAGTTTTTCTTCTTGCTGAACTAAGAGACAAAACCACTGCCAAAGTAAAATAAACTACCCTAGGTGATTCTATAACCATCAATATCCCCGAACCAATCAGCATCTGAATAGGTAGACAAACGTTCATCGTATCAAAGGTGTATTAAATAATGTAAAAAAATGTCACTCACGTATTTAATGGTACGTTTAAGTGCAAGAAAGTGTGACTTTTACGGGGATTCTTAGTAACGCGTAAAAACTCCAATGCTAATGGAAATGTCAGGGTGACTAATGGTCAAGTAGAAAAGATTACATATCATGCTCCTATAAAGTTTTTTCTCTATGTACTTGCCTAAAGTGTATTTTCTACATTTAGTCGATGTACTCATGGGGGGACGTAAGTGCTTGGCGAAGTCTAAACCAAACTTCTTTACTGGGTCCCTAATATATTTGGATTGAGATATGAATATCCCATCCTCAAGTTGATGCACTTGGATACCTAAAAAGAATGTAAGTCCACTAACCATGATCATATCAAACTCACTTTACATCTCATCCTTAAATGTGTGAGCATGTAGGGAGCACGTGCGTCAAAATACCATGTCTTCCACGTAGACTTGGGCAATGAATATAACACCACTCTCTCTCTCCTCACAAACAACTTCTTATCCACTCCCCCTCTAATAAATTAATGAGCTAAGAGTTAAGAAGTGAGTGTCTCGTACCATGATTGGGGTGCTTGTTTCAAACAATTCAAGGCCTTCTTAAGATAAATGACGTGTACCAGGTTATTTGGGTCTTTGAACCCCTTTGATTTTTCCACGTACACTTCCTCATATAGAATGTCATTAAGAAAGGCATTATTGACATATATTTGATATAACTTGCAGCATAGATGGCATCCTATTACGAGTAGTAAATCGACAAACTCAAGCCTAGTAATAGGAGTGAATATCTCAATAAAGTCAACACCCTAAATCAACGTAATGCCTTAAGTAACCAACCTACCTTTATTGTGAACTACGGTGCCATTATCATCCATTTTATTCTTGTAAATCCACTTGGTACTTATCACATTATTTTCGTTAGGTCGGGGGACTAATTCCCAAACATCATTTTTGCGAAACTAAAGCAACTCATCTTGCATAGCGGATATCCAATGCTTGTTCTTAAGTGCTTCTTATAAATTCTCAGAGTCTACTAAGGAGCTGTATTAAAAGTATCTAATGAAAATATCATGTTTAACGCGAGTCTTGACACCTAATGGGTGATCACCAAGTATAGTGGAAGTGTCATTACTCTTTCAAACCCAAGAGGGTGAATCCTCTAAATCAAGCACGGGATCCGCAAAGGTAGTATAAGGAACAATGAGATCGTCACCAGGGGTGCATCGTTCTAACACTCGAGGTTTGTATGAATAAACATAGGCAGATCATCAACTCTAATCATGACGTTTATCAATTTCATAACCTTAGATCTTGCAAGGTTATACACCTTATAAGCCCTACTCGACGATGAATATCCTAAAAATAACCTCTCATCACTTCGAGAGTCAAACTTTCCTATTTTCTATCAATATCTAAGGATATAACAAGGACTCCACAAAACTCATAAATACAATAGGTTGGGTTTCCTCCCTATCCATAACTTATATGGCGTGTGTAGCGTGTGTGGATGAAGATATACCATATTCACCATATGACATGCAGTATTAACCGTCTCTGCTAAAAAATGTTCAGGCACATTTCTACCAAGAAGCATGGATCTAGCCATCTCTTGAATCGTCTGATTATTCCTTTAAATAATCCCATTTTATTGAGGAGTAAAAATGACAAAAATATCACGTTTGATGCCCACTTCATCACATCTATCCACCCCAACTTATTTAAATTCATTATCATTGTCACCACACATCGATTAATAGAGACAATGTGTAAGTTTGATAGGACATGACACCTGGTTATTGGAAACTCAATTTTATCACACTTTTCTCTAAGAAAACTAATATTGGAACATCTCCAAAAGTCAACCACCATCACGAAAATGTATTTCTTACGACCAAGGCTCTCCATGCATATAGGAACCATAAGATCGATATGTATCAACTCCAACACACGAGAGGTGGTACTTTTATTTAACTTTCTGTGGGACTCTTGATTTTTTTCCTTCTTAACAAGGACAAAAAACTGAGGAAGATGATTTCCCAAGCGATGATAAGCCATGAACTAGGTCTTTATTTACTATTCTCTCAAGATCTCTAAAGTTCACATGATTTAGTCATTGATGCCAAAGGTCTATAGAGGAGACATTCGCATTGTGACATACAAAGGAGGACTTGGGAATGATCCTATAGAAATTATCTTCGATCCTCACTCCTTATAGTAATAGTTCACCGGATTGATCATACACATTACACTTGAACCGATCAAACTTTACCACAAAGTTTTCATTGCAAAGTTGGAATATGCTTATTAAGTTCATTTTCAACTCTTCGGTATACAACACATTGTCTAGCTTAGGAAATCTTGGTATCTTAACACAACCACGCCCTAAAATGTAAACCTGCTCCCATCTTTAAATATGACTCTAGTCATAGCATTAGAAGCGTTCTCAAAATATATAAACGTCATTCGAAAATTTTCCAATAAGCTTTTGAAACTTACGACTAGGAGCTCAACTTTCTCTCTAAGACTATAAAAGTCACTATAACAGTGTGCATGAGTATGTGTACATGGAATTCTTCCTAACATGTTTCAAAAATCCTTAAGGTGACCACTCCTTTTGCAATGGGTGAAAATCAGACTTGTTTGGGTCTACCTTGGTTAGCTCATTTAGGTTGAACCCTCTTTGGTAGTTCAAGTCAAGGCCCATATGCATCCATCATAAACATAGGAACCGATTTAAGTGCGGCATGAGAAGTTGATGAACCATCGTAACCTATCTCTTGCCTCTCCCTAAAGCCTAAATTTGGACTAAGGAACATATTTACTACCTTATTTTATCTATCGTCTATAGTAACCTTGATTTCGTGGGCACATTCGCAATCTTCCTCGATTTATGATACAATGTCTTCACATGTCTCACAAGTATCTAATGAAGTTTGAATATCTCTCGTAAGACAATCTACTTTTTACCACAAAATTTACTCTCTCCCATAAATAAATCCTCATCGAGGTCTCGCTTTCTCCCAAATATTTCAACTTTTTCGTAAAAATGACATTTCAAGCATGAAATTTTTATTTTTATTTTTCATTTTAAAAGACTCTACATAAAGCTCGGCGTAGTCACATTAGAGTCCACTTTCTCCCTCACCCACACTGTTATATCCCTCATTCTCTCCGGAATGACTAAACTCGTGTAGGCTCCTTTTTTCTAAATGTTCTTTAAGGATATCAAAACACTTTTTCTTTCACAAACTTTTTCCAAAATTTTATATGCACCAAGTTTGTGAATCAATTTCAATTAAGTCCAATTTTATTTTATTTAATCCTAAGCATCGATTTAGGTGATTAAAGCAAATAAAATAAAGTAAAGTTCACAATGCCGGATGTACGAGAAAACAACAAAGGGAAAAAACTCAGACGACCCAAGCCAGACAATCACTGTGATACGGTTTTACAAAGGAAGACAAACATACTTACACAATGACTCGATCCCCACAAGCCTTAACGCTCTTCTTCTCTTTTACCACTCCTCCAAAGTGCCCACACAGAAATCCTTCTACAATACTCTCCCACAGCACACGCGTCCACGAATGCCTCAGTGTCCACCGATGCATCTTGGAAACCGTCTACGATGCGGAACACAAACTCCTTCATTTCTTCACAACAAAACCCAATGAAAAATGTTCAAAGTGATGAACAAACCCCAGATAGTGCAAACAAGATCTCTATAACAATTGTATATGAAATTTCGAATCTTTTAAACTCTAAGGATAGTTTTAATCTTTGAAAACCTTAGAAAAATTTTATGCAGAAAATGAAACTTTTTATTCTGTAATTCTGGTTCTGCACACCTCTAGGAAATTCTGAGAGAAAAATGCCTTAAATAAAAAAATTTAAGTGGGAAGTCGTTATAATGAGATGCTCAAGTACTGTGAGATGTCGTTCGAAAAACATCACAAGTTGTTTGAAGTCTCGAAAACAAAGATGAGAATTCACACGATTCTAAACATTATTTATCTTAGAATAAACGAAGATAAAACCTTTCAAAATCATTTTAAACATCTTAAATCATTTATAATAAAATTTTCTTCATTTAAAACTCCTTCAGAAATCCATAAACATAATGCGTTCATACCTGCGAGATATTTGTAATGCAATCTGAATGAACATGTGAAACGTGCACTAATAAAACTCGGCATGATAAATATTTGAAACTTTGTTGCTACATCTTCTAAACAAACACATCATAAAATTAATGGGAATTGTGGCAATATAAAATCTATCATGACTCAAACAAGTTTTGTTCTGGGAATAAGTCAATTACATCTAAATGGACTCAATTGGAAATTTTGTCCTTACAAAGCTCCTCCTTTGACTAGTCCCGGAAAAAAAAAACAGTGAAATACCTATGCCCGACCGTCAAGCCGTATGACACCTAAATCCCATCCGATAAAACCTAAAATAAAAAAATACTGGTCAAGAACTATTATATACAGGTCCGGTAAGCATGAGCTATCTGAATGTGATGTAGTCTTAAAACCTCAAATCTCTGTACCTACACAAATGAAACAAATAAATACCCAGTGAAGTATGGAGGAACAAATGATATAGAAAATACCAATATGTAAAACAAATCATTGGTTAAACAAGTGAGCAATTCCAATATGTGCAATACAACATGATACCAATAAAATATGAACATATAATCATAAGCATGGTACCAATTTGTAAATCCAAAAAGAACATATGTTCTTATCAAATAAAGTACTCCCCCTACAACATATACATCTCTCCCTAGTTTTGTCTCGAATAGATAATAAGTGAAAAAGATAAACAAACATCATGATATCTAGAATGCAATAATCAATAAAGCATGTCTAGATAAACATGAAACGCCAGCTAATAACAATAAAAAAAGTACCAAATCGTAGCTAGCAAACAATAAAAAAAAATGAATCGTTAATCTAAGCGAAGTCCACTACAAGTAAACTGTCTAAATGAACCCATAAATACCAAAACAAAATGAAGTCATCTCATATATAAAGCAGGTACTGAAACAGAACAATGGCTCAAAAATACAGGCATGTCGTTCAAACGACTATGCCTTGTCGTTTGAACGACATTGGCAAGTCATTTGGACGATCTAAAAAATGACCAAAAATAGTAAGATATCGTTTGAAGATCCTATCTAACAACCTTACAAATGACCCTTCTAATGACCATATCTAACAAAATTATTGCCTCGAAAAATGTGTCACGAGAAGCAGACTTCGAACGACTTGGACATGTCGCCCAAATAACATCCAGAAGTCGTTCGAACGACTTCAGCAAACTCTGTATTCCAGCTCTAAAATGTTAAAGTTTTTCCCAGTGAATTTTTTTTCATGAAAACAGGTACTGGAGATACGAAACACCAGCAAAACAGACACAAAATTGAAATATAAAATAAGTAAAAACAGTGTGAGTTTCATGATAACATATTATCAATATGCTCAAACATGGATATGGAATGAATGGGCATGAACTACAATAAATAAGTCACAACATGAACACATCGAAATGATCAAGAAGCTCTAATTAATAGCTAAATATCATCAAACCTAGTTTTAGCCATATGTGACAACAAATATATTGAGATTTATGAACTAAATGAATGACATACACAAAATTTTGAAATTTTATCGATTCTACAAACAATAGTGTCATGACAAGATTTTTCAACATTTGGATTCATGGTGCAAAACCCTTTTATTTTTCAATCAAAACACCCTCAAATACTCATAATTTTCCTTTTCAAGCTCTTGAGGTTTCTATTTTTTCTGAACTTAGAGAAATCCTATTGTCCCTATTTTGGCATAAGATTCTTTTTATTGACTTAATTTTTTTCTCGCGATCTTTTAAATGGTGGATTTCAAGACGAGTTTATTATACTCTTGCAGCCATTTCTCGTAAACACTCATCATATTTTCATTCCAAGAAATATAAATCCTCACGGTAAACGGTTCTTACATGCACACCTCCTCCTAAGTTTTATTACGCATAGATGACAAAATTGAGATAAGAATATTTCACAAAACTCAAATATTCATGAGATTTCAAAAATTCATATAAACTCGTGCACGTGTGCGACGATGGAATATATACAAAGTCGAATCCAAATGCATACCAACTTTGAAACAACCCCATTTAGACAATGGTTAAGATCATTCAATGCATAAACAATAATGACCAAATGTCCTACCCACATCGATAATAAAATGATGGGGGTCCAAGCACACCAATATTCCATATCAAATATGAAAACTCACAACTCAAAAGAAAACGGATTTTTTTGTGTGTTTTTTCAAAAATATTTTTGACCCAAAAATAAAATCTTTTTGACCCAAAAATAAAATCTTTTTGTATTTTTCAAAAATATATGTAACCAAAAAACTTTTTGTATTTTCAAAAATTTTATCAAAATAAAATCTTTTTGTATTTTTCAATTAAGACTCAAATAAATGAAAAATATAATAAAAAGAGATACACATGTCATAACACTAGCAAGGTATATATCACGAAGCAAAGACTAGCGTATGACAAACATGGCAAACCAATCACCCTTTAGATTTAGCATGGGAAGAATCATGTGCAACCAAACAAAAACCATGAAGTTTAATTCCTAAAGCCTCTAATTCCGATTTCCTAACCCCGAGTCAATGTGTAACGATGCATGGGGGGAACTGAAATGACTTTATTCCTCAACTTCCTAGGAGCATTTTTAAGGTTATAACAAAAACGCCTAAGGTTACCCTTCCTACCACAATGAGAACAAATGTAAACACGGAGAGGAATGTGACCAAATGTGGACCTCTCATAACTTTCCTAGTTGGCTCTCACATACGAATGGTATTGGATTTGGGAATCGGAACAACACGATCATCGTATCCTATACCAAACCTACCTTCCTTGATTTGGATAGTGCCTAACATCTTATTAAACTTGTCCGACCCAACCTCCAAATAAAACTTCACCTTACTCGAGTCTGTCAATATCTCCTCAAGCTCACTAAACCTAGACTCAAGTAAACACCTCAAACTCTAGAACCTCTTTCTTTAAAGTCTCCATCAAATCGCGAAGATTATCACTCTCTTTATCAACGTATTCTAGTTTCTTCCTAAGAGTCTTCTACCGTGCCCTAAGATACTCAATCAAAGCATCATTATTTTATATTATAAGCTCATTCAACCTAGCTTGCAACTTCAAGTTTGCCTTTTTCACCTTTACCACTTCCTTATACAAATTATTAAAGGGAACTTGCAACTCTCTCACATTAATCTCTTCATCCTCACTAGCTCCCCCCTCACTCACTTGGGATTCACACTCAATGGCCTCAGAAGTGTCATTCACAAGTGCTCGCAAGTTTCACCGAAGGTATTAAAGTATTTTCCCCTCGGGCCATGTTAAAAAGATTTTTAGTGTACCTTGGATAATAGAGGCCATTAAATGGTATGCTTGATCCGAGGTGGGTTTCAATATCATGCATTATTTATTAATTCACTCATCCAGAAGCCTTCAAACGTACGATACCCTGAATTTTCAAAACAACCATGCAATATTTGTCTTGCATCATCAACCCACATGTTCAATAATTTTCGTAGTTTAAGCACTATTCCAAGTTATTAGTCCGCTATCATGGTGCCTTTAAGTCTCCCTCTAGTATTGTACATGAGAAAAGAGTTCATATTATTTTCGTTATTGATACTTGGGCCAAAGTCTCCTAGTGAGGATATTGGTATTTTCTTAGGCTCATTAATCGAAGAAATTGAAAAGTTATGGGATGAAAGTGTGAGGCCGTTTGGTGATCACAAGGCTGAAGATTTCACACTTAAGGCAATGGTTATATTGGCGATCCATGACCTTCCTATCTACTGAACATTATCTGGTTACAATGTTTATTATTATTTTCGATGTCCCATCTGTGTGGAGGAAATTGAATCCACTTGGCTACATCATGGAGGAAGCTAAGTTCTGTCTTTCATCATAGAATTTTACGAGGCAGTCACCCTTTTAAGAATGACAAGTGTAACTTTTTACCTATCGGACACGAGTTTAGGGCAAAACCTTCGCAGCTTTTTGGTTATCAAATCGAGGAAAATATGAAGGCTAGGACTATGGTGAATAAGTTTTTAGGAAAACACTCTTAGTTTGTTAGCCCAAAGCATTATTCTCGGGAGGATTCGTAAGATACTAGTAAAAGGAAGGCATAGCTCAGAAGATCAATCTTAATTGACTTGATTTATTAGAATAATCACTATATAAGGCATGTAAATGATGTAATGCACACTGAGAAGAATTTTGCGCGGAATATTTTGTATGAAGATGTTTGGATGGATTTCATTCTAACGATGGATAGAGGGCGTATCGCAATCTAATAGAGATGAAAAAAATGGTTGAAAATTGATCCTACAACTGGAAGAAATTCTATTCTCGCGGGTGTTTTCACTTTGACTACTAGAATAAAAAATATCCTCCTAGACACGTCGCTCAACATGAAGACTATGAATGGATATTTCTATTTTTGGTGTAGGATTATAAGCTACCAAATAAATTACATCAAATAGTGAAAGTCTCAAATATGGTATGTCATCATCCAATTAATCCCACTGTTGTTTAGGCCTTGATTTTTTTAGCACAAATATCCACGTATGAAAATTATAAAGATTAGCTTGTGCTTCACCAACTGTGTGTAAAAATGGTAAATAGATGCTTCACCAAATGTGTGTAAAAATGGTAAATAGACGCACATTAAAGATGGAAAAGTGACTTCATCCAAGGAGGTTTGTGTCTTGGGGAAGTATTTTCCTTTGTCACTCTTTCACACCATTTTCTCATCATTGTACGCCCAGGAACATATGTCGGAACAAGGTCTTAAGAAGTTCAATCCTCATAGAGTATGAAATATTGAGGAAGATGGAGAGTTTGAGTATGAATTGCCTTTCCAGAACACTAAAGAGATGTGACTCACCAATCTCCAAAATGAGCAAGCACTTCGTTATGTCTTCGAATACCAATATGAAGTTGAAGACTAAAGAGAGTAAGTAACTACATATATAACTTATTTTGGTTTGATAACATATATTATATGTATTACAATGTAAACTCTATAGTTTCATGAACATGTTTAGTAAGTACGAGCGCGAAATGGCCCGAAGTTAGAAGAAAAATGATTTTAGGTAATGTGTATCAAAAGATATAATTCCCACCTCTTCTATTGCAATTATTCATGTGTGATACCCCGCCTAATAAAATATCGGGTGATCAATCCTATACCAGATTAAAACAGGAATCCCATATGGTTCATTCTTAGCATCACTGTCGAAACAAATTTAATTACTAACAACTTATTAGGCTGGCGTCAAAGTTTTATATTAACTAATCTTTTTAACCAAACCTACTAAATGAAACAATCACAACATGTATACAACAACTGAGATGAAATAAAATAACCGAACTCTCGGCATAATAATACAACAAAATTAAATGTCGCACTAAAAGGCGGTAAAAGAATAAATGGATACAATTGGGCTATCAACCCGAGTGTTACTACAATGCTTCCTATCTAGATCACAAGGATAGAAGCATCTAAAGTAAACATGTTTGAATCCACAGCTGCTGCACCAAATGTCTGACTCGAGAGAATCATTATCCAGGCATCCCTGTATCTGGGCACCTAATATATATACATATATAGCAAGAGAGGGGAAAATAGAGAAACGAGCCAGAGCCCGAGTTTTAAAAATGTTTAAGAAGTGCTTAAAAGACATATTTTAAAATATGAAATCTCTCATATTTAAACTGGTATCACACTCTCATGAGATACACCTCACCCATCTTATACTAGTGTACACCTATCGCATACATTCGAAACAACCTAGTTAAGTTACCCTGTCTAATTAATCTATTTCGTCCATCTTCTAAATCCTCATAACTATCACCTACCTTACGTGATATAATATGCTATACCGTAAGCTATTATTCAAGTTTTGTTGATATGATCATCCATGTGATATATATATATATATAGTCCTTGTTTCTATATGAAACTATACCGTTCATATATCGTAACTTTCACTAGTTTAAAATACCATTTTCACTTTAACATATAATATCCCTTATTATAAATGGTTCTCGATTGAACCTACAATTCACATTTGTATTACTCCGGATATAAAACTATCGGAAGAAGAATAACATCTTATTCATTTTACACTTTACACCTTTCAAGGTTATCTGATATAAAACTATCGGAAGAAGAATAACATCTTATTTATACCTATTTTACAATCATAAGTATAATAACCATCCCACCTAGTTATAACTCTGGGATGCAGTCTCAAAGTGCCCATCCATTTTCGGGTTTGCTCAAATTAACCCTGAAACCAAGTCAGACTCTCTCATGATCATGGTAAAAATACTAAACGGTGGAGGCAGTCATATTCCCTCCTAAAAGTGGGATAAAAAATATCGCACCCATATGCGGGACGATATGACCTGGGGATATACTCTCCCTGCTCCGCAAGCCAGAGGATTCAACCACATCCCGCAACCTCCGTGGATAGCACTCGAGATATTAACATACATAAATATATCGTTTGCATGCCAATATATATATAACCAAGTCGTATATATATATATATACCGTAACAATACCCGTATATAATATAACATTCCTCAATATGCTCCGGCTATAATTTCTGAACTCTTATAGCAACATCCAATAGCCCGAATGTTTCCATTCGTAATAGTATATAAGTATTTATACACTTAAAATACTAAACCAAGTATTCTCTTACTTAAAATATAACTCGCACCTTAATCACTTTTAAAGGTTATAATATAAACCCGAATACACCAATTCGTAATAATGAAATAAGTATACTAACTACTTATCTTAATTCCATAGGTATCGCATCACCTATAATAATAGTTGTTAATAGACGTATAGGACAAACGCTCAATTCTCTTTAGCCCATATCCTAAATTCTATCCTAGTCGTGTCCTAGGATTTACTCAATTACAATTGTCCCATATTTATCCCGACCGCATAAATATATCCACATATGCTTGCCGAATAATTTTCTCGAGTGTCTTTCGTCCTAAACATTCATTAGGTCCCTACCCCAGATTATACCCTTAAATAATCCAAGGTTCTATATTTTATTCCAAAATCTACCCACTCTTAAACCCGTTATCTAGGTTTCCTAATATCATGTCTAGAATCCCCTACAAAATTATCCAATTTGTGATTTAACTCTCCATACACTCAAGGGAAGAAAATGGCCAAAATCAGCAAAGGCGAATCGATTCGCGCCAAATGCGAATCGATTTGGGCTAGAGAATCGATTCGGTCCCAATCCAAATCGATTCAAAAATTGCTCTGCAAGAAGTTCCTCAAAGGCGAATCGATTCAGTCTCAATTCGAATCAATTCGACCGGAGACAGCTTACAGGTCCCCTTATGAGAATCGATTCGGTCTAGACCCGAATCGATTTGCCCTGTTCGGAGGGCACTGTTTGGGCGAATTTTCAATCTCCAAAAATCCCAAATATAAACCCATTCTCCATTTTGTGGTTTCTAATCTCAACCAACAACACTATAATCATCCTAACACTGATTTATAACTAACACATCAATTAATTTGTAGTATTAAACCATTTCTCTTAGATTTAAACCCTAAAACCATTAAATCCCTAGTTTTTATCATTTCTCCCATTTCTAACAATTTCTACCTCCATTATCATGGGTTTAACACTAGAAATCATTAAGAGTTTACAATACATCAATTTGTAAACTTAAACTCAAATTTCCCAAATTTATTTTAAGGGTTCTAACCCAAAATTTATCTAGTTTACCAACTATAATATGAGATACAATCTCTGATGAGTAAAGCAAGTAAACACTTGCCTCGTAGATCAAATTCGATGACCTCCAGTCGAATCCCGTGGAGTTTAGCCTGAAATCCCCTTCTCTCTCTTCCTTTATCCTCTTCCTTTCTTATTTTCTCTCTTTTCTTTCTTTCTCTTCCTCTCTCTCGTGACTTATAAGAGAGAAATAAGTGCTTGTCACTTATAAACCCAAAAATGACTCGTTTACTCACTTGCGAGTCCCTACTAGTCAAAAAGTCCCCGGAACCTAAACACTGCCCCTGAATACTTTATTCTGACTATCTCGTCCATTCTAAAACCAACCGTCCACTCGAAATCTCCATCCAAGTTACTTAACTAAAATTCACTAGTCGTACCCGACACTTCTCAACACGCATTTCCTAAAACGTAAACTATCACTCATCACTTAACCTAACTACGACATGACATAAAAACATTCTGACTCATTTACTCAGTCCCATAAGTAAATGTAACACGCGTCAGTAATCATCTAACACTAATAAACTCCAAAAAAATATTATTCACGGTAATTACTGAATTTCCAAATCTCTCCCACTTATGCAATTTAAATATCCATAAAAGTATGGGGCATTACATTATGTATGTGTTGTAAAACGTGTCCAAATACAAATCCATTAAAATGGATCTTTTAAAGAAAGGTGATGTGTCTTCAAGGCTTGCACGCCTAGCCAATGGTCCTAATTTTCATGTAAAGGAGTTTCTAAAATTCCGCATGAATGAATTTGATTTCCTCTTCATACCCGTGCGAGGAAACGTACTGATGCAAAACAACGGAATATCAATTTCTTCCTTAAATTCTTGTGTATCTAGAAAAAAAGATAAAAATCCAAAGGATAGGGTGCTGACTTATTTTGGGAATGTCCAAGAAATCCTAAAACTAGATTACTTAGACATCGAAAAAATCGTCTTGTATCGTGACTGGATGAAAGTGGAGGATGCTACTAATGGTTGTAAAGTTGATACTCCCTAAAAACATGTAATGCTAGATTTATCAAAGATGAAGACTAAAGATAGCTTGATCGATGATCATTTTATTTGTTCCTTTCAAAATGTAGACTTAAAATGATTTAGACGAAGATTGAGTTTTGAATCATTATATTATTATCATTTAGTTAACTCTTGTATAACAACCTTGTTTATATTGTATGTATTAGAAAAACCCTTATAATTATATGCATTTGTGTATAATCTATTCATATATTTAGTTCTCCGACACTTCCTTCCCCATCGCACACATTTTTCAAAATATCATTTTGTAAATCTTCCTAAGTTTTAAATAATTCATCTATAACTACCCTCCATATCAGGTAACCGCACAAATGGTCATGGATTCTGTTGATTTTCAATATTTTATGGTTTTCTCGATTGGTGGTTTGTATTATGTAATGTTCACTGAGACACATGGCATCAAAGTTTGTTATGGGTAACACTAATTTCGTTCTTTGATATTCTTATCAAAAATCCTACTTTTTTTGTGTTACTAGTAACATTTTTGGCTTGTATCAGTGATACCACCCTTATTATTATCATATATATTTTTATAAATAAAAGCCCCCCAAAAAGGGGGCCTATACCAAAATTCACAATTTAGTGTGTTCTCACAATTTTCTATACTTTCAACACATTTCATGTATATTTTCATAAATAAAAAAAGATACCCTAGATTTGGATTATCGGTCATACACCAGCCTTGCTCATCTTATGAATTATGTGGACTTTGATGTTATTTTTTGCTACGTAGGTATCTGGAAGTTATTTTGGGATTCAACTCCTTTGTTACTTACCATTTTGAATATTTTCAAATCTTGTTTACATTCCTAGTCGGACGGGAACATTGTGAAGTCTTGTTTCGTGCGAGGAAATAATCATTGCATTGGCTTTTGATGTGGATATTGCGTTGTTATTATCAAATTCACGCAAGAATGCATTTTGTTATTATTTGCATTGAAGAATTATTATGGATTTAGTTAGATAATTTGTGTTGTATTATTATTTTTTAATTTAAGGTTGGCATAGTGGATATATATTTATTTATGAAAATGTAAACATGTTTGAAAAATGTACTGATTTTTTTGTATTGCAGAAACTTAAATTTATTTCTTTTATTTTTATATTTGGTCATGGTTTTAGACCATGACAAATTAAAAAAAAATTAGTCACGGCTAAGAATCGTGACCAAATATTACTATTTTTCATTTTGTCACAGTTTTGGTAATGGTATAAAACCATGACCTCTAGTGTGACCATTTAAAATCATAAAATATATAGTCACGATTTTGAACCGTGACTATATTTTTTACAATTTTAAATGGTGATAATATGGGTAATGGTTTGGGATCGTGACCATCTAATCAACATTGATGTCACCACTCAATCAAAATCACCATCTGGGGTAAAGATTTTGGACCATGATCCATGATCTTATCACCCTTTATACGGTCACAATTTACAACCGCGACAATAGGATTTGTTCACGGTAAAAAACCGTGACCATTTGTGTGTTTTGGTGGAGTGTAACTGTTATAGTCGAACTATAGGGAAGTTTCATTTTAAATCGCAAGAAACATGTATACCAACACATTTGACCATTTTATCTTCATCAAATACATATATTTTCGCATGTATTCTACAAATAGAAGCTACTCATATGTGTTTATTTTAAAGTGTATTTTCCCTAGGCATCCATGTGTCATTGTATTAACATGATTCTCATTGCTTTATGGGCCATTCTGATCACGGTATTTTTCCAATTATTTTCCATAAGGACTAGTTAATAATTAGGAAAAAGTTAACTTGTGGATTGGTTCTCTTCACATGTTAAAGTTTCATACTTCCTTAGCTTAAAAAAATTACGTTTGGTTGGTCCTCCCACGTTTTGGAATTGGTGATAATGATCACAGTCTCGGACATAATTTTTTTTTATGAACTTCTAGTGACCCAGTTGATTTTCATTATTTGAATATTTCAATTTTCGATTCATTTTCTCTCGTCTTGTTTCTCCCTTAGCTTTGTTGAGCAATTTACATCCAGTCAATATGTCTTCCAAAGAAGAAGATGAATATGGTTGTTCTCCTCCATTGCCTTGTTCTTCTTCTAGAGGTGTTTCATGGTTGATATAATCATGGTCCATGCCTTCAAAGTCTTTTTAAACAAGATTTGAATGAATTAAAATTCTTATGTTTGTCTCTTTCAAATGAGGCATCTTCCTCAAATGTCAATGTTTTTGAGTTCACTATTGCGAACAGTACAACTTCTAGAGTTAAACCCTACAATGAATAGGTTTCTATAATTTCTTGTAACAATCTTGATTTTTATAATTAAGTAATGGGATATTAAGTTTAATTCATGTTATTGTCATGCATTTAATTGGGCCAGTTTATTATGTATTGAGGTGGATGCTGGATTATTATGGACAAATTATAGGATTTATTCCAAATTTATAAATATTGTGGTTAACATTAAGTAAAGATTTAATTTTAAAGAGGTCAAATAATGTAACATGAGATGAATTTTATAATTTGAGGAAGTTATGTTTAAAGGTATTAAGTTAAAAGTTTAAAGATAATTAATGGATTAAACGAAATTAACTAGTAAGTTAAACTAGAATGCTTATGAGACAAAAATAGTTAGAAGATGAATTTATTTTATGAGAAGGAAACCACTGAAGTAATTAAAGGGAAGAAGGAAGGATTGGTCATGGTAGGTCATGACCGTACTAGACGCTAATCCAAACTAATGTAATGGTTTCTAGGAAGGTTAAGGCCACAATCTGATCCATTGTTGCGGGTTGGATTAAAGCCGCGACCATGGCTAGAATTTTGGTTGAGACATTTAATGGATGAAACATGGAAAATACAATCCACTGTTAAACTGAAACAAGTTCATGAAAGGACAAATGTGTTGTTTCCTTGTCTTTTGAAATAAGAAGAGTGGGTTATTAGGGAGAAGGTATCCGGACATCCTTAAAGAGAAAGAGATAATTATTTCTCTCCATAAAGCTTCCATTTTATTACATGAACATAAGCAATAGGAAAAAGTTTGAGGGTTAATGCCGGATGTATTTTAATGGAGTTTTGGAGTATTAATGACAAGGAAAAAAAATTGGGAGTGAATATTCAAGTAAAAAAATGCTTGGAAGACCCTTGACCTTTGGAGGTGAGAGTGGCCTCTCGACACCAAATATTCTTTAAGTTTTGGTCTCCAAATAGGTTGCGGAGTTGTCTTATTTAGAGTTTTACATGGTTAGAATGTATTTAATAAATAATACATATGTTGAAATGTATATACATGAAAAAGTGTTGGTTTATTTTAGACTTACAATTGTTAAAGAATGTAGGGTGTATTTGATAAAAAAGTTAGAAAATAACTCAAAATTAATATAGTTTCACGAGAAGTTGGAAAATGAGTGGAAACGGATAAGAGCGAGACGTCTTACTTTTGGAGTTTTTCATGGAAATCCATTCTTTAAGGGTTTGGTAAGAACTGGTTTCCATGAAAAATGATAAAATTACGAAACACTTTCTTATTTATGGTCATTGATTTTATAAAATGAATTTGAAATCAATCATTGCAAAAGTATGATTGGAACTAAAATTACTATTTTCCATGGAAAACAATTCCATATCAATCAAACCGACCCGTATTTAAGTGGTTTTACATGTGTAAGAATATGGTTTTAGTTTTAATAAATTTTTAGCATATAATGTTAATTAAAAATAATTTATGTATGAGTTGTAAACATATAATGTGGGGTGTTCAACATTAAAAAATTCTTAAAGATAAAAATAATGGCAAAGGTGTGTCTTTTAAATAATATTCTGAAAATTTTACTATATTGAGTAATTACTATTTGGCCCCAAAGGCTGTTATAAAATATTTACTTTTTACCCCTAAACTTTGTAAAAATATTTTCACTTAAAACTTTCATGAAATTATACTTTGGACCCTAAACTTGTTAAAATGTGTCATTTTAGCACTAGAAATGTATTTTTGGAAATATTTGCAAAACAATACTAAAATTTAGAGTAATTATGATACAACACCTGAACTTTGTATAATTACAAATTAACCATTGGAGTTATAAGTATTGCAAAATAATCTTGGAATCTTGATAAAATTTTAAAAATGCCCATAAACATGTGATTTTGAGAATCATCCCTTAAGAATTAAATGTTATTAGAATTTAACTTTTTAAAGAAGTTACAAAGTAACCGTTATAATTTATAAATTATGAAATGAAGTTTATATGTTGTGCAAAAGAAAATCAACTTTGAAAGGGTTCAAAAAGGAAAGTATTCAAGTTGATTCAATAATATTGAAAAAGGTGTAAATTTCACATAAAGTATTTTGTGTGGCTTGGTCAGTAGGACGAGTATAAAATGCTAAAGTGTAAGATGAACTTACAACGGATGTTTATATAAGTAATATATGGCACCAAACCAATTATTTTATTAAAAACTAAAGTTAGACCACCAAGGAATGAACTTAATGAAAAGTGTAAAAGTTTTCACAAAGGTGTCATTGGGGAAATTTAAGAAAAGTCCGGAGCCCTAGGGTGCGGCTTTAGCATAGACCCAAAATAATTGGCAATAAGCAAAATGTTGCGACATTTATGGTAGATGATGCAAGTCTGTAAATATAAATGGGAATCGGTGAATTCCATAGTTAATGGTACTTATAAAAAGATAATGAATTTGGTAAATTCCAAAAAAAAGGGATAAGTGGTTACGGAGTTGGTATTACAACTTTAAATAAAGTAGTCATGATTAATGAATAATGATGAAATCAATATAATTTTGAATTCGAGAGTACGAGATAAAAGAATAAATTTAGCATTTGCAAATTAAAGTAATATAAAGGTTATGACTAGGTAGGGTACGACCGAGGTTTAACATTGGCATGTGTGGATAATTTAATATGTTTCAAAAAAGGATAAAAAGATAAATAGTTAATAACTTGGTGTTCGAATGACCCCATTATAGGGTATAATCTCGGGTTTGACATGTGTGTGTGTGTGTGTAAATAAAGTTTGATATAAAAGAAAATAATTGGATGTGTGAGTAATCCTAAGGTGAGGGAATATTCCCAGGGTTTCACAAATTTAATTATAAAGAGACATTTTCAATCACCGAATGCGTGCATCGAAATATTTCTTTCAAGAAACACAAGATGTGTATCAATTTTAAATTTATATATTTTTTTGAGGAAATTGGGCAAATTAAGGATAGCCCAAGAGTATGAAATTTTAAAATTTAACTGTGTGAGTTAATGGATTAAAGGACTATTTTTTTAATAAAGTGTTAACTTGGGAATACATGGGTTAATGGTATTTAACCTAATTTAAAGGAAATGTTTTTAGAAATAAAATATTAATAATTCATATACTGTTTAGTAATTGCATGTAGAATTAGGATATCACTTTATTTTTTATGGCATTGTATTTATTTTTCTATCAGTAATTATGTATTGCATTTTGTTAGGGAATCCCTACTAAGCCCCTTTTATTATAGAAGGTTAATTGATACTCCATCTTTTGAGAGTGTTTTACAGGTATGTAATTCTTACACTAGAACACCTGATTTTTTGAACTCTATGGCATTACCTATTGGTTCCATAGTTATTATTATTATTATTATTATTATTATTATTATTATTATTATTATTATTATTATTATTATTATTATTATTATTATTATTATTATTATTTTTTTATTATTATTATTATTATTATTATTATTATTACTATTGTTATTATTATTATTATTATTACTATATGCTTGGTAAATGGAGTTCCATGCTTATTTTGTAAATATAGTCAACTAATATGAACTATAAATATTATTTAAGTTGCTTCACATCACTTCACGCTTGACACAATCAGACTAGGTTGGATTGACCCACGGATAACCCTAAAATTAGAGTCAGGGTGCTACAACTTAGTATTAGAGTTTGGGTTCAAAATCCTTTTGGAAGTGGAGTATAATCATAAATTTGGATATTATCGAACGACCATCAAAGTTTGGCCTGGGACTCATCCTTATAAGGAGAGTGGGTACTCCAGTTGTACACACAAGTGATTAGGACGTTGGAGTTAAGAATTACGACATCCACAGAGAGCTTCTTTTGTCAATAATAATAGACTATGATTTAGTCGTTGTATCGGTGTCTTAGTAGAGGACAGTAAGTTTACTAGTAAGGTAATTGCCTTAGGAGAATGTGTCGCTATTAGCGATCAATTGGGACTCTTTAAAGTCATTAAACATATATGGGTGATTACAGTGAGATGTTTAGTAAAGGTTTGTTATGTGTCCCTCTTAGAATTAAAATAAGTTCATCTAAGAGGTATGGAAAGTGGAGGTATACCACTCAGGGCCATCTGTTGTTTTATCTTGGAACCACCTTTGTCGCAAAGGAATTATGAATGTTAAGAAAGTATCAACACTAGGACTGTGTCTTATTAAAAGTTCCCGCATCATTAAGAACTCTGGACAAAAAATGGCATTAGTAGAAGATAAATAGAAGTGTAAAAATTGCTATCTTATAGAGACCCACGAATATCATTGGTAAGTTCTTGAAAAGAGTTTGAAACTGGGGTGACTTACCCTTGAGTTGAAATAAGTGATGGAAGAACATTGAGAAGATAGTGCAACATTCGTGGGACAACTATGTTTCGAAGTAGATGCAAGGTAAAATAGTCAACTACAACTGACTTCAACGTCTTTAGTTAACAACATGAGATTCATTATTATACTGGGTGACATACAATCACCAAAAGATCCTTAGTATTTGAAAAATTGTGGGGTATGATCATACGCCCAGTAGGAAAAATACTAGCAGAGTAATACATACAAAGAATATATATATATATATATATATATAACACTAGCGAATTCCCGTGACTGAAAGCATGACGGGAAATCTTAAAAATATAGCACATTCTAACGACATGTATGATGAAACAAGGTCGCCAGCTTGTTGGTCGAAATTTATTTGCGAATAACACTACCCAATTGAACTTATGAACCATCATAACTTTTTGAGCAATTATACTATAACGGAAACCGAAAAAGCGACGAGAACATTGGAAAGTGGGGGCATGGGAGTCATTACAGATTTGTTTATTTTTTAATATTAAAATTCTTGTATTGTAACCAAATGAAAAAGGGAAAAAATCACTCATTCGCTCTCAATTTACACAAATAAGAATGTAAATTAAAATTCAACTTAAAAATCACTCGTTGAATGATCACTTTGTATGTAGACTACTTTATCCCCAAGGATTAACTCAGACCGCATGTAATGTTTTCACATCCATAGACTAATACACATTATACCAACACAATATCACTAATTAAGGAGTTCAACAAAACCAAATAACAAAAGATGAACTTAAGGGTACAAAAGATGTTAAAATGATATTAAATGATGAACTTGAGGATACAAAAGATGTTGTCCCTGACACTCCTGTAGACAGATCTCACACACTTTATGCAGATACATTTGATTCAACACATAAATTAACTGGGAGAATTTTATCTTATGGGAAAGCTTTAGAATTAGTCACACCCTTTGGGAAACGAAAGAACAAGTTTATGGTGAAGTCCACTCCAAGTGACCTGTCCAATTGACAACTTGTTGGCTGAGCTGGTGGCATACGCATGAAGAAAGCAACCTCGATGGCTTATACTACTAGGTCCCTTCATTGATTCGGAATGTAAAGAGATAAAGAAAGGAACTCTAAATAGAACATTTGATGAAATATTTCAATTTGAAATTCTCAAAGCTTCAACATTATGTGGAGTATATGGGTTCTGCTGCGTATGTGATTCTTATGACATCTATAAGGGATGCGAACCATGATTTTGTTTTTCCCCGACCTTCCTTTGATATCCACACCTTAAGCATCAGATAACCAGTCTCCCAAATCAAGGAACTTTTTGTGCAAATGAGGTGAAGGTAGCTAAAGAGGAGATATCGTAAAATGCAGTAAGGGGATCGAAGCATCACATAAGTACCCTCGCAAATCATACCTTGAGCCAGCACATATTTTATCCTCTATATCCTCTGGACGAATGGAACTCCCTTGGATTCTTCACTCACCCCAGAACCTCTGTAGATGACTTCCATTCCAGATATTCTCATCCTCCCTTCCATTCTAGGTATGAGTAACAGATCTCTCAAAACACACAACCATAACATCTGAAATCTCACAACAAAAATAAAATGGTTGTTAGAGAAACATAACCAAATAAAAAATCATTCTATTTCAGATCTTTTTTCAAACTTAACAAAGCACACATATAATCAATTCAAACACGAATATAAGGTGCTAAAATGGCACCTACGGTTTAAATACCAACCAAACAAAAATAACTAAAAATGTTCATAGTAACTGTAAAAATAATCGAAGAAAAATAGAACAATACGCAAAGTAAAAATTGATATCCTCTAACCAATATAGGATGTAACAAACAGAATAATACGCAATTAAAATGGAACTAGGTACCAAAAAGGAAAACCCCCCAATTTAAGCAGTTATTAAAATAGATTTAGGTACCAAAAAAGAAAAAAAAACAAATTTAACCTTACACCCTAATGCTAAACTTAAAAAATAGTCTAGAAAAATTAAAGAAGAGAACAAAAATTAGAGTATACCTGGATAGTAAACCCCATAAATAGTTATCCTAGAGACAACTAAGGCCAAACAAAATCCACACCAGGCTAATTGGAGACTAAAAAGACAAATACATACTATCCCAATCTCCCATGCGATCAGTATTTTTATAAACCCATATACATTAATAACAAATTGAATCCAGTTGAAACCAAATGATCAATCCTTCTCATTGTAACCAGATGAAAATCAAATAAAAGAAACTCAACAACCATATAGTCTTACCCCACAACCATTATAGTCCTACCCCGCGACCTTCTTACAAACATAATGAGTCTTTTATGGCCTATTCAGAGAGGACGATGTGTAAAGAACGAAGCAATACAAACTTATTCAAAGATTTACTTTATGGCATTCTTGTCACCAGCACCATGAAGAATAATTACATTGTCCTTGGATATTGTGACCTAAAACATGAATCCTTTTGCCAGTCACATTAAGAAACACAATGACACTTGTAGATTCATCTATAAAGCCACAAAAGTTGAGGTTGAGATAATATCACAAAAAGTCTAGGTCAAATACTATGACTAAATGCCTCTTGTTGTACTAAAACTCACCCTTTTACACGGACCAAGCGTGTCCAATTCCACATTGTTAAGGTTCATGCCAAGTTCTTCACTAATAAGATACAAGACATAAGAAAGATCTATCATTTAAAATCTCATGAAATATACATATTGTATATAGAAAAATAAATTTGGAATAAACCTACATCGCCTCCTGTGAGAGTGGGAAGATCCTGTAAATTGGCCTTCCTATTCTCCCGAAACCCCAGAACTTTTATGGCACAAACCTATAGAGATGCAACTCAGATAAGATAATATTTAATTGAACAATATAATAATTGGAAAAAAATGAAAAGTCGTCCAAAATTGACAGATATCCATCATGAAGTTTATTAAGTATAAGTGTCGCAAGTGCTTCATTGTCCACATCTTTCAGAAACAATTACCAATAATACCAACACAGTTCAAAGTGACACATTTCAAATTACCAAAAAAGTACCAACACACCAAGAAACTCTAACAGTCAAAAAGAAAGAACCATTATTTGAACCTAATGAGTAGTTAACTATACATATTAAGTAACATACTGACATATAATGATACTTCAAACTCCCTGTGTTTTAAGTATATACAAATATTATGGATTAAACAAAGATCGTGAGACTAAATACTAATTTGGGACCAAACTCTTCCCAATAAAAATATGAAAACATATCTCAAATATATCGGATAAGAGAGATAATCCAAAAAAAAAACTAATCCTGAAGAAAAAGAACCCTAAGAAACATACAAATTAAATCCCCAAAACAAAGAACAAAAATAAATCTTGATAAAAAAATCTTTAACCGACAGAACCCTAAAAATATGCAAATTAGATCCCCAAAACAGAGCAACAAATTAAACCCAAGAAAAAAAAAATCAAAACCCTAAAACTCAGGAAATGAGAGAGCAGAGTACCTGTAAAACTGAAACAAAAATGATTATATTATGATCATCAATAAACTTAAAACCCAAATTCAAACAGAAAAATAACCCTAAAAAAGAAGAGTTTATACTGTGATGATGGTATGAGCGGTGGGAGAGAAGAGAGAGTACCTGCAAAAATTAGACACAAATATGAAATTCAAACCCAAAAACCTTGTGAGGGAGGACTGTGTATACAACGTTGAAGAGAGTTTGAGGCTTGAAGGAGTGGAGTAATGGATTCTAGTCGAAAACGGATTCGCGATGGTGGGTTAGGGGGAGGGTGAAAGAGAGTGTAAGCAAACGTTCTCTTTGTGGAAATAAAGATAAATCGTGTGATTAAAAAAGTGAAATGGCTGAGAAGTGATTGTGCGGGATAATTGATTTGGGGAGGGAAGCTGAATCATTGATTTGGTGGGTGGAGATGTGGCAAAATCTCAACCCTTAATGCGCTTTTACATTTTTTGGATTAAAAAACAATCCTATCTTATTATATATATATATATATATATATATATATGAATTAGGAATTATGCAATCATACTTCATTTTATTATGTGTTCTAGTGAAAAATGAAATATCATATGCAAATGACATTTTGATGATGTAACTCGAGCGATGAGCTCATTCACACTTAACATTTCTTTTAATACCACTCATATCCCATTAATTTAACCATTAACGTACTTTCACATTTTCCAAGTCGAATCATAAACTTGCCTTTACATTAATGAGTGTTATGCTCAAAATCATCTTTCACTTGATTAATCGGGATAGTGTTATATTGTATTTCATCAACTCCCATCATGCCAAAATATGCTAGTGATTCTCGTTTAAGCATTAAGTCGCAGACAAAGGCTCTGGGCCCTTTTTGAATTTGCTGGTTGCCTCTGAGCGTCTTTTATTTTTAACATATTTGTAAACCTTTTTCCTTTCTTTATTTTTTTTATCAAAGATGGACGGAACCCCTACAAGTTTTATTGATTTGATAAAATAGAGAAAAGGCCTCTCCGTGGCATACAAACCCAAACTAAAACTAAATCTAGAGGATGGGCCCATTGCTCTAGATTGGAAAATTTATAACTTGGGGATTTTTAAATTATCCCCATTACATTTGAGAAATATTCAATAATCAATAAATTTGGGGATTTATAAAATTATCTCCATTACAAATAAAAGAAATATAAAGAACATAAATTTGGGGATTTATAAAACATCCCCATTACTATCTTTTAGTTTTAATCCTGATATTTGAAAATTTATGTCTATCCATTTTGAGATGACCTTTTACCAATGTTGGAAGATTATTGAAACACCAATATGTTGAATCAATTTGGTTTATGGAGGCACTTGAAGAAAAATACTTTGCTACTGAATTGTTTTCTCTCCAAGTATGTGTGATTTGGAAATTGCTTGGATAGACAAGATTATCAAAGATTTGTAATGAAGTCCATGGGGTTTTTTTCTTTCTTCAAGACAACAGCGACTAAAGACTTGCAATCAAATTCTATAAAAAAAAATTAAATGTTTAGATATGAAATTAACTTAAGTCCTTTTTTCAGAGCCAATACTTATGCAGAAAATGATGTTTCAATACCAATGGATTTACAAAATCCTGCTATAAAAATACCTTGAAAGTCTCTTATAACTCCTCCAATACCACTCAGACGAGGATTATTTTTAGAAGCTCCATCTATGTTAATATTAGATGATCCTATTGGTCCTTTGACATTTGAAAATATGAATTTCCTTTTTATGAGTTTTTATATTAAACATGTTAATAATGTGAATACCCTCTTGATTAATTTTGTCATAAAACATACCGTTTTGAAGAATATTGGAAGGAAGAGTAATTACATTCTGAATAATCATAATTGATGAACTTTTGAGGTTATAATTTTTTATTTCTAGATTTCCATATTTCCTAAAAAAAAAATTTGGCAAGATAATGAACAAATATTTTGTGTAGTCTCTTTTTTTATTAGACGTCCCCCAAGAACATAATACAGAACTACGATAAGATTGATTAAGAGCCAGACATAATAAGTTAGAAAATAAGCACCAAACCTCTTAAAACACATTCTATAAGAACATGTGGGCTATTGTGTTTTGCAGAAAAATAGGCTATACATACAGAAGATAACCTTATACCTTCTCTTTGTGTTTCAAAAGGAATTGATGAATTTAATTATTTGCATATAAAATTTGAGATTTTCATTGGACACTCTATGTTCCAATTAAGTTTCCAAGTAAGAGAACTCGGTCTTTATTTTCTACACACATTATATGCCGATTTGAGTATAAATTCACCTATATTTGAAGGCTTTCATATTTTCTTTTCTTCTTGAATGAAACCTTCTACAAAATCTTTGATACCTTCTATCCTTCTGGATGTAATTGAACTTAATTTATAAACAAACCCCTTTTATGTTTGTTTCTAATGAATGAGGCCAAAATTCCTATATCAAATTTATATTTGTAGAATAATTTGATACTAAATGCAGTAGCTATGTTCCCTATTTTTATTAGAACTTCCTCCCCAATAGAATTTTCTAAATTAACTATGAAGTCTTTTGATGATAAGTTTAAGAGGATTTAGCACTACTAATGTATAGACAGGAAGGACTGAAGCACATATCTTATTAATTTGGCTCTACTTGCTTGAGATATCATTTTGGAAGATCAAGTCTAATTTTATCTAAGAAATCAGAAAACTGATTTTCTTTTAGTCTTCCTTTATTGATGAAACATCCCAAATATTTTATTGGGAAATTTTTATTTAATAAGCGAGTATGATTTTCAATAGATTTTCTACTATGTGAACTAGGCTTTTTATCAACATAGAAGGAACTTTTTGAGAAATTGACTTGTTGACCAGAGTTGTCTTCATATGTTTTAAGCAATATGAACAAGACTTTAATGTTATGGCTGCCTCCATTGATAAAGATGATAAGGTCATCTGCAAAGCCTAAATGATATATAAGCTTACTATTTTAAGGATAAGAATAAGGAATAACCTTATTTAAAAAAAGAGTTTGTCTATATTTCTACTAAGACTTTCAACATCTATGATAAATAGACTAGGAGATAAGGGATCTCCTTATCTAAGACCCCTAAAAGATTTAAAAAATCCCTTACTTTGGCCAATTAAAATTATCAAATACCAGTTATTAGAAATAAGTATCCAAACCATATATATAAATGCTCATTAAATCAAAACTTTCTCATCACTTCACATAAAAAAAGGCCAATATACTTTATCATATGCCTTCTCCATATCTAGTTTAACAATCACATTGTTCCTATGTGACTTTTTGCCTAAATATTGAACTATTTCTTAAGGTAGGAGAATATTTTCTTGAATACTCCTACCTTTAACAAAATCATTTTGATTTTGTGAAATGATTGAGCCAGGGATATGAGATAATTACTCATTTAGAACTTTAGATATGATTTTATTCGAGAAATTACATAAACTTATTGGCCTTAATTGAGAACTAATAGAGGGATTAGATACTTTTGGGATTAAGGCTACAGAGGTTAAAGAGAAACTTTTAGGAATGTCTTCTCTAGAAAAAAAAAGAATGAATTTCATTGATGAGGTCAATCTTAATAACTTCCCAAACTGTTATGTAGAAAATACCTCTAAATCCATCTAGTCCAGGAGAACTAGATGGATCCAAATCTCCAATAGATGAGTTTATTTCTTCTTCAGATAGAAAATGAAACAGGTTTTTATTCATTTCTTCAGTGATTTCTTTATTTATTGCTTCTAAAAATGATTAATCCAAAGGAAAAAATTCATCAGACCACAAAATTTAAAAATAATTTTGAAGTATGTTACCTATTTCTTCATTAGATTCTTCCCATTGATCTTGAAGATTTTTAATTCTATTGATCGAAAGTTTTCTCTTGCTAAAGAATAATTTTTTTTGTATTTAGGTCTCCAATTTTAATCCATTTAAGATGGCTTTTTTTATGCCAAAATCTATCCTTTCTCTGCAAGGCAACATTCAATTGAGCTCTTACTTTAAACATTTCACTTCTAGTTGATTGATTTGGAGATATATCAAACTCATTCTCTTTAATTAGAACTAAATCTTCAAGATCTTTAACTTTTTGAAAAATAGTTTTGAATTTTTCCTTATTCCATATTCTCAGTTTTGACTTTAAATGCTTCAATTTCAATGCAAATTTAATGATATGGGGAGCTTGAATGTTATAAGACCAAGCTTATTTTATAATCTAGTTAATATTAGACTTTATGCACCATATAGATAGATATTTAAAAGGTTTGAGATATTGATCATCTGGACTTTATATTGATAATAAAAGAGGACTGTGATTATAACATGTTCTATGAAGATGAGTTATAAAAGTTTGAGGTACCTTAACCAATTATGATTGACTAAGCCTCTATCTAGTCTACAAAATATAGTCCCATTGATTCTATTATTTGTCCAAGTAAATCTAGAACCTGAATATCATATATCAATTAATGCACAATCAGAAAACATATCTTTAAAGTCTTCAATAGCATGGAATTCTAATGGATTTCCTCCTACTTTGTATTCTTCATTAGAGACTACATTAAAGTGTCCAATGTCTAACTAAGTTTGGTTTGCAGCAGAATTTTTATGATAATTTGGAACTTCTAATCCTTTGGGGGACATATTTTATTGGTCAACTATTAAGGTTTCTTCTGATGAGTAGTCTCTATGATGTATTTTTTGAAGTGACTCTTAAGTATAGTCCATATATTATTGCTGCAAATCAAGAATATTTTCATTTTCTATCTCTTCCTCTACTGAGTCGAAAATGTGATCTGATGAACTTCAACTTGATTAATACTTTTTGTTCCTGAATTGTTTGCATCTTGAATTAACAACATTGGTTCTTGGTTTTCTTGAGGAGTCCTTGTTTCTGTATTGGGTACTTATTTTTTTCAACTTGATCATCTTTTTATTGACCTTTTTTGGAGGTTTGATGGTGTGAGGATGTTTAATCATACATTTGTCTTGATGCCCCTTTTTCTTGAAATATTGACAATAAGAATGAATGTTTTCATAGGACATTTGTTGCGCTAAACCTTTTGATCCACATCCTATCCAAATTCTATGGGTTCTTTCTTTGAGTAGATTTACTTCAACACATACTCGAGCTATACTTGGTATTGATATGGAGATTGTAAATGCATCCATTTTTAGAGGTGTTCCAATTAATTGGGCTATTGAGTACAAGAAAGATTTTGCATAAAATTGAATAGGAAGATTAGCTAAGTTTATCCAAATTGGAACAATTGGACTCTCCTCATCACGTTTGAAATCTTATGTGCACTTAAATGTTCACGTTGGATATTTCCCAATGTACCATTGATCTCTAGCCCACAATAGAACATAACGTTCTTCGTAATTGAGTCTTATGAGGATATGTTTTCCATCCATCAATCATATTGTATATGCTGCTTTCTGACAAAATGTTTCAAAAGTTTTTAGAATAATGTCAATGGAAGGTCTTCCATTAGAGAATTTGCCCATTGTCGAATGTTTTAATGGTTTAGGAAGGGCATAAATGTCTTCTTATGAGAAGAGTATGGAAAGCTATTCCTTGAAAGTTGTTGGTTTCTTGAGTTTTAGTTCTTTTGTGGTGTTATTTATTAAGACGCTTGCAAATTTTTTTGACCAAGTGTTAAATGGGTCTGGAGGTTTTGGTGGTATCATCGTATCAATGGGGGGATCGTCCATGTTTGCCATGGCTAGAATTGATCGAGTTTAGCAAGGGGAAGGAGAGTTCACCCTTGAATCTTGGAATGTTCATGAAGAGAGTTCTTGGAATTTTACATATGCCTCACATTGAATGTTCCCTTTCTTTCTTTCCTATTCACTTTTAAACCTATATTTCCTTCATTTTCGTTTTACTAGTTGATGAGGTCAAATACCTAGGACGAGATAAGTCCCAATAGTTTTTATTTCTATGATTCACACTTTAAAAAAAAATTCCATTTCAATTTTACCTCAGACCGATTATTTCATCTTTTAAAAACAACTTTAAAAATCCTTTATTCTGAAACTTTTATTTGCGTTCAAATACCCATTTATACACTTTAACGTACTTTTCACTATTCACCCACACTTGTAAAACGTGCATTTTATACACATTGCCAAAAGTGCTTCTTTTCATCTTTAATATAAGAAATATGAGTTTTTACCAGACAAAATCCAACTATTTGGACTAGATTTTTTTAGTTTGGAAAATTTACTCATATGTCCAATTTTTACATAAAATGGCACTTTTGTACAAAAATATTATTTTTGTCATTTTAAGACTTCTATTTCCAACTTGTGAACTCATATCATTTTACGTGTTAATATTATTCTATTTAAAACCAATATTTCAAAACAATACTCATATTTGCAAAAGTTACAACTTTGTCCAAACTTTTCATAAAATCATAATTTTGGCCCCAAAACAATACTTTTGACATTTAAAGACTCGTCTTACAATTTAATAACTTTACCTTGTTACCTTTGTTCTTTTTATCACCTTGGACCTTAACTTTTCAATATTATACACTTGAATACTCATACTTTTACTACTATTTCATTTGCATATATAAGAAAACTTTTGCTAAGATAAAATGGTGGAGAGGATGAGTATTTTTGAACTTGACAAAATACACATTTTCATTCTCCATAAATGGAAGAGATGGGTAGATAAGCCCCTACAAGCCACCTTGTACGACCTCTACTTATCCTAAAGGGCTCATAAACATGAAGCGTTGATAGTTTTACCAAATGGGGTAAAAAGATTGAAAGAATGGATTAAAATCGACCAAAGTTGGATGCCCATTAAACTTAAATATCTCCAGTTTTTACAAAATTTGGACAAGAAATAGCCTCAATATTGGTGTAAATATTATTTCTAGCATTGTCAAAGAAGAAAAAATTGTCCATAATTTAATTTTACATCTCGTAGAAAATTTTCAATTATTTTTTACCACTTTTATTTTTTTGACGAAAAAACCATTGTTGTTGTTGTTGTTGTTGTTGTTGTTATTATTATTATTATTATTATTATTATTATTATTATTATTATTATTATTATTATTATTATTATTATTATTATTATTATTATTATTATTTCTTGAATTTACTTCTTTTATCCTTATAAAAATAATACTACATAAATAAATGTAATTTTTTTTAATTCTTTCTATTTAATTTTCTTTAATTCTATTTAAAATTTGTAACTTAATTTAACAATCGATACGCGATATTTTTGAATTTCTCTCCTCAACCTTAATTTAAATTAAAAGGAACATATATAAATTAATCCCATTAATTTCTTTTAGATCCAGGTCCATAAAATTTCAGTCACGTGAGTTCGACAATATAATGTGACTTTATTAACTTAACAAAATTGGAGCATTACAACCTTTCCACCATAGGAATTTTCGTTCTTGAAATCAAAACATTACACTTGAAGATTTAATATTCCTAATTTTATTTTGAAGTTCACAATTAATCTCACATATCAAATTCTTATATATACTTTACCTTTGATTCCTCGATCCTCATTGACATGTTAACCTTGACTTACACTCATTTTTTGCTTTGAACCTCATTAGGTATTTTTTACAATAATTTATGGAATTCACACAAAATTAAACATCCATCCGGTTCCTCGTATGTACAACTATATCTTTAGTTCCGCCAAAGAACGAAAAATTTTTTCTACTTAAAATCAAATGGTCGCTTCGTAAGTATTTTAGTGAAGTCCTACCGATGATAATGCTTATCATTTCATGTCATGACGATAGCCCTATCAATCATATGCCTAGAAATAAAATTATCCGTATGACCCTAAGATACTTTATTGGTTCAATGTTTATTATATTTATATGTCACTGTCAAACAAGTATTTTCTAATTTCCCATTAGGAATGATAAGTCAACTCATTAACTAGCAATATTTCAGTTATTTCCAATTTCTCACGATCCTTTCACATAATGTTTTTTACACCGATAAATCTCATAGACACTCGACATGTTATTATCATAAAAGTTTTATATAGTTAAACCTACTAATTCCTCGACTTTTCCTAAATTTAAACTTAGGTGAATAATTGGATACATCATGATGGCATACAACCATGTAATTTTTACGCATCGATAGCGCCCATGAGAACTTATCATGTCATGAAGTTAATTAAGCATAAAGACCTATTAATTTCCTCCTAAACTCAAAATTTGAACTTGCATGGTCATCATATATCCCATTTATGAAATCATGATAATTCGTTTGCCCCATTAAGGCGACAACATAAAATTTAGTGTAAATATTAATTCGTCACCAATCAAACACAAAAATTATGTATAGTTCTACCGACCCAAACGCTGCAGACTATTTAACTCCAGTCAACCAAATCACGTGCAAAGGAAACATTGTATATTTACGCACAAAAAGCATTTTAATATTTCCATAACTCATCAACCTGGACTATCAACAAGACTTTAATGTGTAGTTATTCTTGAACTATACAATTATTCACACTGGGCCACCATTGTCTTTACCACTATAGAAAATAAAATAGTAATCGTTGTTTACAATCGCAACAATCCTGTGTATTATTTGAACATTTGACTTACAGACTATGCACCATATCCTTATCCATTGCGGGACCATGTAAGTATATCATCACCAAAATTATTACATAATTCCTTTACCTATAATCAATGTATTTTCCCTATTGGAACGAGATTCTGAACTAAGACCATCATTCTAAGTTGAATGTTGATATGACAATCTTTAGAAGAAAGGGGATGTTATTGCCAAGTTATGTAATGATTCCCTCCTTAGAGGTCGTGCCTTCTCATTTTGGTACAAACTAAAATGAACGGCAACAATTGTCCACTAGATCCCATGAGTATTGCTTGTTTAACTCTCTAATCTTAAAAGTTCATACTTGAGCTTATAATCATTATTATAAAATGCCACTAATACTTTCCCATTGAGCACCATTATTGACCTTTCCTATATTGGGATACACTTAAATTACTTAGTGTGTTATTTCCGTAAGGTTACCCCCACTGTTCCTTTGCTAGGACAATGTATAACTTTCACTAACTAGCCTTTACTACCCCGGGGGATCAATATACCTAAATATCACCATAATATATATGTCTCCAAACATATCTACTAGCATCAATTAATAGATTAACCAACCCAACTGTCTCAAAGTCTATCCAATGGGGTGAATCTATACCCGAGGCCCAACTTACCTAACCTATACAATGACCTAACACTTAGGTCTTACCCGTGTTATTATATTACCACAACTGTAATTAGCATATGCATAGTAAATTCCTAATCAAATAAATCTCATTGAACTGTTCCATACCAAACCAAGGAACTGTTTAAAATGGCAGACCATTATACGATGTTCACAACTCTACTCTTTAATGACTACAATTTCCCGAAAGCCTTTCCCAAAGTCTTGAAATAATTTTTTATTTACTACAAATCATTTGTTTTATCCCCAATATTCACAAACTTTCTTCAAGGACAAACTTCTTATTTTGAAGAGGACAAAAACCTCAAAGTCAACTTTTAAACTCCAGTTAAATTTCTTTGTCATTTTTACACTTTCATCCTTGACACAAACAACTTTAAATATCATTTAATTCCTCATGCACAATCATCGGTTGCATGACTTTATATAACCATAACTTTTTATTACTTAACGTAAACAACTCCATCATCTTAATGCCTCACTTATGTACATAAATAGTTAGAAAATAGTAAATTCATTTTATGGATTATCTTTCAACTTTAAACTCGAACATCAAAAGATTATATCCCGTTCTATAAACCAATTGATACGTTTACCCTTAGATTCGCTAAAATGAACTAATACATTGTCATATATATATTAAACTGAAAATGAAAAACAAGCGTACTCTTCGACACGTAACTGATGCTCTGATATGAAGTCATGACGGCCTAATATCCAGAGGTCAATGTGAAAAATATTTTATACTTTGATTTCATTTGAGAAACTCCTATTTTAAAGTAAAATCTTTTTTTTTACATTTTTTGTATCATAAAATCCCTTGAATTTAATTAATGAATGGACGTTCAGCTTATAAGAACACTTGAAATAAAAGAGTTTTTCCTACATCATAGAATAAATAACAATTTAAAATGATTCAAAATAGTTCCAAATAATGTAGTCAAAGTTTCGTTTAAATAACACATTTAAAGTAAATAGTAAACAGAGCTCTACTGGAATATAAATCCTTCCTTGCCTTTCACGATTTCTTTGCCTTTATCTTTTCTCGAAGTACCTGGGGTGTCTAGCAAATTATGGGGTATACGTGTACGCCATATAGGAAAAATACTAGAAAAGTAATATATACAAAGAATATCTATACATATAAAATATATTTTAGGAATTATGAAATCATCATTCATTTGATTATGTGTTCTCTTGCAAAATGAAACTTGATATGTAATTGAAAATTTTATCATGTAACCTGAGCGATGAGCCAACTCGCACATATTATTTCTTTTAAAACCACACGCATCCCATTAATTTGACCATTAACGCACTTTCTCACTTTTCATGTTTTTTCAAAAACTTGGCATTACATAATTGAGCTCAATGCTCAAAACAAACGTTTCACTTGATTAATTGGGGTATCAATCCATGAGTATTATACGGTCTTTCAACGCACTCTAAGGCCCCAGTCCTTTCTTAAATTTCCTGGCTGCTTTTAAGTGCCTATTATTTGTAACATCTTTATAACCCTTTTTCGATTATTTCTTTCTTATTCAATTTTAAACATTTTTTCCTTTATTTCCTTTTTACCGGTCGATGAGGCAAAATACAAGAACGAGACAAGTCCCAAAAATCTTTATTTCTATGTTTCACACTTTATAAAAGGTTCATTTTCATTTTTTCATAGACTTGGTATTTTCTTTTTTGAAAACAACTTTAATTACCATTTCATCTGAAATTTTACCTTTGCGTTCATACCCATTTTTACACGTATGTGCTTTTCACTATTCATGCACACTTGTAAAACTTGCATTTTATAAACTTTGTCAAAAATACTTCTTTTCATCTTTACTTTACAAAATATGACTTTTCACCACACAAAATCTAACTCTTTTGGCCGGAGTCCTTTATTTTGAAAAATTTACTCATAAGTCCATTTTTTGCATAAAATGACATTTTTATACTAAAACATTTTTTTTTTCATTTCAATACTTATATTTCCAACTTGCTAACTCCTATCATTTCATGTTTTCATTATATCTCAATTAAACCTAACATTCCAAAACAATAATCATGTTTGCAAGTGTTACTACTCATTGAAGCTTTTCATAAATTCATACTTGTGGCCCAAAAAATATATTTTTGTCATTTCCGGACTTGTTTTACAATTGAATAACTTTGCATTGTTACCCTTATTCTTTGTTTCACCTTGGATCTTAAATTTTTAATATTACGCAATATAATTCTAAATTTTTGAATTTTGGCCTAAAAAACCATACGCATTATTTTTCAATTTTTTCTCCATAACCTTAATTTTAATTAAAAATAACATATTTAAAGTAATCCGAGTAATTTCTAATAAATCCATGTCCATAAAATTTATGAATTACGCGAGTCCTAATATATAATGCGACTTTATTAATTTAATATAATCTGGGCATTGTAGCTAGGACACTAGAACCTAGATGGATATAATACATACTTTTAGCACCCAATAAAATCCATTAATAAATTAATCAGTTCTTATACAAAAATTGCGAGAGTAAAAAATAATCAGTAACATTCTAAGAATATCGCGTTAAATGAAAGAGACAAAAGTAAATGCAACTATAAAGAATAAAAAGTTGTATAAATTAAAAATCTCTGATACCATCCTCGTAACAGTAAACCTCTAACTCTCGAATATAATGAATCCCAATAGTCCAATGCCCAATTCTAAATAACTAAACAATATAAACTAATATATCTCATATAATTTGTGATTCGACAAAATTTAATAATTACAACTATCTAAAAGTTGAAATGTAATAGAATATAGGAATGTAAAGGATCTACAATGCTAGACACCTACACCACATGAAATCATAAATAAAACGGATGTTGGAGAAACTCCTCCAATGAATAGCTCAGGTTCGTGATGGCAACTCTGGCCTAAGAACTTTTAAAATAGGTCCACTAAGGATTAATCCTAGTACAATGCATAAGCATATAACAGTACTTGGGAGACGATAATAATAACACGTCTTCCCCTAGCATTTAAGTTGATTATAAGCTATCTAAGACCAAACAATCACTATAAGCATGCGGTTATAATCATAATCCCGAATGAGGCCCACGTGATATTATATCATCTTTTAAATAAGTATTATTTTACTTTTACAACATAAGTTCACCTTTTTATTGAGTATTTCTTACTCTACCGTATTATCTTACATTGATAATATTCTCTTACTTTATCGTTATTCTCTTATTTAATAGGTCCAAGTATTTCCAGCTATACCTCTAGCATATCAAACTTTAATATTCCTGATTCATACTCATGTATATAGGTGTCTTGTATATTTTATTTCAATATTGCTGAGTCATAATATTATAGGTATAAATCTCTAGTGTAAATTAAATCTAGTACAATCAACGACATGTGATGAAGAGGATTTTTGACATCTGAATGAAAAAATAATATGCAACGATTACCGCCCACTAATCAAATTAGTAAAGACGACTGGTATACTAGTATTTATTTTTTTATCATAGACAAGGCCCCTGATCCCCGGATGGATGGATGACAGTCTACCCTGATTGAGCCACTAAGTTAGGGGCTGTAAGGACTCTGTTAATAGCCGAGAGATCTGTATTCTTCGGTGCACGATCCTTCACGACCATCTAAAGACTCATCCTTGATAGTTCCTGTATATTTGAATCTTTGAAGACTTAATCAATTTATGTGATCCCAATGGCTATCACCACCACTGTTGTTGCGAGAAAGTATCTTGAAAAATCCAAGCATGTGTTGCACCCAAATTTAAATATATCAAACATGCGTGCCATGAAAAATGGAGAACGTTGTAATAAATCGTGTATGTAAAGCCTCGCGTAGTATAACTGAAGGGAACATGACACATAGAGAACTTTACAATACTATATAATAAAATCTACTATTGATAAAAAAAAGGACCCCCCTCCCCCTTAGCCGTGATGTAGATCAAGTCTGGTCGAACCACGTATATACATTATTATCCTTTGTCTCTTACCTCAATCTGATTTTATTCAACATGATAAATCTATTGTGTTATTTGAAAATATGATTTTGGCACTAACATAATTGACTCCATCTCTGGGAATGATTGTTTCTAAAGAAATGAATAGGAGCTTGGTTACATGGGCTATTAAATGCCTCAGAGAACAACAACAGGCATTCCAAGATGAATTGGTGGAGCAACAAAGCTGCCTGTAACACTTTATATTTCTGAGTAATTAGAAATTAATTAATTTAGTCATTTTAAATTACACGTGTGTTATAATTTAATTGAATTAAATATTAGATACTGATTAAAATATTAATCGAGAGATAATGATTAATGTTTATGAATAAAAATTTTAAGTGAATAGTAAATAATTATTTTACATCATAAGTGAGTGATAGTGACGTGATGGTGTTATATCCCAACCGGGTATTGTGTGTAGACTATATGAGGTCGATATAGGATATTATTATAAAATAACTCGAATGATGATTTCGATGTCACGAGTGATTCTGAATGGGTCGAAATAGTAATAATAGTATACCCACGTCTGTTGTTTGGGTCCATGGGTGATTTTAGACCAACTCGGCACCATAAGAGGATGTTTCGTTCATTTATGGGCTAAAGTAGAGAGAACTCTAAAAATTGAAAGGTTATATTATCCCTTTTGAGTTTGAGTCTAGTGTTAATACAATATTGAGAGAAGAGAGGCCATTAGAGATGAAAAATAGAGAGTTCTTGGAGATTCGACACCTTCCTTGCGTCACCTTAACCATTAGAGTACAAATCAGAAGGAGAGGAAGGCATCTTCGTCGCACAAAAGAGAAATCAGGCCTCCAATTGCAAAGGTAAGTGTTTATCGTGCATGTTTTTAAAGAAGTTGAAATATCCATGGTAAGACTTATTGAAATCTAGCATAAACATATGATTTTGAGATAAAACAATGTGCTAAATTGATGTTAATGATTAGGATTCATGTTAGAGTTTTGATTTCTGGGATTAATAATAGGAATTCTTATTTTTAGGAGATTTTGAGAGATTAAAATATGGGTTTCTTGAAGAACATGCATGAAGAAGTGAAACTAGGGTTTTATAAACAAACTAATGGCTAACTCTTAATTATTATGGATTCAATCATGTTTGAGTATTAGAAATTCATTATAAATTATTCATACACTCTTATTTGATGATGGGTTGATTTATGTTGGAGGTTGGGTATGATGCATGAATGTTTTATTGGACAAAAATGGAATCAAACATAATAGTTAAACGAAGAAGATGAACTACTAGGGCACGCGAATCGATTTAGACCCTCACTTCAATCTGTTCGGACGCAAACCTGTTCGTCTGCCTTGCTGAAACAGTTCGACTAACCTGTTATTGCCAAAAAATTTAATTGTGTAATTCTTTAAAAATTAATTATGGGAAAACTTTTGGATAAGCTTAATATTGGCACAAAGACTTAGGGAAGGTCACTAGGTACATAATTTAGGCTCGGTTGTTCTTAATGGGGGTAAGTTGGGACTTGGACCAACGAGACTTAATCGGTTGAGGGACATATCAGGAATATAAAATTTGGGTTATGGGGCAAAAGAACGACTACCTAATATAAAAGTCCGAAGTATAGTGATGAATGAACTACTGAATTTACATAAGGGATAAGTTAGACCCTTTGGTAGTGAGTGATGCTAAAAATATATGAAATAATGTAAGGACATAGTCCGTCACACTTAGTATGTCGTATACCTCTACAAGTTTGTCAAAGCATTGGAAAGCACACATATACGATCAATGATCCAAATTTCAAGTTAACTTCAACAATCATGCCCAACAAGGACGAACTCGGTAAATTTGTTAAGTTCCATTTTACATTTTGCATAAAAAAGTGTTGGGTTTTTTAATAAAAAAATAAAATATTTTTCTTTTTATGAAAAAAATGAATTTTGAAGTATTTTAAATGGATCTTTATCTTTTTAAAAAATATTTTTATCATAAAATCTTTTTGATAACTGTTCTCAGATCCGTAAGAGTGTTGTTTTTGAAGTCCCCATATATTTTAAAATTCTATAAATGAAATATAGAGATTTGTGTCTGGTCGTTCAAATGAGATCCTATCTCGTTTGAACGAGAGCAAACGTCGTTCGAACGACATGTCAATTCGTTCGACTGAGATGTCTTTTTTATTGACACGTCACCACCTTAATTTTTTTACAAATAAGGTGTTAGGGTTTAGTATTTCGTGTGGAGATTTTTTTTTGTTTTGATCAGAATACGTTTTTTGAGAGTTTACCTTTTCTCTAACACAATTTGAAGGGTTCAAATTTGTTTTTCACAATTCACAAATCCTAGAGAGTTTTTATTTGTGTGAGTTGTTTTTTGGAACCCAAACCATACTTTGCCTAAAGTTCAATCTTTGTGAGAAGAACTCTACAGCTGGAAAGCCGAGAGCTATTATGGAGGGAGATCCTACAAAGAACAAGTCTGCGTGTTTGGGCTTCGTGTCCAAATTGGTACGATTGCGAGTGAGCCATTGTTGAGTTAAAGCTAAAGCTCTGAAGGTTTGACACAGACATCATGTATTACTCTTGAGGGAAGTTGTATGTAGGTCAATGGTTATGTAATCGTCTCAAAATTCTAGAATATAAAAGGTTTTTCCCTGAGGGGATTTTTTCCCTAAATTACTGTGTCTTTTGCTTGCCTATTTTTCATTAACACTTGCACGCACATGGGCTAATTTGAATTCGAATTTGAATTTGGTTTTGTTAAATCCGAGTTACCTATTTAAATAAGTGAATTTGCAAATTAAATCAATTAGTATCACACTGCATTTACAAACTGGTATCAGAGCAGGTTTAACTATCGTACTGTGAATTCCTATTTTCCACAAAAGTTTTTTTTGTGATATCAATTATTTTAATCTTTGATGGATTACTTATATAATCGGGTACCTACTTTTGAATGCAATAATTTTTCCTATCGAAAAGCTCTCATGAAATATGCATTAAAATCTATAGATGAGCACCTTTGGTTGAAAATGGTTGGTCTCCTCCCACCGTTACTGTTGAGATCATCACCTCTTTAAAACCTGCGTCAAACTGGACTGAGGACAATTTTAAATTGTCAAATTTTAATTCACGTGGTTTGAGTGCTATCTCTAGAGCCATCACTCCCAAAGATTTATGCCGAATTATGACGTGCACCACGTCTAAAGAGGCATGGGATATTTTAACTTTGTCACATGAGGGTACCACCACTGTTAAAGAATCTAAGTTTCAAAATATTTCCACTCAATTTGGGACACTCACTATGTCAGAGGCTGAGACTTTTAACGAGTTTTATACATATTTGTCGGACATAGTCAATACTAGCTTTAATTTGGGTAAGGCTATTGATAACACGCGGGTTGTGAAAAATATTTTGAGATCTCTTCCAAACCATTTTATTCCAAAAGTCACTGTTTTAAACTCGATGGGGAATTTGAGCACACTTAAGTTAGAAGAGTTGGTAGGTGATCTTCAAACCTACGAGTTAGATATGTTTCCTCAAACTATTATGCCTAAGGGGGTTGCACTTAGGACACAATCGAGATCTAGTGAGGATAAAAGAAGAAAGAGAAAAAAGAAGGAGAGTATATGTGATTCTGAATCTGATGACGACTCTGACATGGCCCTACTGTCCAAAAGTTTCAAAAAATTTCTCCAGTTTTCAAAACATAGAAATCCCAATAAAAAGTTTTCGGAGAAATACAAAAAGAAAGACAAGGCCAAAGAAAGTGGTGAGAAAGAAAAGAGTGAGGAGAAACTTGAGAAGATAAAATGTTTTGAGTGTGATGGGAAATGGCATAAGTCATTTGAGTGTCCCACTAGACTTAGGATAGAGGGCAAGAAAGTTTCCATGCCAACTACCCTAAGTGATAGTGAGGGAGAAGAGAAAGTGGAGGACGATGAGTCCGAAAAATATTTAGGACAAGGGATGACTATTGCATTTACTAGTCTTGTGAATACCTCCACTTTGTCCCACGATGATAGCATCCACGAGAGCGTCGATGATGAGTCGGATGAAGATGAGAGTGAGGGTGAGAACGAAGATGAAAGTGAGCTCCGAAAAGCTTTTAAAGCATTGTTTACCGAGACCATGAAAATAAAAAGTTCGAATATGGATCTAGATCTTCGAATTTATGAGTTGAAGGAAGAGAATGATGAGATAAAAAGGGAAAAATATGACTTGGCCAACACGGTGTCTAGTCTAACGATACATGTATCCCATCTTGAGGATGATCTCGAATGAGCACGGGAGGTCCAAGTCTCTTTTGAGAACGCATCTGAGAAGGTTGATAAGATGGTTCCCTAACCCATTTTGAATGATTGTGAGTATGTTCGAAAAGGTCATGACGGTGAATCCACTACTTTTAATGCACCCGAGCCTATGTCCACTTTGGTGAGTGATTCTCATGGGTTTTCATTGAGGAAAACTCATCTCAAAATTTTTAAAAAATTACATCCTAGACCGGTTTATGTTTGCTCGGGCTTTGTATAAAGTTGGTTTTATCGCACTTCACATGTACATGCACATGCACCCACTCATGATACTTTGCTTGCACATAATAATAGAGAGTTTGCACATATTCGCGAGCAAGTAAAGTTTTTGGTCAAGAATAAACATGATCTAATGGAGTTGGTTCAAAATATGTCACCATCTTTGGAAAACTCCACTACACTTCCCGATTGAGGTCCAGACATGTTTGCTAGCATAGGGTGATTTACATGATGACATCTTTGCGTATTGCTAGTGTGTACCATTTGTTTTATTTTATTTAGCATTTTTATTTGCTTTTCTTATTTTTTGTACTGTTTTAGCACTGTTTTGGATCTGTTTGCCCATTATAGGAACTATTTTTTTACAAAATTTTCTCACTGGTCAAAACTGCATATCATTCTGGATAATCTGAGAAATTTGTGTTTTTATCGTTCTAACGAGATTGCATCTCGGTCGAACGAGATCGCCTGTCGTTCGAATGACCCCTGGAATTTTGTTTGCAGTCCCTGTTTCTTCCTGATATATGTTATTGGTACTGTTGGGTTGTTTCTGAACAGTGCTGAATAATATAAAAAAGATCTTTTTTTTTCGAAAAATTTTGACAAATACAAAACGAGTTTTGTATTTTGTTTGCACCGTATATGAATGTACACTTAGGATGACCAAGTCACAACTTCATGCCATATCCATGTGGCTGTTTGATAGTGTTTTGATACAATAGATTGTGGCACTCATGTGCTTTACAAAGTTAGGAGTCTTTGAGATAATATAGTGTTACTAACTACACGAATTCGTTCTTCCTGATATATTCGTTCTGTCCTTTATTGCACACAAGCATGAATTAGTTTGACATTTGTTCTTGTCAAATTACATGTTGATTACGTGTTTTCATCTCAAGTATGTATATTAAAATGAACCAAATGCGATAAAACAAGATAATAAAAGGTGTGCATGCTTTTACCGTTTTACCGTAAGTTTGTGTGAATTTTATAAATGGTGAAGGGCTATGGAAGGTACACATCTATCCTTTTCGATTAAGTCGCCGTTTAAATTGGACCTACAAAATTGAGGAATTTTAATTATTCGGGGTCCAAATAGGTTTAAAAGAGCCCGAAAATATTGAATGGCAATAAAAAGAAATATATGCCAATAATGGGCCATTAGGTTTATTCACCAATTCTCCAATGTTTGAGAATTTAGATCACCTCGAAAAGAAAATATATATGAGGTAGTTTTAGTTGGAGAATTAAAATAGCTTTGCATGTCCTTAAAAAGTCTTGCAAAAGCATGAAATCATTTTGGGCGTTATTGGTGTGAAAATCATGTTGGCTTTGATTTGATGATTTTGATTTAAGACGATGTCATCTAAATTCAACAATTTTACACCAAAGGACTATTTTTTTATATTCATTCATTAGGAGTACACTTATGCATCTTTAACATATGATATGATTGAGTTGATTTTCCTATCGAATATGTTCATATCCATTCATCCCGTTTCCCCGATTTGGTTATCTTAGTACAAGTTCGTGGTGTTATTTTTTTTAACATCATATTTTTGTATTTTTTTTTTTGTATAAAGAATTAAAAAAAATTCAAAAATAGTTTGTTTGCTTGTTTTTCGTGACACCATGATTTGCATTAGCTTAATTTATTCTCTTCCTTGTCTATTTTGGACAAATAAAAGGAGGGAGAACGAATTATGATATTATGGGGGAGTATTTAATTTTTAGTACAGGGGAGATTTGGTTATATACTTTTATTTGATATATGCTTTTAATCATTTCAAACTCGATACGTCACGAGGTTTTTTCTTTGTCTCATATGTGTAGGTATAATTCAAGATCATAATGCTGCACACCCTGATGAGAAAATCTTGGAGATTTGAAAAGTTGATTGTTGAGTACATGTGTGAAAAGTTTGAAGACTTGTTCAATTTATCTCTCCTTTTTATTCATGGGAGGGTAGATTTGTATAGGTCATATTTTGATTGATAATCCGGATTTTTATTTTTGTACCGGCATAGACATAGGGGGAGATTTGTAAGAACATAGTTCATCACACTTAGTATGTCGTATACCGCTAAAAAGTTTGTCGAAGCATTGGAAAGCGCACATCTAGAATCGATGATCCTAATTTCAGGTTAACTTCAACAATCTTGCCCAACAAGGACGAACTCGATAAATTGGTTAAGTTCCATTGTACATTTTACATAAAAAAATTGTTGGATTTTTTATAAAAAATTAAAATATATTTCGTTTTATGAAAAAAATGATTTTTGAAGTATTTGGAAAGGATCTTTAACTTTTCAAAAAAAATTTTATCATAAAATATTTTTGATAACTGTTCTCAGATTCATAAGAGTGTTGTTTTCTAAGTCCCCATATATTTTAAAACTCTATAAATCGAATCTAAAGATTTGTGCCTAGTCGTTCAAACGAGATCCTATCTCGTTCGAACGAGATGTATTTTTTCCTGACACGTCACCGCCCTAAAAGTTTTTATAAAATAAGGTGTCACGGTTCAGTATTTCGTGTGGAGATTTTTTTTGTTTTGATCAGAATACGTTTTTGAGAGTTTACCTTTTCTCTAACACAATTTTGAGGGTTCAAATTTATTTTTCACAATTCACAAATCCCAAAGAGTTTTTGTTTGTGTGAGTTATTTTTTGGAACCCAAACCATACTTTGCGTAAAGTTCAACGTTTGTGAGAAGAACTCTACAAATGGGGACCCGAGAGCTATTGTGGAGGGAAATCCTAGAAGAATCAAGACTGCGTGTCAGGGCTGCGTGTCCAAATTGGTATGGCTGCGAGTGAGCCATTGCTGAGTTCTAGCTGGAGCTTTGAAGGTTTGATATAGACATCGTGCATTATGCTTGAGGGAAGTTTTATGTAACTCAAAGGTCGTGTAACCGTGTCAAAGTTCTAGAATATAGAAGGTTTTACCCTGAGGGGATTTTTTTCCTGAATTATTGTGTCTCTTGCTTGCCTATTTTTCATTTACACTTGCACGCACATGGGTTGATTTTAATTTGAATTTGGTTTTATTATAACTGAGTTACCTAATTAAATAAGTGAATTTGTGAATTAAATCAATTGGTATCAAACTGCATTTACAAATAAACATTATATAAGGATTATTAGTACGCTGAATATTCGAGAGAGATAAATACTATGTACGGGTTTAAATGTTAGGTTGTGTGTATACGTACATAATATATGTATATATATAGATTGTGTGATTTCCTATTAAGTGATTGGTTATATGTGTGAATATACCTATGTGCCTGCTACCACGAGAGGTTCCGCGCACAGGGAGACCCCACGTTGGCAATTCTAGCGAGGTTTGGACGTCTGTCCCAGAATATAGAACTTAGGGCGGCTCACTATGTGTCGTGTAATAGTGGGACTAGCAGGTTATTTGGGTACATTAGGTATGTGCGTTGCCCAAAGGATTGGAACTATATTTGCCTCAATTGGGTGTTGTTTGATTGAGGGTTCGAGGAGACATTCCAACCTGATAGCCCTTGATTTAGTACTAGAGGTACATGGACATTATAGCAGAGTATGCATGCATCACATGGGTCATTTCGGGTGATGCTATGGTTGTATATATTATAAGTGTGATAAATATATACAAGGGTGATTAATCTACTTGTGTGTGATGGTCGAAATGATAGATTGTGTATATATAAATGAAATTTAAGTAAAGAAACTTTAATAAATGATTTAATAATAATAATAATATGCCATTAATATGAATCATTAGTAGTATAGTAATGTATCATATGGGCGGTATCGAGTAGCTAAGCCTTTTGTGGATAGCTCGATACATGGTCTAGTTAGGCTGAGAAGCATAGCTAGGTAGGAGACGTTAGGTGTGCACATTAGATGAGAGGTGAGGAACTCAAGGGAGTGTAACTGGAACTAACATTTATATGCAATAACTTCTTTTAAATTATGATTTAAATGATTACAAAATATTTTCAAAAGGTTTTGGACTCTGGTGCTTATCAAATCTATTTTTTTTCAAAACATGTTAGGTGTTCAGCCACAAGGACGCCAAGCTTGATGATTTATTCCAAGCTAGTTGCAGCATTTGTGGAGGTTTGTATGAGTTTTTCTTAGATGCTTCCGTTATTCATTCCTGTACTAGGATTTACTTTTCATCATTTCATTTAGGCATGTTGCCTCTTCAGTTGCTATATTTATTCATTTATTTGTTATACAATGTTTGGATTTAGTTTATTACTTTAGACTTGGATTTGGATTTTATTTTGGTAATCGATTGTTTATTCGGTACTATTCATTGAGCTATTTATTGTGTGTTTGATGAAGATTATTATATTGTATGGTTGGGTTGTTTTACTTATTGTGCATGTTGTTATATTAATGTAGGATAAAATTTTACATTGACTTAATTTAAAATAGGTGGTTAGTAATTTAAAAAGTTTACGATAGTGATGATAAGAATGACCCAGATGAGATTTTTAGGACTGTTGCATTAATGATTACATATTTGAGATTATGTTCTTCTATTATTATATTTGTATAAATTGTGAACTCATACAATTTGACCTATTTTCAGATTCCACCCAGGATAGGACGACCGACGATGGAAGCGACGAGAGACGATGGGAGAGCGGTTTGGTAGGATCCACATGCATCGCAGCCACAGTAAAAGCAGGGGACAATTACGGAAGAAGAAGTGGTCGATTTTGTGGCGCAGGCAGTTGACACTCCACTTTCCTTAGGCCCATCAACTAAGCAACTAGTGGCACCAGTTGTTCAGGACCAATTGAGGCCCGTAGATTGGCAGAGAGTGAGGGAGACGTTTCAAAAGGGTCACCCACCCGAGTTTCAGGATAGCTCAGACGTGATCTTGGCGTGCTAGTGAAAGAAAGATATTCAGTGACACCTAGGCATGGTTGATTGTATCGATGTGCAGAAGAAGATGTTGGCCACTTTTAGATTGGTTGGGATAACTTTACAATGTTGGGAGTCCGTTACCACTGCCAAGGAGAGGGACACTATGTCCATTACTGAGTTCTGGTTACGATTTGACCACAAGTACTTTCTGTTAGCCGTCAAGATAGAGATGCAAAAGAGGTTAGTGAGGTTGTTCAAGGAGATCGTTCCATGAGGATAAGTTCACGTATTTAGCTAATTTTGTGCCAGATGAGGTGAACAATGAAGAGAAGAAGAAACTGAGATTTATGAATGGGCTAGCCCGGAGGATGCGACAACACTTGATATGTAACCCCGCATTAAGGACTTATAAAGATGTCGTCAATGCCACACTTTTACACTTCCAAGACCATTGCTTCCATCTGAAGAGAAGCAAGGGAGTAGGTGATCCTAGCCAGCCGGGCAATCCAGGTGGGAACGATGCTAATGGAGCACCGCAACAGCTGACAAGTAGACAGCAGGGACATGATTCTCGATAGGGGGATTCGGTTAAGAGGTTTAGATCTGGGGATTATTGACCTGAGGGAGGTTTTAGGCAGGGCCAGCAGGGCCCTCATCAGTAACAACATGTTCCTCAGAGCCGTTAAGTCCAAGGGAACAATAAGGAAGGACACCAGGCCAGTAGTAAGGTAGCCTCGATAAGGCCATCAGGGACAGAGGTAGAGTGACTTACCAGGACATTATTTTACTTATGGACAGACGGTCCATAAGAGGAGGGACTGCCCACAGCAGGACAAAGCGCCACATCATCAGGGTGCCCAGTAGGGACAACATGCACAGTTACCACCGACGGCACCAACAACACCAGCTCTATCACAACAGGGGAAGTTAAACTACGAATGTGTCTATAATATTCTAGATGCAGTCATAAAATTGGTTCCACAGGCACCACATACAGTAGAGGATACGTTTTCTATTCACGGGCTTGAGGGTAGAATTTTATATGATACGGATCATCGAACTCTTTCATAGTGACTAGATTTGAACAAGTTAGATGATAGTCTCCTCATGTGTGTAGAGTCACTGTTGGGTAGTGGGTTTTTTATACACTCGAGCTCTAGGGATGTGGATATTGATGTGGGGAGATTATGTTTATTTTCCAATCTTCTAGTGTAGATATGGAGGGGTGTGTCATCATTTTGGGTATGGATTGGTTAGCTGGATACCGGGCGATGGTGGATTGTATTGGGAGGACTATTGTGTTCTCTATTCCAGGGCAGGGGACATTCTTAATGGCGATGCCTCTTCCTTAGGGAGGGTTGAGAAAACATCTGTATTACATTAAGGAGAAGACCTCATCCGAGGTGGTTGTCTCTTTAGACTTATTTCCAGTGGTGAGGAAGTTTGAGGATGTGTTTTAAGATATCCCCGGGCTACCGTCAAGTTGGCAAATTGAGTTCGTTATTGACCTAGCACCGGTTATGAGACCTATCACCCGAGAGCCTTATCACATGGCCCCATTTGAGATGAGGGAGTTGAGGGAGTAGATTCAGCAGCTCCTGGGAAGGGTTTCATTAGATGGGAGTACATCACCATGGGGTGTGACGGTGTTGAATGTCAAGAAAAGGGATCGATCTCTTCGATTATGTATTGATTACATGGAGTTAAATAAGGTCACGATTCAAAATAAGTACCCACTTCCTCATATTGATAATCTGTTTGACCAGTTGAGAGGATAAGTTTACTTTCCCAAGATATATTTGAGGTCTGGTTATCATCCGTTTCATGTCAGACATGAGGATTTTCCTAATACTTCTTTTCTAACACGATATAGGTCATACGAGTTAAAGGTGATGCCATTCAGGTTCACCAATACGCTAGCAGTGTTCATAGATTTGGCGAACCGAGTTTTTAGAGAGTTCCTTAACTAGTTCGTGATTACATTCATCGATGATATTCCTGTTTACTCTCGTTCTAAGGATGAGTAGGCCGAGCATCTACCGATGGTTTTTACAGACACTAAGGGATCACTAGTTGTAGGCTAAATTTGAGAAGTGTGGGATTTGGCTTCGAGAAGTGTATTTCGGGCCACATTGTATCTGGTAGGGGTATTACCATAAATCCGAGTAAGGTATCGACGGTGAGGGAGTGGAGACATCCCACGACACCGATTGAGTTTTGCAGTTTTCTAGGGTTGGCCAGATACTGTAGGCGATTCATTCGAGATTTATCAAAGATTGCAGGCCTGTTGACAAATCTAACTCACACGAGGTTACCATTTGTTTGGGATGACCATTGTCAGTTAGATTTCTATGCACAAAAGGACAAATTAACCTCAACACTTATACTTGTGAAGCTTAGGGGGAGTGGAGTACCAGGTTTACACAGATACACCCGTATAAGGACTTGGGGGTATACTACAGTAGGAGCAGAGGGCGATAGCTTATGTGTCTCACAAGCTTAAGACCCATGATAGGAATTACCCCATGCATGACTTGGAGTTAGCCGCGGTTGTGTTTGCCATGAGGATTTGGAGGCATTATCTTTTAGGGGAATAGTTTACCTTGTTCACAGACCATAAATCATTTTAGTATTTGTTCACGTAGAATGGTTTGAACGTAAGGTAGAGGAGGTGGTTAGAGTTCATAAATAATTACCAATTTGATATTTAATACCATATTCAGAAGTCTAATGTGGTGGTAGAAGCATTGATTAGACAACCTACTGGGGAGATATCAGAGGTTTAGAAGGTGAAGTGAAGAGAGCTTCGACACGATGACGAGATTGCTAGGGACTATATGTCCGTATTCTCTATCACATCCGAGATTGTTATGAGGGTGTTGAAAGCATAGTCATGGGATTTGTATTGCCAGGATAGAGTTGTCCAGTTGTTAGTGGATGAGGTAGGGTCATATTTGATCAGTTCAGAGGGAGGTTTGTGCTTTAATGGGAGACTCGTGGTCCCAGAGGATGACGATTTGAGACATGCAGTGATGTTAGTGTCTTATGGGTCCATATTTGTGGTATATCCCAATGGGGATAAGATGTGCCAAGATATGCATTGACAATATTAGTGTTCGGGAATGAAACGGGACATATTTGAGTTTATCTCGAAGTGTGCTACCTACCAGCTAGTGAAGGTAGACCGCCAGAGACTGATAGGGATATTGGAGCCACTCGAGATTCTAGTATGGAAGTGGGAGAATATCTCCATGGATTTCATTACAGAGCTATCGATATCGCAGGGACGTTACGACTCCATATGGGTCATAGTGGATCAGCTGACTAAGGTGGCCCATTTTCTTCCAGTTTGTACGTATTTTAAGATGAGGTAGTATGCGCAATTGTTCATTGCCGAGATAGTGAGGCTACACTATGTTCTGATTAATATTGTGTCGGATCAGGATAAGAGTTTTCTGTCCCACTTATGGTTGAGCTTTCAGGTGGCCATGGACACAGATTTTTAGTTAAGTACAACGTATTATCCACAGACAGATGGGAAAACGGAGGAAGTTAAATAGATGCTTGAGGATATACTGAGGATGTGCATACTTGAATTTGGGGTAGTATGGGAGCAATATCTTCCATTAGTGGAGTTTACTCATAACAACTCCCACCACTTCACCATCGACATGGAACCATTTAAGGCATTGTATGGACGGACTTATCATTAACCCCCTTTCTGGTTAGAGGTGGGGGACAACAAGCTATTTGGGCCAAAGATGATTCAAGAGACCACTTCCAAGATTGAGATGATTCGAGGGAGCATTCATATAACTCAGGATAGGTAGAAGAGTTATGCCAATGTAGATATGACGCATATAGAGCTTGAGGTTGGTAACCAGCTATTAATGCGAATATCTCCTATGAAGGGGTTATGAGGTTCGGCAAGAAGGGGAAGTTAGCATTGAAATATGTGGGACCATTTCCAATTACTGAGAGGGTGGGACCGGTAGCATCTAAACTGGGACTACCGCATCACTTATAGAAGATTCACGATGTGTTCCACATGTCATCGCTGAAGAGCTACTAGAGGAGTGAGAGGACTTTCTGGCATGTCACATTAGAGGAGATCAACTTGCAGCCGTATATCTTGTATGAGGAAAGACCGTTGGTGATACTTAATCGGGAGAGAATGATTAATTTTTATGAAAAAAATTACTAAGTGGATAGTAAATAATTATTTTACGTTATAAGGGAGTGATAGTGACGTGACGGTGTTATATCTCAATCGGGTATCGTTTGTAGACTATATGAGGTCGAGATTGGAAATTATTGTAAAGTGACTTGAATGATGATTTAGAAGTCACAGTTGATTATGAATGGGTTCAAATAGTCTGAATAGTATACCGAGGTGTGCTATTTGGGTCTCGAGGTGATTTTAGACCATCCCAACACCATAGGAAGGAGTTTCAATAATTTGGTGGTCTAGGGTAGAGAGAACTCCAAAAATTAAAAGGCTATGTCACCCCCTTTGAGTTAGAGGCTAAGGTTAATAAAATCTTAAGAGAAGAGAGGCCATTAGAGAGGAAGAAGATAGAGTTCTTGGATATTCAACACCTTTCTTGCATCGCCTTAACCATCAAAGTGCAAATCGGAAGGAGAGGAAGCCATCTTCATCACACAAAAGAGAAATCAGACTGGCTATTACAAAGGCAAGTGCTTATCATGCATGTTCTTAAAGAATTTATAATACCCATGGTAGGACTTATTGAAATCTAGCATAAACTTATGATTATGAGATAAAACAATGTGCTAAATTAATGTTAATGATTAGGATTCATGTTAGAGTTTTGATTTTTGGGATTAATAATAGAAAATCTGATTTTTGAGAGATTAAATTCTGGCTTTCTTGAAAGAAGATGCATGAGAAAATGAAATAATGGTTTTATAGTCAAACCATTTATGAACTCTTGATTACTATGGATTTAATTAAGTTTGAGTATTAGAAATTCTCTAGAAATTGTTCATACACTCTTCCTTGATGATGGGTTGATTTATGTTGGAGGTTGGGTAGGATGCAAGAAAGTTTTATTGGATAAAACTGGAAGAAAACGTAACTGTTAAACAAAGAATATGAACTACCAAGGCACTGGAACCAATTCGAACCCTCCCCTCAATCGGTTTGGCAGTAAACCGGTTCGTCTTCCATGTTGAACCGGTTTGGCTACCTATTATTACAAAAAAAATTACTTTCATAATTCTTCAAAAAATTAATTATTGGAAAACTTTGGGATAAGTTTAATATTGGTACAAAGTCTTAGGGAAGGTCGGTAGGTACATGATTGAGGCTCGATTGTTCTTAATGGTGGTAAATTAGGACTTGGACCGACCATGATTAATTGAGTGAGGGATGAAAGAATGATAACCTATGACTTAAAACATAAGTATCGTGATGTATGAGCTATTGAATTAACATAAGGGATAAGTGAGACCCTTCGGCTAGTGAGTGGTGCTCAGAAAATATTAAATAAACATTATATGAGGATAATTACTACGTGGAGTATTCGAGAGAGATAAATACTACGTATGAGTTTATATGCAGGGTTGTGTGTATACGTACTAAATATATGTGTGTGTGTGTGTATATATATATATATATATATACTAGGGTATACCCGTGACTAAAGGCACGATGCAAATTTTCAAAAGTGCGCGTCGTTGATTGGACCATACGTCTTATTTAGTTTCTAACAATAATAATAGTCCATCTTGAACCTTGTATAATATGTCGTAATGGCACAATGAAAATTGGACAACGTTCTCTAATAAAAACTTGACGAATTAATCATGTCATTAGGGGTCTAGTTTTTCACCTAACATTAATACAATGACACGATTAATTCATAATTTTACTCGTGTTATTCGTGTCAAATAGTATTTTAATGTGACGTGAAAAATTATAAGTCACGTTATTCGTGTTGTGTATTAAAGTCTAAAATAATAGTAATGTACTAAAGTCAAAACTTAGTTTCTTACAAAAAAAAAAATTTAAGTTCTGTTTATATAAAAAAATATAAAACAAAGTATTAAAAAATACATTTTATAAAAAAGTTATGTTTTATAAAAACTTGAAAAAAAACAATGTTTTTAAAAAAATGTAGTTCATACTAAAAGATCAAAATATTGGGATCAAAATATAGAGTTTGACCAACTTTTTTCCTATAGGTATGGATTTGCTTAGACATCACCTAAATAACATAGTGGGGGTCATGGGATGGGATGTAAGAATGAGATTAGAGAGAGATGGACGTTATTTTTAACCAAAAAAACTGGAAATAGTTTTTAATAAAAACTCGACGAAATAATTGTCACTATGGGTCGTGTTTTTTTCCTGACATTAATACAATGACATGATTAATTCATAATTTTACTCGTGTTATTCTTGTCAAATTGTATTTAAATAAGTATAGGGATACTCAGTTTTCGACTCAGTTTTGAAACTCACTGTATTAAAAACTTATACCTTATTGTTGTGAATCTCACCAGCGGCATCAAAATTTGCATTAAGACCTCGTACCCATTTTTGTCTTATGTGTGGTTATCAAAACTGGGCCAAAAACTGGATCTTCTTATCATCGTGTCTTGTATTATTCGTGTCTTGTATCAAAGTCTAAAAAATTAGTAATGTATTAAAGTCAAAATTTAGTTTCTTTAAAAAAAAAATACATTTTTTTAAAAAGTTATGTTTTATAAAAAATATTATAAACCAAAGTATAAAAAAAATACATTTTTTAAAATGTTTTGTTTCATAATTTTTTTTAAAACAAACCTTTAAAGAAATAAAGTTCGTACAAAAATTTCACCCAATGTTTATTAAAAAAATTATTTCAAGTTTGTTTTTTTAACATAACTAACATCAACTTTTTTTAAAATAAATAATGAAACAAATTTTTTTATTCATGCCAAATTTAATAAAAATCTAATATAAAGAACACAATATATAATCTGATCAACTGTTTATTGTCTCTTGGTATGGATTTTCTTAGACATTGCTTTAATAATAAAATTGGGGTTGATAGGATGCGATGTAAGAATGATTAGAGAGAGTTGGTAAAAATCCCACCTTGGTAAGTCTCATCACCCTTTTTTTTTCATTTCTACTGTTGCAATATCTTTCTATCTCTCTTGTTCAATTTTTTAGATTTGCTTTATTTGATTTTGATGGTTTCCATCACGAGATTTTCCTTTCTTTATCAAGCATTTACGCTCTCTCACACACGCACACAAACATATACATATCCTATCATGAGATTTAACCACTCTTAATGTTATATTTTCCTTTAGCCACCCTTTCCTATCATCCTTGCTCTGCAATAAAGATTTATTTATGAGGTTGGAAGAAGATAAAACAAATGATAGGATTTTTACTAACTTTGAATTTCAATACAAAATTACGACAAATTTTGTTTGTTAAAAAATAAATGTAAGGATGTTTTTGTTAAAAAATTATGGAAAAGGCAATAAAAACTTAAGCCAAAAGTCAATTTTTATTTCATGGAAAATTATGTCAATTTAAAATTTACTTTTTTATGTGTTCGGTTAAAGTTGCGTGAAAAAGTTGAAAATAATATTTTTAGACTTAAAATCGAAATAGACAAATTTTCATATTTTTAAACACATCCTAAATATAAAAAAATCATCCCAAAGTAATTTATTTTCATATTTTCAAAAAATTAATCAATGTTTAACTTTTCAAAACTTTTCAAGATTTTTTTTAAAAATATCAAAATAAATCATTTATTGATGATTTCTTTAAGACTATCATGAAATGTACAAAACCCCAAAAAAAACTTTAAAAAAGTTACATTAGCCGTAAGTAGAGCCCAATTGGATCCTTACTCTTCAACCCAAACACTGAACAAATTAAAATAACTCGAAATACCGTAATGAGAAAATAAAAAAAAACATAATTTTTTTATTCAGCACAATAAATCGATTTAGCACCATATGAGATGCCATTTGGGAGAGAAATGAAAAAAAAAAAGAATGATTGAGAGAGAGAGAACGATCAAACTTAAACCGTGGCTTTGTAATTTTTTTTCCCTTACAACTCTATGTTCATGTATACATAACATTGTGAAACCCCACCATAAATTTAATGGTAGAATAAAATACTACCTCACCATAACTTACAAATGGTAGAATAAAGCACTAACAAGAAGTTACAAATGGTAGAATAAAATACTACCTCACCTTAACTTTAATGAAAAGGTGCGTCAAACCTCTACACCCTAGGCAGAAACCTGGTTTTCTTTTATCGAAGCATTCTGAGGTGTGAGATCCCTACTAAATCGCTTCGCCAGTTGCTTTAGAATGCCAGTGAAAGGGAAAGGGAAAGCCTCATAGCTGTGTTGAACTCCACTTCTTTAAGTGATGATGAACTCACAAATGCAATATGAGAAATTCTTTAATAAAGCTTTGAATTTGTAAAACCATAGCATACCTGCAAATAATAATCATTAAAGTACAAAAAATTACAAAATTAAAATAAGAGATAAACCAAATAAAAATAGATGAGGATTGGCTTGAGCAGAAAGAGAGAGAACATATGGATACTCGAAAATATCGCATACCCAGAAATAAAGCAAAGAGAGTAGGATATCATTGGTTCTAACAGAAGGAGACCATATGAGATACCATTTTTTAGAGATATAAAAATAGATATCTTAAAATTCATAGCTTACCTGCAAATAATACCTATACATAAAAGATCTCAAAAAGCCCCAAAAAATCAAGATCTGAAAACAAAAACGAAAATACCTATACATAAGATATTTGGAAAACTAAGAGAGCATGTATATTAGTGAACCCAAAAATAAAAGAATGAATCGTGGGAGTGCTCCCCCAAAATAGGAGAGGGGCGGTAGTGGATCTAGAAGGACGGCGACATGAGAGTTGGGCGGTAAGGAGCTGAGGTAGCAGGCGGAGAAGGGAAGCTGGAGAGAGGAGGTATTTTCTTGGATGAGAGAGGGAGAGTTTGTGATAGAGAGTGAGGGAGAGTTATGCTTTGGGGAGTGGGAAAGAAAGAGTGAGGGTGAGTTTGTGAGAGAGAGAGAGTTTGAATTAAAGTAAATATGTCAGATGGATTGGTCTGATAACGTGTAAATGTACTCAAAGTTTCCTTCCCAATGAAATGTTTGATGAAGATTCATCTCAGCCCTCCATTTCTAGCTTAGGTGGCTTCGATCTGAACCATAAATTGTCTTCCAGACTTATGAACAGTGAAAACACCATTGTAACTTATTATATAGATTAGGGTATGTCCGTACCTGAAGACACGATGCTAATTTTAGAAAACGTAAGTCGTTGATGAGACCATACGTCATATTTAGTTCACAACAGATGAACAATTTCTAAATTTAATTTTTTTCCGATCCTTTTATTTTTTTTAAAAATATAAAATTTATTAAAATTTATTTGTTTACATGCCTACATTGTGCTTATCTACATACGTACATACATACACACATACATCTATACATACACATCAAAACACATAATTGTAAACAATTTAAAAAAATTTGACAAATTTTTATTTGTTTATATGACTACTCATGATGTTAATCCATCATGAATACCCGATATTAGTTCTTGTCCTTATGACACAATACCACCACCAACTAATCATATAGTAGACTTAGTGATTGATTATAACCCAAAATGACAATGAAATGAAGAAAAACAACTCGGACTAAAATAATGTATTATCTAGCCATTAATATCATAGTATATCCCAATACTACAATATTTAAGAAAATTTAACAAATAATATGACTTGGTTATTGAAAATGTCACATTGTGATGATATTAATTTTCAACCATAGAAGAAGTTAATAGATACCAAATACCAATGAACCCAAATGGTGGGGTTGTCAAATCTCATGAACCAAAATCCAAAAGTGGGAGAATATAAAAAAAATATAATTGCGAAAGATCCATATTGAAATCAAAGAATACTTTTTATTTCGGGGTAAATTGGTTACCCTTCGACTCTCGGATTTTCTTTTCAGCCTTCTCAAGGGCATATCTATCTGGACGCAAGCTAGAATCTGATGGCAGTAACTTCTTAGTGGATCGTCATAACAATCGTGGGTCTTTCATCAACAGTATATACATATACATTCCCTTCATAGCGACCAGCACCAAACCAACCATGAGGATGGAAATACAACAAAACTTTGTCCCCTGTTGTTAACTTTGTCTCCCGTGGAACATGATAGATATCAACTGAGTTCCCCAAAACTTTGGTCTTCACCTTTAAGTTATATCATAGAGGAAATGGTCGCTTTCAGAAAGTGCAACACTCATTGGAGGGTGATTAACCTGTTCTACAATAAAAGTAATACCAACATGACTAATCATCTCACCAAACACTGTATGTAAGGTGAACTCAAAAGTGCTAGAATTCTGATCAGCCTAAAAGAAGATCTAATAGTTATGCACTTATGCATACAGTATTGTTATGAGGTTTGGAAGAAAATATAGAGTTAGATCATACTCTATATTTTAGTCTAAATACCACACTAACTAAAATATAGAGTTAAAAAATATAGGCCTTGGAAGAAAATACGTACATTTCAGTCTAAATACTACACTAACTAAAATAACAATAATCAATAGAAATTTTATTCACCACAATTGTAAGTTGTTAGTAAACAAAATAAAAAATACACAACCAACAATATATCCAATAATGAAAAGTTATTATTTTCTATGTCATGCTCTCTATGTTCCCTCTTCTCTGTCGCGACAAAGAAAAGTTATTCTTCATCCACTTTGAAGTCATTGGTTATCGCCTTTCTTGTTTTGTTCTCTCTCGTTCTTCCCATTCTTTATCTTTAGTGGCACTACCACTGTGTTATGCAAATTATAGGTCCACAACCTTCCATAGGTGGCACTGCCACTGTGTTTATAAGAACCTGCATCAGTTACAGAACATTTGTTATGCAAATTATAGGGCTACAACCTATATATTAATCAGTAGATAACCGATGGGTTTGAAATTGGCACACGATGGGTGTATGAGTTTGTACACGACTTAAGAATATGGCTTTTACTCATTGAAAATTCTTCTTTTTAATATCATTTCATATTTTGGTTTGAATCGTGAGACAACCTTTGGCTCAAGGGGTCTATAAAGAATGGGTGAATTTGTTTATTAGTGTGATCGAGCCTCCAAATGGTCTGCCTACATATCTCATATTAGGAATTAGTTAAAATATTGTACATGATGCACATTATATACATCATGTATATAATGTGACATCAACAACATCTATATAATTTAACATCATTTGAGGTTCCACCAAGGAACTTATCATTCTAAATAGATGAGTGGCCACCGCGTTTGTTTGCAACTAATGAGTGGCCATTGTGTTGTTGTTGCAGCAGCAACAACGTCATCAACATCCTATGGTTGTGGAAGGACATAATATAAGACATAATCACACATGAATAAAAGAAGAAGAGGTTTCATGTCATGTGGTTGTGGCAGTAAACGATGTCAACAATCATTATTGGCATATGAAGCTGCATGGTAACCATTCAAACGGTCATGGTTTCCATCATAATCACGCTTAAAAATCTATACTTTCTCATCTGGTGCAATATTTTTGCTTTTCCACTTTGTTCCCATCTTGCGGTGCCTTTCCATGCATCATTTGTAAAAAACGGTAAGGATACATGAATTATAAACTAATTGATTAGGCATAAATTCTTTCGAATTTACCTTTTAATTTAGAGGCTTTTATTACCTCGGACAACGTAAAACGAATTAGTTTATCTCTTATCTTGGCTAACGGTTTTGCCTAACAAGTACCCTGAGTTTCGTGTCTTTCTTATTAATTTTACAGGTAATTATTACATGAAAGGAAGAAAGGAATCGAAAGAAGAAAGAGAAAAGAAAGAAGATGAATCAAAAGGGCAAAAGCATAATTTCGACCAGGAATTCGTTTGAAGACACAAAATAAAAGTCGAAGATCTCGCATTTGTGAACTCGTAGGAAGAAACGACGTCCCAATCTGAGTTCTGGATTAAAAGTTATGAAGACCCGAAGATGTGAGAAAATCATGAGATATTGAAGAGAAATTTAAGAAAAACTAAGAAGACAATCCGGCCTAATCCGGTTTAATACAAAAATGGATCAGTCTGGGGTGCCAAATCACTATAAGATGGACGTTTACCGGACCAATCCGATATCCCAAAAAAATGGATTGGTTCAGCCCTTAAAATCACTGCATAACAACTCGTCTAGCGGACCAATCTGATTTGTTTGGAAAACGAATCAGTCTGGTTGCTGACCAGACCAGTTCGGAATGTATTGACCGGATCGATTCGGTGCTCCAAATTTGATTTGATCTTCTTCTTCTTAGAGTTTTGCATGAATCCAACTCCTGTAAATTACATAGGATATAAATTTCTAACTCCTCCCAGAAAAGGGGGGCTCCTAATTCGTTTTTGAGAGAAGCTTTGTAATTAGCTTAGAGAAGAAATAACAAAACCCTATTTGGATTCCAGATTGCAATTTAAGTAAATTCATTCCAAGTCTTTCTTCAATAATTGCAGTAGTTAATTCTTTAGTAGTAATTTCCTTATTCTTCATCTTCCATAACTAGTAAAAAAAATTCTTTCATTGAAAACATATTTTCTTTTAGGTTCAATATGTCTGGCTAGATTTTTTAGGGTTGGGATGCATGAGCTCAACCTGATGTGAGAGTTGCATGTGTATGAAATTAATCCTCTAAACTTAAGGGTTTATTAGACCGTATTGCGTAGCGAACACAGCTATTGTAGATCTTTGGATCTCTTTTGCTTCGGAGTAACTAGGATGCTTTAGAATGCAATGCAAGTGTAGCTATCACGTTACCGCTTTACTCGTCCTCTGATTACATATGGTGCGGGATTGAACCTCATATATGTAATTCTTGGGAGTACTAAAGAATAGGTCTGATTAATCACTTAAATTTACGATTAGTTATAACTAGCAATACACTAGGGTTGAGGGATTGTATTCCCGACCTGTTTTTTTCTTCATATTTGTTACCACATTTTAGTTATTACTTCTTGCTTAATTCATTAGTTCCATAGTCTTAATCTAGTTTCCTTTTACTAGTAGGATTAATTTCAAACGAATCATCTTTTCGTTCTTCTTAGAGTTGAATTTAGGTTAACAGTCTTACCTTTGTCGTCACGTTCAGTCATCCTAGTTCCCTGAGGATTCGATACCCAGACTTGCCGCTATACTCGATAAGAGTGTAGTTAAAGTTTAGGTTTTTATATTGCAGTTAGAAGCCGATAACAATGACTAGCGTATTTACACGAATGCTCGATTTCCAACTCGATCAAAATAGCGCCGTTGTCGGGTTCGCTGGAAACCCTCATGAGACACAACTCGTCCTACTAGGGTAACCTAGGGGTTTAAATACTTGTTGCATCCACTAAATGAGAAAGAGGTATTCTATCCAATTTTTTTGAGTTGTATCATGTTTTGATTCTTTTACATTGCTCGGGATGATCAAAGTTCTAAGTTAGGGGGTTTGATTAGGCATAAATTCTTCTGAATTTACCTCTTAATTTAGGGGCTTTTATTACCTCGGACAACGTAAAATGAATTAGTTTATCTCATATCTTGGCTAACGATTTCTCCTAACAAGTAACTTTATATTCGTGTATTTCTTATTAATTTTACGGGTAATTATTATACGAAAGGAAGAAAGGAAACAGAAGAAGCAAGAGAAAAGAAAGAAGACGAATTAAAAGGGGAAAAGCATAATTTTGACCAGGAATTCGATTGAAGACCCAAAATAAAAGTCAAAGATCTCGCATTTGTGAAGACATATGAAGAAACGACGTCCCAATCTGAGTTCTGGATTAGAAGTTATGAAAACCCGAAGATGTTAGAAAATCATGAGATATTGAAGAGAAACTGAGAAGACCATCCGACCCAATCTGGTTTAATAAAAAATTGGATCAGTCCGAGGTCCCAAATCACTGTAAGATGAATGTTTACCGGACCTATTCGGTATCCTAAAAAGCGAATTGGTTTGGCCCTTAAAATCACTACATAACAACTCGTCTAGAGGACCAGTCCGATTTGTTTGGAAAATGGATCAGTTTGATTGCTAACCGGACCAGTTCAGAATGTATTGACCGGATCGATTCGGTGCTCGAGATTTGATTTGATCTTCTTCTTCTTAGAGATTTGGATGAATCCAACTCTTGTAAATTACGTTGGATATAAATTTCTAACTCTTCCAAGAAAAGGGGGGCTTCTAATTCATTTTTTTAGAGAAGCTTTGTAATTATCTTAAAAAAGAAATGGCAAAACCCTAGTTTGATTACAGATTGCAATTCAAGTAAATTCATTCCAAGTCTTTTTTTAATAATTGCAGTAGGTAATTCTTTAGTAGCAATTTCCTTATTCTTCATCTTCCATAACTAGTAAAAATGTTTTCTTTCATTCAAAACATAATTTCTTTTAGGTTCAATATGTCTAAACATATTATTTTTTAGGGTTGTGATGCATGAACTCAACCCGATGTGAGAGTTGGATGTGTATGAAATTAATCCTCTAAACTTAAGGTTTTATTAGACCGTATTGCGTAGCGAACACAACCATTGTATATCTTTGGATCTTGTTTGCTTCGGAGTAACCGAGTTGCTTTAGAATGCAATGCGAGTGTAGCTATCGCGTTACCGCTTTACTTGTCCTCTGATTACATATGGTGCGGGTTTGAACCTCATATACGTAATTCTTGGGAATACTAAAGACTGGGTCAGATTAATCACATAAATTTACGATTAGTTTATTACTAGCAATACACTAGGGGTGAGGGATTCTATTCCCGGCCTGTTTTTCTCTTCATATTGGTTACCTAATTTTAGTTATTAGTTCTTGCTTAATTCATTTGTTCCGTAGTCTTAATCTAGTTTCCTTTTACTAATATGATTAATTGCAAACCAATCATCTTTTCGTTCTTCTTAGAGTTGAATTTATATTGACCGTCTGTCCTTCCGTCGTCATAATTTTCTCGTCCTATTTCCCTGTGGAGATGATCCCGACTTACCAAGTTTATTACTAACGCGACACGCTTGCACTTGAGCCTAGATAGAATGCACTTTGGAGATACATTCTTAGTCGCGTGAAGTTTTTGGCATCGTTGTCGGGGAATTAGGTAGACGTCGGTTAGATTCCGTCAATCTAAAACTTTGACAAAAAAAATCAAAAAATCAAAAAAAATCCAAAAATCACAAAAAGATACTTCATCTTTCAGAATCTTGTTAATGAAAAATCCTGAACTCACTCTAACTCCCCAAAATACTCCAACCAGTATTCACAAAAACTCGATAGTTGAGTACGACCCTGATAGCCCTCACACTCCAAACGTTCCACAATTCTGAGTTCCACCTCCCACACAGCACTCAATTGCAAGTAACACTCCGAGATCCCTCTTAGGACACACTATATAGAACGCTCTGAGAATACCAAGTGAGGATACAGATTCATTAAGTAAGAGAGACATGTCACAACATGGTAGTGTAGCCGTAGGTGAGGAAGAGGTCCCTTACCGCCCTTTGTGAGAAATCTTATATCCCGAGCGAACTGTCACTCTGGGATACATTTTACTCCCGTATAATGCATGGAAATTTCTCTTTAGGAATGGGATGGTCCAGATACTTCCCAACTACCATGGAATGGAATTAGAAAAGCCATATCTCCACATTCGGGAATTTGAGGAGGCGTGCGAGACCCTCAGTGATCAAACTTTCACAAAAGATATGATACGCCTGAAACTCTACCCACTCTCGCTAAAGGACAAGGCTAAGACCTGGATATGGTATTTACCTCCAAACTCGATTACATCATGGAATGACTTGCAATCTAAATTCCTTAAGAAATTATTTCCTCCACATCGAGCAAACTCCACTAAGGCTCAAATTCAAACCTCCCAACAATTAGAAAATGAGTCGTTTGATCGATGTTACGAGCATTTTAACGAGTTAATAACTTCATGCCCTCATCATGGATTTGATAAATTGCAAATCATGTCATTCCTCCATAATGGGTTGAATATAAATTCCAAATAACTCGTTGAAACCATGTGTGATGGTCCATTTGTCGACCTAGACGCCAACGATGCTGAGCTTCACCTGAGGTATGTCGCTTAGACTACCCAAGCATGTGATACATCTGACCCTAGCGCTCATAATCGAACGCGTAGAAAAGGATACTATGAAGGCTAGTCGACTCGATCTACTTGAGAAAGGAATGCGAGAAGTAATTGAGATATGTGCAAGAGGACCAACTGGCTCCATCTCGAACCCCATTGAGAGGGTGTGTGCTATTTATGAGGCGGGCCATTCAACAGAGGAATTCCTGAAGATACCCACCTACAAAGTTATGCTTTAAGAGAAAGTGAGTGGTGTAGGAGGATTTAAGGCTAATTTTGGTGCACCGCGTGGGAATTCATACAACCCTTCATGGAAAAACCATCCTGGTTTTAGCTATAGGCAACAAAATGCTACGATGAATCCTAATTCACATGTTCCACCTCCCCCACCATTACAATTTCAACAAGCACCTCACATGTAGGAACATGTGCAAGCACCACCACCACCACCACTAGGGCCATATATCACTCCACCGCGAAGAAATATCGAGGATACGATAAACTAATTTATCACTGCTCAGAATGAAACCACTTCTAGACATGAGCGCATGATTAACGATATAAATACGACTATTTCAAAGATGCAATCATCGTTGAGTATCCAAGAGAAGGGAAAGTTTCCTGCCCAGGGTCAAAGACCTCCCTAAGGTCAAACTAGTGTTAGCTCCACCTCTACAGAACACCAGGAGCAATGTCAAGTTGTAACCACTCTTCGTAGTGGGAGATTCATTGATTTATCACCTCCTCCACACGACGAAATCAAAGACAAGGAGATTTTGCCCAACACGAAAGAGGCCGAAGATGTCCCCTTGAAAGAGAGTGATAAAGAAGACACTAGTGAGCCCGAGGTAGTAGTGAAACCACCTTCCGCGGCACCGTTCCCTCAAAGGCTAGTTCCTTCCCATAAAGGAAATCCCCATGATGAAGTACTAGACGTGATAAAGCAAGTAAAGTTAAATTTACGTTTCCTTAATTCCATTAAGCAGATTCCAGCTTATGCAAAAGTCATCAAATACTTGTTAATAGTGAAGAGGAGGATAAAGGTAAAGAAAAATGTATTTCTAGCACAGAACGTGAGCTCCATTCTACTGAATGATCTCCTTCCAAAATTCAATGATCCCGGTGCACCCACCATTTTCTGCATCATTGGAGAAAATAAAATTAAAAAATCCTTACTTGAGTTAGGAGCACGAGTCAATATCCTCCCTTATGCCATCTATAAGCAACTTGATCTGGGCGACCTCAAGCCCACAAAGATCACTCTCTAATTGGCGGATCGAACTGTGAAGATCCCAAGGGGTATAGTTGACGACGTGATCGCCCAAGTTAACACTTTCTACTTTCAGGTAGATTTTGTCATTTGGGACACGGATCCCTGCTTCGCCTCAAAAAATCATGTTCCCATCATTCTCGAGCGCCCATTCTTAGCTATGGCTAACGCAATAATCAATACTTGAAATGGGCAGATGCAACTCACCATTGGGAATATGACCTTAGAGACTAATATCTTCCATATAGCCCAACATACAGGGGAAAAAGATGACCTTCACGCGGTGAGCTTAATCGACGAGATCGTAGCGGAGTACTTAGAGGAAAAATATTTTTGAGATGCCCTAAGGACCTGCTTAGTAGGGGTGGAAATTCAAGATAATCGTGTTATTTTCGAGTCGCGTTGATTTTTATCTTAATATAAGTTTTGAGTACTCCTAAATATATAGAAGCTAATCAGGTCAGGTTCGGGTTATTACCATAAATGGGTTATCGGGTCAAATATTGTCAGCTCTACTACTTAGTGTCGAGCCATGAGAGTGAGGGAGCGTATACTAAATTTGAAAAGGAAGTTGAGGAGTTGAGAGAATTACTTGATGAGAGAGCGTCAGACGAGGATGCGAGAGATATAAGTTGGGTTTCTCGATTCGAGGAGTTAACGCCAAGGGAGGCACGCATGGTTCCCTCCAGCGATAAATTTCCATCCCTCGAATTGAAGAAACTACCCTCCCATATTAAATATGCATATCTAGGAAAGGACAAAACATTTCCTATTGTTGTCTCCCCTAGCCTAGACGAAGTGTAGGAGGGTAAGCAATTAAAGATTCTGAGGAAGCACCAAAGTGCTTTTTGTTGGTGTATTGCTGATTTGAAGGGGATAAATCCTTTGATTTGCAACCATAAGATCCACCTCGAGGAGGATGTAAATCCCCCAAGAGAATTGCAAAGAAGGCTAAACCTCAATATGAAAGAAGTGGTGAGAACCGAAATCATTAAGTTATTGGATGCCGGGATTATCTACCCAATCTCGGATAGAAAGTGGGTGAGCCCTATTCAAGTTGTCCTAAAGAAGTCGGGCATGATAGTGATTGAAAATGCTAAGGGAGAGCTAGTTCCCCAACGTACCACCATCACGTGATGCGTTTGCATTGATTACCAGAAACTCAATGGAGGAACTAGGAAAGACCACTTCCCCTTGCCATTTATTGATCAGATGCTTGAGAGAATAGCGCGTCACCCTTACTACTGCTTCCTTGATGGTTACTCCGGATATAACCAAATTGAGGTAACTTGACCAGGAGAAAATGACCTTCACTTTCCCCTTTGGTACATTTGCCTATAAACGTATGCCATTCGGCTTATGTAATGCACCTGCGACCTTTCAAAGGTGCATGTTGAGTCTATTTATCGACACGATTGAGAGAGGACTCGAAGTGTTCATGGACGACTTTAGCATTTTTGGCACCTATTTCGATCGTTGTCTGGCAAATCTGGAAAAAGTACTTATCCGGTGTGTGGATAAGAACTTAGTGCTAAATTAGGAGAAATGCCATTTTATAGTCACTAAGGGAATAGTTTTTAGCCACATAGTTTCATCCAAAGGGATTGAAGTTGATAGAGCTAAGATAGATGTCATAGCCGGTCTACCCACACCAAAATTGCTCAAAGACATGCACTCCCTCTTGGTCCATGAGGGGTTTTATCGAAGGTTCATTAAGGAATTTAACGCCATCATTAGGCCCTTAAGACCCCATTCGAGTGGAATGAAGCATGCAAAAGTGCTTTTCAAAAATTTAAAAGCATGCTTGTTTCCTCTCCCATCATGCATGCGCCGAATTGGTCCTTGCCATTCAATCTCATGTGTGATTCAAGTGATTTTGCAATAGGGGTTGTTTTAGGCCAATGGAAGGATAAAAAGGCTCATGTCATCTACTACGCTAGCCAGAATCTTACCGGACCACAATTCAATTACTAAACTACGGAGAAGGAATTGCTAGCCGTGTTATTTGCTCTAGACAAATTTCGATCCTATCTCGTTGGGTCACCCATCACTTGTTTCACCGACCACGCGACTTTAAAATACCTCCTTGAGAAGAAAGACGCAAAGCCACGCCTCATTAGGTGGATCCTACTCCTATAAGAATTTAATCTCTCCATTAGAGATAAAAACGGAGTAGACAATGTCATCGCCGATCATTTATCTCGGCTTTCATCCGACGTACCTAGTGATTCGATACCCATCGACGAATATTTTTTGGATGAGCAACTCTTTGCTACTTATTCTTTTCCCTGGTTTGCAGATATAGTGAATTATCTTATCACGGGAGCCATCCCTCCCCAGTGGACATTGCAAGATAAGAAGAGGTTCATTACTTGGTCGTCCATGTTTTTCTATGACAATCCCTTCCTTTTTAAATATTGTGCTGACCAAATCATCTGAAGGTGCGTATCGAATGACGAGATACCGAAAGTCATCCAATTATGTCATTCGGAAACTTGTGGAGGTCACTTTTTGACAAGAAAGACAGCTGCTAAGATTCTTCAAAGCGGTTTCTATTGGACAAGACATGATGCCATTAATCCCGATACTCGTAAGCTTCAACTTAATGAGTTAGAGGAGATACGTAATGACGCGTATGAGAATGCCAAGATTGAAAAATCCTGGATGAAACTAGAACATGATAAGATTATTCGATGAAAAGAGTTTCAATCGGGACAAAAAGTGCTCCTCTATAACTCCCTGCGTCATCTATATCCGGGTAAATTGCGATCTTGATGAACTGGCCCATTCGTTGTGAAGAGCATATTCCCCCACGGAGCAGTAGAATTAGAATATCCCAAAGGGGGGACGCATTCAAAGTCAATGGACAGTGCCTAAAGCTATATATTGAGGCATGCGTAGAAGAGATCGACACCATTTGGTTGTCGAACCCTGTTTACGGGGTCGAGTGAGCATGAATTGAAAGGTCTTCACACCCCCGACGGGTATGGGGTGAAGTCTTGTGTATAGTAGTTGCACGTAGGATAGGATAAGTGGAGTCCGTAGAATCACATCACACAAGCGAAGAGGAAATTGAGCACCAACATGTCTTACGAGGTGAGAATTTTAGAGCTGCAAAATTTTTGAGGAGAGAGGTAATGAGGTTAAACAGGGGTCGGATCGTAAGTATGAGAAATTGAAAGTCATCGGAGGTGGTTATCCCAGCCCATAAGGGAGCTAGAACTTTTCTGGGGACCGGACCAGTTCGGGCCTGGGCACTCGGATTGGTCCAGGTTGGCAAATTTTGAAATAAAAAAATAGGGACCGAATCGATCCGGTCCTGGAGACCCAGATTGGTCCGGTGTATGCAACTCTTCCCCTTCCCTAGGTTCACCTCCCTTCACCCCAATCCCTCCTTTTCCCTCGTCCCCTTCCTTCCCATCAACCAATTTCCCTCCAAATCCTTCCCCCTTTTCCCTCCAATCCACCACCCCAATGAAGCCCTTGTCTATTGTTGGTAGTTGTTAAAACTATTGGTTCTATGTTTCCTCCCCCTATTCCTTGTAACACAACATTTCTGTTAGCAATAAAAAAAATCGTATTTCTGTTTTATTTGTTTGTTTTATTTTCTCGCATTTTTAATTCTCTTTGAGCTAGATTTTATTCCTTTTTGCTTGAGGACAATGTAAAAGTCTAACTTAGGGAGGGGTCACAAGTGCGTCTTTCTAAAACTTCACAAATTTTCAAAAATGCCCAAAAATTTTTAAAAAATTGAAAAATTTTGAAAAAACCAAAAATATTTTTCTTCAAAATAAAAATTGGAATTCAAAATTTTCAAAAATATCATTAAAAGACGGTTTAAAGTCTCAAAATTATAAAAACATAATACACAAAGCCGAAATTGACCAAATATGGAAATTGAGCGAAAGTAGATGACTTAGCGAATAAATGTGGAGATTAACAAACCCGGTGAGATTCGAGCCTTTCATTATTGTGAATGTATAAATCAATCCGAGTTAAATGTTAACTCAAAGTTCCTTTCAGCGTTCTAATAAGTCGTCAATGGTTCTCAATTCTTTCACTTTGATCGGTTATGGAAAATGTGTGTGATATTGCCTTGAAAAATGTGCTAAATAGGTCTCTATATTAAAGTAATCTCGAGACGCATATGGTAACACAATTAGTATTTCGGACAATGAAGTAGGCCCTCGTTTGTCACCTAAAAATATTGGCCTGAAAAAGTAGCAAAAAATTATCCCTTTTGTAAACCAAAATTGAGCCGAATAAAATTTTCCCTTTCGTTTGAAAAACCCAAGAAACCCCAATTGGCCCGAAATTGTGTAAGTGGATAATCCCAGAATTTAAGTCCGAAAAGACTGAAAAAAATAGAAATATTAGAAAAAGTGAGCAAAAGCCCGGAAAAAGCACTTATTGACATCATAAGAAAATTTTCCAATTTCGAAATTCCCAATCATCCCCATTTTACCCAATATACCTCCAACCCAATAAAGTCCTAACCGAGTCCTTTATGCGAAATTGGTGACCGAGTGGGGAGCTAAAACACGAAAAGATAATAAAAGAAACCATAAATATGAATTAGAAGCAATGTTCCCGTTTTTATGACCGTAATCCAATGATGAGATGCATTTACCATAAAATTTCCTTCTTTCTATTTGTGTGCGTGAATTTGGCTCCAATACATTTACTCTTATAAATCACACATACCGAGAGAAAATAGCCACCCTTCTGAGAGATTCGTTTGTGAGCGCATCCCATGAGATTTTGAAATCAAAATGAATTTTTAGATAAGTAACGTAATGATCAATCGGTTGAAATTCGCGGTTAAATTTCTGGCTCCACACACGCACTATGATTTGATACTCTTGAACATGAATTGATGATGACTATTTTCTGGAAAAGTTTGAATTGTACAATTTTTGCGTATTTTGAATTTCCCTTGAGTCCAATTTTGTCGGTATATTCGCTGCAAACCCTTACGAGACACAACTCGTCCTACTAGGGTAACCTAGGGTTTTAAAGGCTTGTTGCATACGCTAAATGCAATCGCTTGCTTGCGAAAGAGGTATTCTATCCCATTTTTTGAGTTGGATCATGTTTTGATTCTTTTACATTGCTCGGGACGATCAAAGTTCTAAGTTAAGGGGGTTTGATTAGGCATAAATTTTTCCGAATTTACTCCTTAATTTATAGGTTTTTATTACCTCGCACAACGTAAAACGAATTAGTTTATCTCATATCTTGGCTAACAGTTTCGTCTAATAAGTACCCCGAGTTTCATATATTTCTTATTAATTTTACAGGTTATTATTACATGAAAGGAAGAAAGGAACCAGAAGAAGCAAGAGAGAAGAAAGAAGTCGAAACAAAAGGGAAAAAGCGTAATTTTGACCAGGAATCCGATTGAAGGCCCAAAATAGAAGTCGAAGATCTCGCATTTGTGAACACATAAGAAGAAACGACGTCCCAATTTGATTCTGGATTAGAAGTTATGAAGACCCAAAGATGTGAGAAAATCATGAGATATTGAAGAGAAATTAAAGAGAAGTTGAGAAGACAATCCGGACCAATCTGATCTAATACAAAAATGGATCAGTCCCGGGTCTCAAATCACTGTAACGATGGACGTTTACCAAACCAATTCGGTATCCTAACAAAATGGATTGGTCCGACCCTTAAAATCACTACATAACAACTCGTCTAGCGGACCAACCCGATTTGTTTGGAAAATTTATCTGTCCGGTAGCTGACCAAACCATTCCAGAATGTATTGACTGGATCGATCTGGGACTCGATATTTGATTTGATTTTCTTCTTCTTAGAGATTTGCATGAATCCAACTCCAGTAAATTACGTTGGATATAAATTTCTAACTCCTCCCAGAAAAGGGGGGCTTCTAATTCATTTTTTTAGAGAAGCTTTGTAATTAGCTTAGAGAAGAAATAACAAAACCCTTGTTTAATTCCAGATTGCAATTCAAGTAAATTCATTCCAAGTCTTTCTTTAATAATTGCATAGTTAATTCTTTAGTAGTAATTTCCTTATTCTTCATCTTCCATAACTAGTAAAAATATTTTCTTTCATTGAAAACATATTTTATTTTAGGTTCAATATGTCTGGATAGATTTTTTAGGGTTGAGATGCATGAACTCAACCCGATGTGAGAGTTTCATGTGTATGAAATTAATCCTCTAAACTTAAGGGTTTATTAGACCGTATTGCGTAGCAAACACAACCATTGTAGATCTTTAGATCTCATTTGCTTTGGAGTAATCGGGATGCTTTAGAATGCAATGCGAGTGTAGCTACCACGTTACCGCTTTACTCATCCTCTGATTATATGCTTGGGAGTACTAAAGACTAGGTCTGATTAATCACTTAAATTTATGATTAGTTTTATACTAGCAATACACTAGGGTTGAGGGATTGTATTCCCGGCCTGTTTTTCTCTTCATATTTGTTACCTCATTTTAGTTATGACTTCTTATTTAATTCTTTAGTTCCGTAGTCTTAATATAGTTTCCTTTTACTAGTAGGATTAATTGCAAACCAATCATCTTTTCGTTATTCTTAGAGTTGAATTTAGGTTAACAGTCTTACCTTTGTTATCACGTTCACTCGTCCTAGTTCCCTGAGGATTCGATACCCAGACTCGTCGCTATACTCGATAAGAGTGTAGTTAAAGTTCAGGTTTTTGTATTGTAGTTGGAAGCCTATAACAACGACTAGTTTAATTACACAAACGCTCGATTTCCAACTCGATCACTAATCTTTACTATAAAACAGTTGATGATAACTACATAAATGCATCAATCCATTACCAATCATATGAGGTCGCATTGTTGGGAGGCCTATCAATCATTGCGTTATATTGTAATTGTGAGGATGATTTATTGGCTCTGTGCACCTGTTCGACTCCTTAGGTGGTTCTCGCTATGGTTGATGGGTATCCTGACTGGTGTCCTAAGGTCGCAATGTTTTTTACATCTTTGTTAGTTATCTGCTGCTATCTTTTGGGTTTCCATATCATGTTGCTTTTTCTGTCATCCCACTGTACAGAATACAAGCCTTACTCTAAAAACATAGTGAGGAAATAGACAACCACTCATCAACGGCAATCATTTGGGTATTAAGAATTATTTGACTGACCAATCCTTTGTTCCCACTATGAATTCACCTGCGGGAAAATTCATATCATTAGAACGACTGAAAACATTGAGTACACAAAACATAACACATTTTAGTTACTCAGCATTCTCAGCAATAAAGTTTGGTAATGAGCGACTTTTTATCTGTATAGGCTAACATTGAATGTGTCATATAACAGAACATTAATAAATGTACTGAAGTAGCGTCCTCCTATGTTCTAGTATGATATGAATCAAAGAATGAACTAAATCACTGTAAAAAACTCATAGTTGTAAAAATCACACAAACCATATTAGTACCACAAAACTGGAACTAATTGAATTAGATATTCACCAAACAACATATGATAAGTTTAGTCTGCACATACCTTTCCTCTTTTATATAATCCTCTTCATGCCTGTTTTATATAATACATATGATAAGTTTTCATCACTAAACCTACACATACCATGCCTCTTTTATATAATAAATATGATAAGTTTGAAATAAACATAAATTCCACACTAAACCTGCAGCTAGATATGGACATACGTTTAATTAGGTGAGATAATTCTCTTTCGAATATGGAAGAAAGAAGGATCATTGAAGCTCCAACCGGTCTAGAAAAAGGGAAAAAACATTAAGAAAATTAACTTACAACTCCATGTAAAAATTAAAAATAAATAAAGCCAGAAACTTAATATAGATTCAGGAAAAAGAATAAGAACTTAAAAGAGGAGATCTTTCCCAGCTTTGAAATTCCTCCATGTACTACTCAAACAATTGTGATAACAGGGGTGAAACAGTAACATGTGGTGTTTTGATAATGAAAATCCTAATTTGATAATGAAAATAATAGGGGGTGTTCAATTACCCTTGTATTCCATTTTCCAAAAGACACCCTTTTCCCTATGTTTTTCATATGCATGTTTTGCCCATCAAAAGTAGTGAAGGCTATAATATATTGGGAGGGTTGTAAAAATAACTAAGGCAACGCCACCACTGCGATCACCGTTTTTTTTATAAATTCCCTCTTTGAATTTTCTTTGCCCTTGAATTACAACAATTATTCTCTAATAAGTGATATTGTAAATTTAGAAGTCAATAAAGTTGAATTACCTGCCACTCTTAAATTCTTTACATACTCTTAGAACTCAATTTCTGGACAGCAATCACAGTTCCATTTCCATTTCTTGACAACAATTAAAGAGATAAGCATTTTAGGGAAACTCGCCACTACTACCTGATTGTTAGAACAGGACAAATCACCTCATTTAATCGCCTGATTTTTATATGTGATTGTTCATAATTTTATTCAACTAAAATGAAAAAAAAAACTGAATGTACTTACATATTCAATCCAACCCTCTTTCAAAGAACCCCGGTGCCGCACCACATGTAATATATTAGGGGCATCAAGTATCAATAAAAATATGTAGGCACACAATAAAAATGAAATGGAGTATACATGTTTAGGGTGCTCAAGTATCGTTCTACCTGCAAAAGAAAAAATAAATTAAAAAAACACAAAAAATAATTACATCCCAAAACATAAACATGCATATAAATAAATTTGACATACTTGGTCAAATGATTCATCTCATAGATAAAACTTGAATGATGTGATTTTTAACAGTAGATCTGATATTTATATAAAATGAGGAATACACAACAGTTGGCAAAAACTCAACGCCTAAGATCCAGAAATGGAGTGAGAAAGAAAAGAAAATACCTTAACCGTGTGACCACCTATTAGTTCTTTGATGAAGATGAAGGTAGCTCAGATATGCAAAATGTAAATTATATAAAAAAATCAAACTCAAAAAGCTAAGATACGCTTAGATAATCGTGAGAGATAGACTCGCGCTAGAGGTGACAGTCGTGGAGAATGGTAAGAGAGTTTGTTGTCTGTGGGAGCTTTGGAGGCTGAGGGAGTTCATGAGTGTGGGGGATAAATAAAGAGAGAGAAGGAGATGCGCATGAATGAGAAAAGGGAGGCGGATTGGTTAGGGTTTTGGGTGAAAGTGTTTGGTAGTAACTAATCTCAACCCTCCATTTCTAGCCTTGGTGGCTTCAATTTCAACCACAAAAGTTCCTCCAAACTTATGAACAGTGAAAACACCATTTTAATTTTTTTTTTTTTTTATTATTATTATTATTATTATTATTATTATTATTATTATTATTATTATTATTATATATATATATATATTATTATATTATTATATATATAACATAACCTATATATATATATATATATATATATATATATATATAGGTTATGTCACTACCTATTAAGTGATTGTTTATGTGTGTGAACATACCTATGCTGCCTGCTATCACTTGAGGTTCCGCGTAGAGCGCGATCCCACCTTGGTGAATCCATCGAGGTCTGGATGTGTATCCCAGAACATAGAACCTAGGACGGCTCACTATGTGTCGTGTAATAGAGATACTTGTAGGTCATTTGGTTACATTAGGTATGTGCATAGCCCGATGGCTTAGAACTATGTTCTCTTCCAATTTGTGTTTTTTTATTGAGGGCTCGAAGAGACATTCCAAAGTGACAGTTCTTGATTTGGTACGAGAGGTACATGGGTGTGATAACAGAGTATGCAAGTACCACAAGGGTCATTCCGAGGGATGCTATAGTTGTCTATATTATGAGTGTGAAAAATGTATACAAGGGTGATTAATCGACTTATGTGTTATGGTAAAACTGGTAGATTGTGTATATCTAAATGAAATTTAAGTAGAGAAATATAAATAAATGATTTAATTGTAATATGAGATTAATATTAATCCTTGGTTGTACAGTAACGTATCATATGGGAGGTATCGAGGAGCTAACCATTTTGTGGTTAGTTAGATACGTGGTCTAGTTAGGCTGGGTGGCATAGCTAGGTAGGAGACATTAGGTATGCACTTTAGATGAAAGGTGAGGAACTAAAGGGATTGTATGTGAAACTAACGTGTGTATCTGATAACTTCTTTTAAAATTTGAATTAAATGCTTACAAAATATTTTTGAAAGGTTTTGGGCTCTGACCCTTGTCAAATCTTTTTTTTCCAAAACATATTAGGTGTCCAGGCATAAGAACGCCATGCTTGACGATTTGTTCTAGGGATGCCTAGCTGCAGCATTTGTGGAGGCTTGCCGGGGTTTTTCTTAGACATTTCAATTATTCATTCCTAGACTAGGATTTACTTTCCAACAACTTATTTGCGCATTTTGCTCCTTCAGTTGATGTAGTTATTCATTTATTTGTCAGACGATGTTTGGATTTAGTTTAGTATTTTAGACTTGGAGTTGAATTTTATTTTGGTAACCGATAGTTTATTCAGTATTATTTATTCAACTATTTATCATATGTTTGATGTAGATTATTATATTGTGTGTATGGTTGGGTTATTTTACTTATTTCGCATTTTGTTATATTAATGCAGGATAAAATCTGACACTGTCTTAATTTAACATAGGTGGTTAGTAATTTAAAAGGTTTTTAATTGTGATTCTAAGAATGAACCAAATGAGATTCCTATTTATTTTAATAAAGGACTAATCACCCGTGGTTAAAATAGGTGGGGTGTCACACTGCCTACCTCAAACCCAGTAACCATCAGAGAAAGAGGTGGACCAAGAACCTGACGGACTAAAAAGTTAACAAAATCATGTGCCTCCCTCTCCATGCCCTATTCACTTCTTAGTTGTGCACTGGGCATTGGTTGTCTGAGTTATTGGGCTTCCACCAATGAATGAAGTTTTTGAAGAAGTTGGTAGGGAATCTGCATTCAATCTTAAAGTCATCAGTTTCCCTGTGCCATCAAATTTCAAGTTCCCCACCACGGACTCTTTCGATAGAACCTCAAGTTTGAAGGACCACATCGAACACGGTGAGGAACATATGGAATTTTTGGCTAACCCCAAACAAATAAGGTGTAGAGTGTTCGCCACTATGCTGAAAGGGTAAGCAAGAACATGATTTAATTAATAGACCCCATAATCCATCACCTATTTTATGGACCTCTCCAAATGTTTTGTTCAACATTTTATCATGAGCATAATATAATATAAGACCACCAATCATATGTATAACATTATACATCCTTGGGTTAGGATTATTAAGGAATATTTTGAAGCTTCAATGAAGATTTGCTCGGCATAGATCATCTTGATAAAAAGGTTGATAAATCATCCTTCTTGAAGGGATTATCATGTGGAAATAATATTTATTCGCTATCTAAGAATCCACCCGCAAACATAATAGAGAACATGAGGAAAGTTGAGAAGCGTATCCATGCTGAAGACATTCTTAGAAATGTGCATTTTTGTCGCCCTTTGAAATAGGAAGGATAAGGGAGGTATGAAGAAGAGTTAGGGAAGAGAAGGTATGAAGAAGAGAACATAAAAAGAATGTATAATAAAGAACGAGGGGGAAGAAATCTATAGGCCCTGAGAGGAGACCTCCGATTGCGTCAAATTAGTATTGATAAGTTCACTCCTATCAATACCACTGTAAGAAGGGTTCTGAACATCATAGTGAATCTAAGAATGCTGAAGTGGATGAACAATCTGAAGAACCACCCCACGAAGACCAAGTCCAATATGTACTTCCAGCTCAACAGAGAATATGGCAATGACACTAAAGACTACTTTCATCTTAAGAGTGAGATATAGGTGCAATTGAAGAGAGGATATTTTAGGGAATTCACCCAAATGGGTGGGGGACCATCGATAGGAAGAGCGGGATATAGAGAGGCAAGATGAAAGAAGAAGGATCTGACCCAAAGATATAGAACCAATGAGGGAAGATGAAAAGGATGTAATCGTTGTCGAGGAGGGAAGGGTAATCGACATGATATTTGGGGGGTTCACAGTCGTAGGGGAGTCATCATTGGAAGTGCAAATCGATAAAACCACCGAAGACTAGGAAGATGTTATTTTCACACCTCAGGATTCTAGGGACCTCATCACACCCCGTGATGATCCTCTAGTGATAATAGAAGAAATATCTAACTGGATAATAAAAAGGATTATGATCGATACAGGAAGCTTGATCGACCTGATCTACTATTAATGATTTAAGCTACTAAAAATCAAAGGATTTCTCCTATGGATAGTGCGTGGCCATTTATTGAGCTTCCATAGAGAGCAGGTATACGCATAGGTATCAGTAGAATTACCATTCACCATAAGAAGAGGTGAACGGTAAGTCACCCTTAAGGTGGAATTCCTAATGCTCTTATCTCCATTATCCTGCAATGTACTCAAAATGTGAATGAATGCTTGCCGACAAAGTCCCTAACCATTCAATTCCAATGGCAATTGGAAAAGGGACAGTGCAAAGAATCCAGTCATGGGCCCAAAATTGATATTTCCCATCCTTGAATAACAAAAGGGAAACCTTTAATGTCCATTGGTTGGAACCTAGGGAAGAGACTGCCATAGGGTCTCTGGTGGAGGATCTAATACCTATCCCTGTACAAAGGTTATCCAGCTGGAATAGTGTATGTAGGCTCGTCGCTACCATAATAAAAGAGAGAAAGATTGACCCTTTTTTTAAAAGAACACCATTTGATGTTAGCATAGAGTAATGAAGACATATCGAGCATTAAATCATTGTTAATAACCCACTAACTGAAGGTCGATCCAGGCAAGTGGCGTGTATATAAAAAGAATAGGACATTGGCTTCAGAGAGGAATCAAGAGGCCCACGTTAGGAATACAAATGGAAAATTAATACTATGCATGGACTACTTCGGTTTCAACGACACATGCCTAAAGGATTCAAATATGTTCCAAAGAATTATTCCCTTATAGACACTACAGTGAGCCATAAAACACTCCCCACATTGGAGGCATACCCCAGGTACAACTAGGTCCGAATGCACCTGTAGGACAAAGAAAAGACTTTATTTATGACGGATCAGAAAACCTATTACTACAAGGTAATGTCATTCGTATTGAATTTTTTTAAGGAAACATACCAACATTTATTCAATCAAATATTTGAAGATAAAATAGAAAGACGTTGGCTATCTATGTTGATGACATGTTTGTAAAAATTATGAAGGTGGATGAATACATGGAAGAGTTGGAGGAGACATTCAAGATCCTATATTGGTACATGATGAAGCTAAATACCTGCAGAATTTAGAAATTTTATAGGGTTCATGGTGACACCATCGTGATAGAGGCAAATCGTAAAAATATCCAGGCAGTTCTTAGCATGAGGATCCAGAGAACAGTGAAGGAGGTACAATCCCTGACGAGAAGAGTGGCGAAACTGAACTGATTCTTGAGCAAGGTCATAATAAGTGCATTTCATTTTTCTAAACACTGAAAAAGGTGTTTATCTGGATGGACAAGTGCGAACATCCTTTTCAGGACCTAAAAACCTACCTAATGGATGTTCCTCTACTGTTAAAACTGAAGTCGAGAGAGGAACGATACATTTACCTTACCATTTCCTCAATGGCGGTCATATCAATTTTGATCAAATATGATGAGTTAACCTAACATCCTATATACTATGTAAGCATGGTGTTTAGTGGGCTAAGGTGAGATACCTGATAATAGAAAAATTGGCGTTCACCTTAATCATAATAACATGAAAGCTATGAATGTATTTTTAATCATACACAATAGTTGTTTTAATAGATTTCAATCTAAGGATGGTCCTCCATAAACCAAAAGTCTCCGCAAGAATCATGAAATGGTAAGTGGAACTAGGAGAATTTGACATATAATACAAACTAAAGCTTGTGGTAAAGGTGAGGGCCTTTGCTAATTTTTTCATGGAATTCTTAGATGAAAGAAGGGGGAATGCGATCCAACAAATTAAAAAAGTTAAACGAATTTGGACAATCCTTGTCGGAAGGATCATCAGCAAGGAAGGATATGGGGCTAAATTTATTATCAAAACACCTGAGGGTGCCAATGTGGAATCCGTATTATAATTTAACTTCACGAATTTCAATAATGAAGTTGAGTATGAACCAGTAATAGAAGGATCGTGACTCTACCTCTCCATAAATGCGAATCAAGAAGAATTTTTAAGCATTTAGAACGTGGTAGCCTAATATGTGGTAGATGACTATGAGGCGAAAAGAAAGAATCTGATATATTATTTGAAGAAATTTAAATAGGTAGCAAATTATGACATTGAACATAAAGCACATCCCTAGGGAAGAGAACACTAAAGCTAGCCACAACACAAAGCTGGACTAAACCAATCATGATAATTTACTATTGGAAATCTTATACCGGCCAAGTATCCACACTAAAGAGGAAGGAGTTATTGGGATAATAGAGTTTCCCTAGCTAGATGGATTAATATATGTTGTTCACTAAAGAGGGGACACTCCCATACAATCTCATAGAGGTTCAAAAAGAGTACATCAAGGCCACAAAGTATCTATTGTATGAAGTTGTATTATACCGCAGAGGATACTCGAGGTTAATCCTTCAATGTGTCCACCCTATTGAAGCAAGAAATGTCCAGACCAAGTTACACAAAAGAGACTATGAAGGGCATCGTGGTGGAAGGATCTTGGCTTAAAGATCACTTATAAAGGGATACTATTAGCTGGTGATGAAAAAGGATGTTAAAGACTATGTGAGGACCTATGCCAGATGCAAAAGAATCACCAATGATATTCACCAACCGACCAAAGAATTGGGAGTAATTATCTCCCCCTGATCGTACATATTAGGGGGGATGGATATACTCGGCTTGTTCATAATTGGTAAAGGTCAGTACAAGTACCTTTTTATATAAATCTATTATTTCACCAAGTGGGTGGAAGAAGAGATGCTGGCCAAGATCACCGACCAAAATGTTCATTCGTTCCTTTGGAAATTCATTATCAGTCGGTTCGGTGTACCCAACGATATCATCACAAACTACAGAAGATAATTCGATAGCGTCAGCATTGACAAGATGTGTTACCAATTCAGAACTAAACACTACTACTCAGCTCCAAGACACCCCAGATGCAATATTCAGGTCAAAGTCATGAACCGAACGCTCCTCCAATTGAATAAGACAGAGCTAAGCAACTCCAAAGGCCTATGATACCCTAAAACACTATAAATTATATCTCAAGCAACATCATGCCTACTAAACTAAGTAGATATATTTCCATTGTTTTTAAACAACTAATCATGGAGTGTTAAAGATGAATCAAATCAAGTTTTGCAAGAGTTTCTCACGAAGGATACTAGACTAAATTTTCAAGATTTGTTCTCTCTCAATTCAAGTCAAGTTTAAATTCATCTTTGGAGGCAAATTGTTATCTACTCCCCTCATTTTATATATAACAATGTTAAATTTCATCGAAACCCTTATTGTAGTATTAAAATCAGTTATAAACCTTTATATATTTGAGACTTCCTAGTGTATAATATTAATTAGGTGAAATTGATTATCCTCACATGTTTAATATTAACATTTATCCTAATTAATGTGAGAAATTTAATAATGAACCTCTAATAGTAAATTTATATTTTCAGGTTTGATGTTTCATCTTGGATTTATGATTAATTGGATGATATGATGAGTGATTTGGATGTATTTAAAAAAGAACATACCCAGTGCACATGACTCCCGCTTAACTGTGGGGTCTGGGAGTGGCAACTGTTAGTCGACCTTACCCCCGTATATGGAATAGCTGATCCCAGGTCTTAAACCGAAGATCAACTACACTTCATTAAATTCTTAAATTCATGTTCTTAGTAGGGATTCACCTTAGCATTATGAATAGTAAATTTCGTAACGACTACCTCATTTATGAGAGTTTAGTATGTTGACTTTTATTTATGGCATAGAAAATTATGAGTATTCATTATCAGTGATTAAACTACGTTGAAACTCTTAAAATATTAATAAAAACCTTATTTTGACTTACACTCTTGGAAAGTGGAATATGACAAATTTTTGTAAGAATTCAATGTAAACCCTCTATTACTTTTATTATGTTACTAAAAATTAATTGATCAAACATATGAATTATATGGAGTGCGGGATATATTTGTCTTGGCTTGCTTGATTATGTATATTATGGCTTGTGTTGAATGTATTACGATTGGGTTTGAAAGTTGGATATTTAATTTGCTTAATCACTTAATTAAATTCACACTAATAAATTTTAATTAAATAAATGTATTAATGAATACCCTATACAAATGGAAGTTTATTGGGGGGTTCCTTGTTTGGATTTTATTTTTAGTAGACGTCCCATGCATGGAGTTTATAAACGAGTAATAATGGTGAATTTAGAACCTTTAAGTGATATTACACCACTTTATTTCAATGCTTCGGTTTATGAGTAATTCAATGTTACACATCTCACCATTTAAGTTCTTAATATAATGGAATAATGCAAGTCTTAACTATTTATATAAAATGACCCGAAAAGTGGGTGAGTAAATTGATGTAATGATTCTTCATAAGTTAAGATTAAAACTTGAAACATATTTATGAATGAATTACTAAATGTATATTTCGGGTGTGTGCCAAGAAAAAACACTGTTATGTTAGAATACTTGAGAAGTTGGGTTTAATATGGACTTTTAGTGCATCAGTGTGTTGTGTAGTTTTGAAATTGATAATAAGTGGCGATGGATTTTCTGTCACTTTGAAGCATGTGGCTACCGGATGTGTGACAGTTCTTCATGGATGTACCACATGTTTTTTGAGATGGTTCGGAACAAGGTTTGCATGCGAGTAACGCTATAATTAATTATGAGGCTAAATAATTGATGAAACTAATGAGTTAATTAAATGCATTGTGATGTTTTATGACATACATTGGGCAATCATTATTGATTATATAAACTATGAATTTTCCATTTGTATGCATATCTAATTTGAGTTGTGTAGCTTAGCAAATTGTTAGTGTTTTGTACCATTTTATTGGTGATGAATTTATAGGGGCTAGAGCTAGTCCTCCAGCTTGGACTACCTCTTCTCCAACTAGAATATATTCTCCATTATCATCTCTTGGCATTTCCATCTTTAAAGATCTTTGTATATCCATATCTTGGTAGACTGTCATTTATAATTTCAGTTGTGTGAGTTATAGTTTTGGGGTTAGATTGCATGTATATTGGATACCAGGACTTGGCTTGTATAATTGAGATTTAGTATTGTCTTGTTTATTTGGGAGTTGGTTGTTTAATAGTAGATCTCTCTCTCACTCTATTATGGTTTTGATACATCTTTATGAGGTTTATTTTTTAGGATTTTCATACCGCAATCCATATTTGTCAAATGTTTTGTTTGTTCCTTACAGATTGAGAATTGTATTTAATTTGTGTTATGATGTTGTATATTTCTAAGTTGAGAATTGATCAATATTCATTTTGAAATATGAGGGTTTCTACCGTTTGTATTAGAGAAAACTCTTAGGCCTCGAGGGTTATATGTTCTCTTAGAGTTTTGTGTTGTATTGTTTAATACCTAACTTTCTTGGTACTCTTATTTATGTATCTTTGTTATGATTTTTATCTTAAATTTTAGATGGCATCGAACAAAAAGACACGCATAACTATTCGTGGTGCACGAGATACTCCCATAGCACCTCCACCATGGGCATCAATAATTCTAACCATTCTAGAACCCGATGCACAAGGGTAGTACCATTTTGGGCCCTAATATCTTCTTTGCATTGATTGTCCAAGTAGTTTAAGCATCATTGGGGGAAGTTAGATAAGAGATACCTCCCACAACACCTGGGTCAATAGCACTAGACACTATGAGATGGGAAAAGATTCCGGAAGACTTTATGAAGAACAACCCTACCATATTCTTGGGCTCTACTGATCTTATACTTACGAAGTAGCAGGGATAAGACATCAAGTGACATCTGAGGCTGTTGGATCACATCGAGGTACAAAATGAGGCTTTCAATACATTCTAGTTGATTGATGAATCTTGATAGCAACACTGGAAGAGTTTGACATCAGTTCAGAATAGAGAGAGGTCGAGTTATGTGGAGTTCACGACACGATTTGATGCTAACTATTTCCTAGAATTAGTTTGGGACTGGAATAAAACCAAATTACTTCTTATTTAGGAGGTCTTCCTCACAGTGGAAGAATATGATTGAGATTTCATTATCTTTTAACTCTTTTCACCCAAGGAGGTAGTATTAGAGAAGAAGAAAATCAAGCATGTTGTGAACTAGATAGATTGGACCATTAGACAGGTCATTATTCGCAATTTGGTCTTTACCACTTATACTCAAATGGTGGACGATACTCTCATGCACTGTTCGGACAAGAGAGGGAACAATAGGAAATTGGTGAAGATAGAATAGTCTAGTGGGATTAAGGAAGAGTCTAGTTTAGGAGGTTAGTGGTGTGGATTTCAGGGCATGTATGACTAGGGTCAATGGAAGCATTTGAGACCTGGGTAAGAGATGCGCCAGAAGTAGTTTCAAGTACTCCCTCGGATCGGACGGGTCAGCCACAACAACAACCAAATAAAAGAGAGAATAAAAGGAACTTACAAACAATATAAGTGTGTATGTTTTTATCATATAAGGATATGGGACACAAATCTCGAGTTTTTTCATGTTCTGGAATTCTGGTGCAGTGGCATAGGGATAGTATTGACAACATTACTTAAAGTCCCAGTAGAAATAGTCATTGTATCTCCCTGAACATCTTCCAGCATCAAGTTAAAAACAAACAGCGACACTTACCGCACCCCTAGTTGCATAGAATCAGACCTAGCTTTAGTACAATAGGGATTATTAGATTGTACACCCCAATAAGTGGGTTAGCTAGGTCTAGGTAATGGATGGTACATTTTAAATTTTTATCACCTTAGCTAGAGTTTCATTTATCACCAGCGTCACACACTCGTTTTCATCATGTAATTTTATGAGACTTACGGTTTATTGCTTAAACCTTGTGATAGGTATTTATCTATATCTACTCTGTTATATGTATCTAGTCATATTTTGGAAACTTGTGCTAATGTGGAGATAGGCATTGGTAGATTATTTTTTGTGGCAGACTTATTGGTTCTAGAATATCCATTCTTATGATGTGATCTTATCTATGGATTTTTTGTTTAAGTATGAGGTGAACGTATAATGAAAGGATTGTACTATTATTTTATAATACTAGGTCAAGAGATATATATTGTAGCTAGGCCTAGGCCATAGGTGGTGCCATGACACAATTATATTTTATTAATGATAAAATGCGGGAGGAAACGATTGTTGCATTCGAATCGATAATGATTTTTCGGTATTTTTTTAGTATTTCAGAAGGTTTTTGTGGTTTTTCCAGCTCGATAGATTGACTTTATGATTGACTTGGCTCCCGACACTAAGACGATAGCCAGGGCTCCATGTCGGATGACTCTTTTGGATATTAGGGGATTGAGGGAACAGATTAAGCAGTTTTTAAAGCAGAGATTCATTTACCGTAGCACATTGCCATGGGGATATACCCTCCTCTTTGTGAATAATATAAATTGTATTCTAATGTCGTGTATTGACTGTCGCGAGTTAAACAAGGTAACGGTGAAGAACAATAACCCTTTGTCGAGTACAAATGATTTTGTTTATCAGTTATAGGGCCCCTTTATTATTTTTAAAGATAAATTAGCTTTCAGGTTAACAAAAGTTAAGGCTACGGGAGTAGGATGTACGAAATACTTTGTTTTTGACTCGTTATGGTTCCTACGAGTTTAGGGCCATACCATTTGGACTGACCAATACCTTGTTGTGTTCATGCAATTGATAAATTAGGTATTCTGAATGTATTCAGATCAACGTATCACCATTTTTATTTGTAGACCAAAGAGGAGCACGTCGAGCATTTGAGAGTTACACTTCGGACACTGTTGGAGCACAGTTGTATGTCCCAAACTGAAGCGAGTGTACCCTGCTGCTGCGCCTCAAGAGTCACCCACCCCTATCTCCTAATCTAAATATCGATCGCTGTGGCCTTACGAACTATAGTCGCTAACTCCTTAGCACCCAAAACAACTTGGCCTTGCCTCTCCTGAATTGCAGGTCGAGAAACCGAACCCTCTCTCCTATCTCTAGATCTCCTAGTGTTCCCCATCTGAAAAGAATAGAGCAAACAACAATTAGACTCAGAATAATTAAGATCTCAAATCATTGAAAGGAATCCAAGATAGGTATTATGGAAGATAGAACAAACTCACAATCTAAGATACCTTAGACCATGCTCTGATACCATCGATAACATCCTACACATTCTGGTAAGCGAGGTGGCCTGCCACTGCCAAACTACAATGTGTGTAACTAAATAAGTTATCATTCTCTGGATCTAACATATATATGAGAAATTTAGAAACAATCCACATGATAATAATCAAATTTATCCAACGAATATAACTATTCATGCAATATGAAATTCTATGACTATGCTATCTCCAAAATAAATCCAACTCCAAATAAAAATAACCCAGATGAAATAATCGAACTATAAGTATCTGATAGAAACCATAAACAACTGTGGAACTGATTTCCCCCACCAAATCCTCAAATAAAAGTCTCATAATGAAAGCGAAGGAATGGAAAGTAAATCTAAATTACTAAAAATAAATCTCCAATTGCATCTCCAAAAATATCTCCAATCACTCCTATGCAGCTACTCTAGCACTATACCTGAATTTTTAGTGAACACAATGGGTCGCATCACCCAACACGAATACCAGATACTCCTCCTAATTAGGGTCCATAAACTCAGACAATAGCCTTATTCATGATAAACATCACAATATAGTATTTTAAATTAAACAAGATATATTAATCACGCGAGTAAAAAGAAATACCACTATTTAAACCCATAATTACGCCACCCCAATTTTCAGGTTCAATTATGATATATCAACATCTAGGTATGTTAAGGATACTAATTCACTTTCCAGAATTTAATTAAATTAATTCAACTCCTGTAACTACTTCACCCTACTAGTATAACTACTTCACCCTACTATGGGTCCTGCACATACTCCTAACCCGCCTAAGCTCTACACCACTCATATCCCCTAACTATAGCCAGTTCAACCAATATCGTTAGTATTGCACATACTTGTGAGGTTCCATGCACGACACATCACTATAGTTAGCTCGCTTGTATTCAGTCATCCCTGCACATATTCATTATGCCATACACACCCATATCGCTATGGCCAGTTGGCCTGTATTCCGTGAGCCATGCACATACTCGCGACAAAAAATTCATTTCAATACCCGTTCTAAGACTTAGGCATTAATTTTTAATTTTCCCAAGTTATCGTTATATTCTGTTATCCCCACCCTTTTTTCGAGAATAAATTCCTCAACCTACCCATACACCCATACCCATAGGTCTAAAAAATGCAAGGGCATCCTAGCCTAACATTTAAGAAGAATATCTGCAACTAGCTACCACCTCGCCTCTCACCTAGTCTCACAGTCCAACAAAAATGACGTACAAATCAATCCCATCCCGAAATCATCCATCTATAAAAACCCACACTATTTATTCCCATATTTAGAAAGCGTTATCAACAACTAAGGCCTACCTATTTGTCCCATACCTAATAAGCAACCTAAAAATAAGGTGAGAGCACTAACTACCCCATCAATCTGGTCTTCCCCGCAGTGTCAATTATTAATCATATTAACAAATCACATGACATATTTTCAACTTATCACCACAATTATTTTAAATTACTCACAAGATCACTATTTATGCAATCTATGTCCGCTTAATTAATATTAATTAGACAATTCATTTTCTTGTCAAATTATCGAATTTCTATTCATATGCGTAATTTTGAGAGCATACAATAATAAATTTCTATTCTAAATGATGCACAAAATTAATGTGATTTTATATTTCGAAATCAATTTATAACGTCACTACAATTTATTCTACACGCGAGTGTTATAGTTTCTAACGAAATCCCAACCTCTAAGCTAAGCATGCAAGGATTTTGAGTCTTAAATCGTATTAGAGATTTTAATAAAAATAGTCCCAAATTTAGTTTCACTTTCCCTAATTAGTCATTCTAATTTATATTAATAAAACAATAATTAGTGCTTAGGCATCATTTAAAATGCATAATACCAAAGGGGAACAATAGCGATATTCATGCCTGTAAAAATTGTTTGAAGAATATGATTTGATGGTTGTGTTCCTCTTGGGAAAACAATGAAAACATGTTCTTGAATGATCTTGAGAAAACCCTTTTTATCTCTCCAAATCTTGGGTTGAAAGTTGATTTAAATGGGGTTTAGGTTTTGCATAAGAGAGAAAATGAAATTATAGGAGACTACTGATTTCTGAGAAGGCTAAAATATGTTTTAAAAGTCCTAAAATCGTCAATTTGTGTTTATATACCAAAAATAATTTGATTCCTACACAACTCCTAAAAGAAAGAGTTTTATTTTTTTAAACGAACAAGGCGAACCGGTTTGCCCCTCCCTGCGAACCGATTCGGATATCCTGACACCAAAAAAAATTCCCTTGTTTTTTATAAAATTCGAAACTTATTTTAATTCGGATTTCAATTCCAATCAAAATTTCTTTTTTTAATATAAATCAAGATCAATATTTTTAAATATGAAAAATAATTAATCTAAAAATTTATTTCACCCAAATTTTTTAATTCCTAACAGATTTTATGTTTTAAAAACACATGGTGTTACAACGATGATGTCCAACGATATGTTGTCCACTTCCTCTTAGTAATGCGTAAAGGATGAAGTGTACGTAATAGTAGTTGATGATCCCCCTCCACCATCTGATATGCGCTTCACTGTGAAACAAATGTAGTAACATTTTGCTCCATCCTAATCGACCAATACTCTCTTCTAAGGTCTAGGTACATCTTATCCCTAATGGAATGCACCAAAAACTATCATTTGTAGACCTCCTACATGACGGTCCTCTGTAATTATTTATCTTGAGGTACGACCAAACTCCCTTTGTACTATAATCCACTATCTATAACAATCGTGTAAAGAGGTAAACTGGTGGATAAAAGATCGACCCTTTTTTCTTTATATGCAACATCATCTTGTAGTGACCGAATCGCCAACATGATGACATCGAGAGTACGAGTTAGCATCCCAAAGAAAGCATTGGCGACCTTGCTAATCAACTGAAAGGATCTTACATTGGTCAATTGAGAGTAGAAAAATTATCACGCGGTCATTGACTCAAATCACCTTCCATTAATTTGGCCTTCTCCAAGTGATACCAAATTCTAAACTAGTAGTCCTTGATGAACTCGAACCACTATCACTGATGCAAGTTAAGTCTTTATGTGTGAACAAATATTAAGACTATTGTGATCCTGTAGAGCCTAAACTTCTCACTCTTCAAATAATGTGTCTAAATATGTAGTGACACCACTACTATGACTAAATCAAAATCATGTGTCAGATAGTTCACATCATGAGGCTTTAACATCCGATACGCATAGGCAATATGATGATCCTCCTTCTTTAACACCATACCTAATCTATTAGGGAAGCTTCGGTGTGAATCAAATAATCAACCCCACTTTTAGGTATAGATAAAAGGGAAGACAAAGTCAACATCTTCTTGAGAGTGTTGAAATCAAAATGACACCTCCTAGTACAAACAAACTGAATGCCCTTCGAGTCAACATGGTCAACGATCCCTCAATCTTAGAAAAACATCGAATTAATCATCTATAAAAATTAGCGAATATAGAGAAGCCATAAACTGCTATAGGTGTTGTGGGTTATCTCTAATGCAACACTACCAAGAAAATATTTTGGTCCCCCCAAAATCCCGACTCTGAAACTATATGACCCTAAAACTCACCTCATGTCTCTAAAACTCAATCTTTTGGAATATAGCCAAGGTGAGAGCCAATTTTCATAAGGGCAATCTTCTCACCTTCGCAGGGGGATCTGACCCAACTACTGCTCAACAATAAAGGAGAGATATGGAGAGGAACTTAAGGATGATAGATTGTATAGATGTGCATAAGAAGATGTTGGCTACATTCAAGGTGATCGGAGATGCATATCAATGGTGGGAGAGTGTCACCATATCTGAGGATAGGTATCGCTTGATCTATTGAGACTTTCTGGTGAAGTTTAGCAAAAAATATTTCTCGTATTCAATGAGGATTACGAAAAAGAGGGAGTTTTGGGAGTTAGAATAGGATTCAAAATCAGTTGCTGAGTATGAGCAGGAGTTCACCAATCTGTCGATGTTTATAACAGAGCAAGTGAACATAGAGTTAAGAGAAGAAGGAATGTTTCATCAAGGGTCTATCATGGTCTATTAAATAGGTAGTGTTGGGGAATTCGGTGTACACTACTTACACCCATGTGGTGTACGTCACACTATTGTTTTGGGAAGAGGAAGTGAACTATAAAAAGGAGTTGGTACAGGGACAACAGCCAAATGGTCAAGGAGGGAAGAACAAGGGTCGCAATGACTAGCCGTGGAAGAGACAGTGAGCAGGTCGAGAGCAGTAAGACTTTTAGAAAGGTAATGGTGATGATGCTAAGAATCAACACCACCAGGTAAGGTGTTTTCAAGCTCAATATATGAATAACAATGGCAACACAGCTATATAAAGAGATAAGAGAAGGAGATGATAATATGAGGAATCAACACCGGAATATAGGTGGTTCAGCCAATCTGGCCTACGTCCACTGTGAGTGTGTGAGTAATATCACTGAATGAAGGCACTAATGGCCATGGATATAATTCTCTCAAGCTTTCTCTCTCTACAGTATATTTAGACAAGAGTTTCAGCTAGGGTTTTATAACTGGGATCCTTTTGCAAGGTAGGGGATGACCCCTATATATAGTACCAAGGGGGTGTAGTGTACCCCCCATGCATTCAATGAGCATGAGTGTGATATCCTCACCAATGTGGGAGTGCCATCTGTCACTGTCACCTGTAAGGAATGATGATGAAATATTCCCCCCATGTGTGGAGAATAATCTTGTTACAACTGATTTGTGCCCATGTGTCCTTATTCAAATGTCAACAGATGCTCGGCCGCCATATTGGTGGGTGACCTCGGCCTGGGAGAGGCCGAGCTGTAAAGGCTTGATGTCCGTTCAATTCGAGATGTATCATAGGGAGTCTCGGCCTCATCTCAGCCGAGATATTATGCTGGGGTCATCCCCAGCCGAGGTTGGACATATAGCGTGCTGATGATTACTATGTCTGCTTCTTTTCACCTCAGCCCAAGCCGAGGTTGGACTGGCTCCATGTTGAAGGTTACCAAGGCTCCTTGTCACCTCGGCCTACTCTCGGCCGAGGTTGCCATACCCAGGTATACGAGCATGCTGTTGATGCTTGTGATGCGCACAGTGTCCATTGAACATGTAGGTGATAGTGTCGGACTGGGCCGACCCTGGTCCGGCCGAGGGATGATATCGTGGGCCCATGGCCTATCTTGGGTCGATGAATATCTCGGCCATCATCTCGGCCGAGGTTAGTGTCTCTAGGCCGAGGATACACTTGGGGTATATCAATCACCCCCCAGCCCTTAGTCATATGCGAGAGCAAGTGGCTAGGGGATTACTTCCCCTCCGAGGCCTGTTCGTCCCAAGCTAATACCTGCATGACACCTGTCCCAAGCTAGAGCGTGTGAACTTGGCTGGCGTGTGCTGTCAGTTGTCCCTTGGGTTTCCCAAGGCAATAATGGGCCTTGGGAAGCGTGCCCAAGTACTTAAGGGTTTGAACCCTTTCCTTTTCTCTTTCTTCTCCATTTCGTTCCTGCGCTCAAACAGTTCTTGTGATTTCTCTCTCTCCAAAGCTTCTTCAATCAGCGCTATTCTGCAGAGTTTCTTGCGAGTTTTTCTTCGCTTCATTCATCGATTCATTTCCAGGTACCTCTTCCTTTCCATTTCCTTTCTTTCTGGTATTTGTTTTGCATTTTCCGGCGTGTTTTTGAGTTTTTCGGTGAGTCTTTGAGTTTTCCGGTGAGTTTTTAAGTTTTTCGACGAGCTGGGTTTGCTTCAAACTTCCAAGTTTGATCCTTAAATCCCTTTATCCTATAAGCAAATCATGTTTGTAGATTAGGAAGTTATCCCAAGTTTAGGGTCGTCCTCTGATGCTCAGACCTTTATACCAACTTCTTGAGGATTTCCCTTCTCTCAGAGAGAAGACCCTAGAAAAGATTAGGCAGATAGAGAGAGCTCAGGAGGAAGCTCGTAGATCACAAGAGTTTCCTATTAGACCTATCTTTCCCCCACCACTCAAGGTGGTATATCCTGATCCCCCTGAGAACTTCTATAAGACAGAGGTCTCTGCTAACCCATTGCCGATGTCTGAGTCTGAGTCTTCTACCTCAGACCCCATGTATGTGGACTCCTTCCAAGAAGCCATGGATTTTACACCTCGTCCTGATCAGGACCCTGATCAGGCCAAGGTATCTAGTCGAGCTTAATCCCAAAATGGCTCAAGCACCTCAGATTCTTCTTGAGAGGTTGAACTTGTTGAGCCAAGTGTGGCTGTGCCACCCATTCTTGATGCCATCCCTCTGTTGGCCGTTACAGGGGCTGAGTTCGCTCAAAGATTCCCTGGTCACGCATCTACGTCTGCTCCAGCCGATGTTGAACTTGACGATGATGAGGATGCTGAAAGTGATGTTGACATCTCTGAAGCAGCCGAGTTCGAGAGCACAGTTACTGAAGTGGATCTTTTGCACTTCAGATATTTATACTCCATCAGTCCCTCAATCAAATTAAGGAGACCTCTGAGGGAAGAGAGGGCCTACCATGGCCGATATGGAGAAATCTTCTTGTACGAGCAGATGTTTAAGTTAGGGTTTCGCCTACCCATTCATCCTATCATCAGATCCATTCTCTCTTTTATCAACTTGGCCCCCTCGCAGCTCTCTCCCAATGCCTGGAGAGTCATTATAGGGGCCATTATCTTGTGGAGGGCAGTCCACCACTCTGACCTCCCAGTTCAGGTCTTTGCTGGTTGCTATGTCCCAACCTCGGCTAAAAACCATCCGAGCTACTATCATTTCGTGGGTCGGAGGCCTGAGAAGAAGATGCTCCAGGTGACTCAGACCTCAAATCACAATTGGAAGCCCCGAAATTTTTTCGCCTCAGGGCCATGGGAATTCGGCTCATCTGTTCCCTCTTCCACTCTTGGGTCGAGGATACCCCTCAGATGGGGTAAGGTCACCATGTCTACAAGGGCCGATCCTGGTCTAAGTCTTCAAAACATCAAAAAGGTGAAGGCCCTGCAAGACCAAGGGGCACATGGTCTGTTTGTCAAGTTCGAACATCTGCTGACCCCCCAGTATCTCTCGGGGACGAGCTTGTGTGGGAGTCCCCTTGCCGACTTTGGTAAGGATTTTTCTTTTTAAGTCTAACCTCTGACCTCATTCATATCTGATCTCTGACCCTTATCTTTTAACTTTTGCAGAGAGACCACCAGGTATCCCAGACGAACTGTGGGAGATGGAAGCTCCGAGCTTGGCAAGGCTTGCAAAGAAGGCTGGTCTGAACGCTCCTCCTCCAGCTCCCTCAACATACAAATCCAAGAAGAGGGCCCTTGAAGCCCATCCCTCTGAGGATCAGAGGCCGACAGTGAGGCAAAAGAAAGCCTCAGATGCTGCACTTCCAATTTCTTCAGCCGACATCCTGACGGCTCATCTGGAGCAGCAAAAGTTGACCGATAGTGTGGTCGGCAACAGCAGGCAGGCCATGGACGCACTCGCCTCTATGATGACCGAGGCCAACAAACGTTTCTACAGAGCCATGGACACTTCCCTGCTGGTTGAGTTCGGCCTTCACAGAGCCGTCTAGGTACGATTTGTTCCTTTGTCAAATTTTTATAAGTGCAACGTCTGACTTTTCTCCTGCTTAACCTCTTCATTAAATGTGCAGGGAGTGACTGCCATGTATCAGCTATCGAACTGGACAATGAGGAAGTTTCCCCTTATCCAGAAAGGGCAAGATGCCGAGAAGGTTGAGAGTGCCCTGAATGCCGAGGTATACCGTCTGAAATCAGAGCTACAGACCTCTGAGAATAAGGTCAAGGGCTTGGAGAAATAAGTCTCTCTTCACGCTAAAGCCCTGAAGGCCAAAGATGACGCTCTATAACAGAAGGTCAGCGCGGTAGTCAAAGTTGCCCTTGAGGATGCCACTCCCAAAATAATTTCTAAATATAAAAGTTTAGACGAGTTTTTTGGTTTTGGCTTTGAATATCTTGAAAGAGGTATCAAGGCCACTACTAGATGGGCTGAAATCCGAGAGAAGGAGGTTGGCACTCTAAAGGCCTCTGATTTTGTGGGTCTCGGCTTTGCCAACCCTCAGTTCACAAAATCCCTTTAAGAGGTAGAAGACGAGGCTGCTACTCCAGCCGAGACTGCAACTCTGGGAGGGACTGAACTCGGAGGGACTGACCCTGCTGATGATGTGGCCGAGGTGACCAACGCTGATCAAGTCAACCCAGCCGAGACTGTCAATGCTCCCCCCTCAGACCTTTAACTTGTAACAAATTTATATTTTGTAACTTGTAATTTTTAACTTGTAACTTGTAACTGAACTTGTAATTTGTAACACCTCTGAATGCTATATGATCTTTTCCTTTTTCTGAATGGAAATCTCTTCTCTTATTTTGTTGTGGTGTTCTTGTTTATATTGTCAATAATTCTGATCTTGCAACTGAATTGCTATTAGGCTCTGAAGTCATTTCATAATATGCTCTCCTCATAATAGTTTTCACCAAATTAATGATGTTAAGAGTCTGAGGTCCTCTGCTAAGGTGTCTGAGCTCAGACCTCGTCACCACCGAGTGATGTTATGAGTGTTTGAGGTCATCACCTAAGAGGTTATCCCCATAATAATTTTCACCAAATTAATGATGTTAAGGGTCTGAGGTCCTCTGCTAAGGTGTCTAAGCTCAGACCTCGTCACCACCGAGTGGTGTTATGAGGGTCTGAGGCCATCACCTAAGAGGTTATCCCCATAATAATATCACCAAACTAATTATGTTAAGGGTCTGAGGTCCTCTGCTAAGGTGTCTGAGCTCAGACCTCGTCACCACCGAGTGATGTTATGAGGGTCTGAGGTCATCACCTAAGAGGTTATCCCCATAATAATTTTCACCAAATTAATGATGTTAAGGGTCTGAGGTCCTCTGCTAAGGTGTCTGAGCTCAGACCTCGTCATCATCGAGTGATGTTATGAGGGTCTGAGGTCATCACCTAAGAGGTTATCCCCATAATAATATCACCAAACTAATGATGTTAAGGGTCTGAGGTCCTCTGCTAAGGTGTCTGAGCTCATACCTCGTCACCACCGAGTGATGTTATGAGGGTCTGAGGTCATCACCTAAGAGGTTATCCCCATAATAATATCACCAAACTAATGATGTTAAGGGTCTGAGGTCCTCTGCTAAGGTGTCTGAGCTCTGACCTCGTCACCACCGAGTGATGTTATGAGGGTCTGAGGTCATCACCTAAGAGGTTATCCCTATAATAATATCACCAAACTAATGATGTTAAGGGTCTGAAGTCCTCTGCTAAGGTGTCTGAGCTCAGAACTCGTCACCACCGAGTGATGTTATGAGGGTCTGAGGTCATCACCTAATAGGTTATCCCCATAATAATTTTCGCCAAATTAATGATGTTAAGGGTCTGAGGTCCTCTGCTAAGGTGTCTGAGCTCATACCTCGTCACCACCGAGTAATGTTATGAGGGTCTGAGGTCATCACCTAAGAGGTTATCCCCATAATAATATCACCAAACTAATGATGTTAAGGGTCTGAGGTCCTCTGCTAAGGTGTCTGAGCTCAGACCTCGTCACCACCGAGTGATGTTATGATGGTCTAAGGTCATCACCTAAGAGTTTATCCCCATAATAATATCACCAAACTAATGATGTTAAGGGTCTGAGGTCCTCTGCTAAGGTGTCTGAGCTCAGACCTCATCACCACCGAGTGGTGTTATGAGGGTCTGAGGCCATCACCTAAGAGGTTATCCCCATAATAATATCACCAAACTAATGATGTTAAGGGTCTGAGGTCCTCTACTAAGGTGTCTGAGCTCAGACCTCGTCACCACTGAGTGATGTTATGAGGGTCTGAGGTCATCACCTAAGAGGTTATCCCCATAATAAACTTCTTATCTAAGAATGAAGCAAGAACTTCCATGGAAACTGATCTTTATTAATAACCTCAGTTAAATAAGATGATACATTTACATAAAATTGTAGGAAACATCATATGTAATATCTCTTGAGATGGTCCGCATTCCATGGGTTAGTAAAAGGTTCTCCTTCTAGGTTTTCTAGCCTGTAAGTGCTAGGCACAACCTCTTCCGTTACTTTGTAGGGGCCATGCCAGTTTGGGTGTAGCTTGTTTGCCTTCTGCAAGGTCTTCTTTAGCACTAGGTCTCCCACTGCAATGGGTCTTGACTTCACCCTCTGGTTATAGAATCTCGCTTCCCTCTGCTGGTAGGCTGCTTTTCTGACCTCTGCGTCTTCCCTTCTTTCTTCGATGAGATCCAGGTCTAGCCTTCTCTTCTCCCCATTACTGTCAGGGTCGTAGGTCTGAATCTGATGAGTCGGCAGTCCTACCTCCGTTGGTATGACGGCCTCTGACCCATGTGCCAGCATGAATGGGGTTTCTCCTATTGGTGTCCTTGCTGTGGTTCTGTAGGCCCATAACACTGCGCAGACCTCTTCTGTCCATCTACCCTTTGCATCTTCTAACCTCTTCTTGATTCCGTCCAAGATAGTTATGTTAGTGACCTCGGTCTGGCCATTTGCCTGAGGTCGGCCAGGAAATGAGAAGAACTGTTTAATCCCCACTCTCAGGCAATATTTCTCTAAGGAGGAGTTCTTGAACTGGGTCCCATTGTCTGAGATGAGAGTGTTCGGGAGGCCATATATGCATATGATGTTCTTCCAAATGAACTGGAAGGTCTTCTGCTCTGTAATTTTTATCATTGGTTCTGCCTCCACCCACTTTGAAAAGTAGTCAATGGCAACTATCAAGAATCTATAGTTGTTGACAGCTCTTGGCAAAGGTCCTACTAAGTCAATTCCCCATACCGCAAATGGCCATGAAGAAGAGATTGACGTCATAGGCTAATGAGGTTGATGAGGGATAGTGGCGAACCTTTGACATTTGTCGCACCTCTTCACATAGTCTGCAGCGTCCTTAGACAAGGTAGGCCACCAGTATCCCTGAGTGATGATCCTCTTGGCTAAGGGTCTTCCCCCTATGTGGCTAGAGCAAGAACCCTCATGAACCTCCTGTAAGACCCGGGGTACTTCCATGGGATGCACACATCTGAGGAAAGGCAATAGAAACCCCTTTTTGTACAAGACGCCCCCTACTATTGAAAACTTGGCAGCCCTGTACCTCATCTTTCTCCTTTCCATCTTGGACTCCGGTAGCTCTCCGTCTCTCAGGTATCTGACGAGCGGGTCGATCCATGAGTCTCCAAGGTTCACATTGTGACAAGGGCTACATACCTCGTCCTCCTCGATGCTTGCTTTTCCTAAGACCTCGATTGGAATGGTCCTTCCCAAATCTGTCTTCATTGCCGAGGCCAACCTTGCCAATGCATCAGCGTGGTTGTTGCTCAGCCGAGGCACTCTCTTCAGCTTTGCTTCTTTAAAATACTCCAACAACCTTCTTACCTTCTTCAAGTTTGGCCATCCTTTCATCTTTGGCCTCGTATACCCCCAACACTTGATTGAAAACTAACCTTGAGTCGCTATGGAGTAGGAGTCGCTTTACTTGAAGAGTTGTTGCCAATAAGAGACCTGCTATCATGGCCTCATACTCAGACTCGTTGTTGGAGGCTTGGAAGTTGAATCTCAAGGCGTATTCAATGTTGGCGCCATCTGGAGCCGAGAGTACTAGCCCCGCGCCGCTTCCACTGTCACAAGAAGAGCCATCAACGAAGAGGCTCCATACGTCTGCATCTGATGAGAAAACCCCTTCTCTCATAACCCCCTTCTTGAAGAGGTATCGATCCTCTTCGTTCTCTTCCACTCTGCTCCGAGTTTACCTGGGACGACCTCTTCTCGGCCTCGGAAGACGTTTGGTGCAGTCTCTTCCGAATCTCGGAAGACACTACGGTTCGTCTCTTTGTCGTCATCTAAGCCTTTCTCTGTCTCGGCCTCTTCCAAACCTCTATCGGCCTCTTCCCAGGTGAACTCTGCGACAAAGTCTGCGACGACCTGCCCCTTAATGGTTGTCCTAGGCTGGTAGGTAAGATCATATTCTCCTAGCTCGATGGCCCAGGTCATCAATCTTCCGGACTTCTCAGGCTTGTGCAGAACCTGCCTTAGTGGGGAGTCAGTGAGGACTACCATGGAGTGAGCTTGGAAGTAAGGCTTCATCTTCCTTGAGGCGTGTATCAGGGCATAAGCCAACTTCTCTATTCGGGGATAGTTCTGTTCAGACCCTTGAAGAGCCTTACTGTTGAAGTACACAGGCCTCTGGATTCCATCCTCTTCCCGTATGATGGCGGCGCTAATGGCTAATTCAGAGACTGCCAGATACATAAACAACCTTTCCCCCGTGATGGGTCGAGACAGCAATAAGGGAGACCCCAAGTAGGACTTGAGTTGGTTGAAGGATTTTTCACACTCTTCGTCCCACTGGAAGGCCTTTCTTAGGACTTTAAAGAATGGAAGGCACTTGTCCGTTGCCCTAGAAACAAACCTGTTAAGGGCTGCCACTCTTCCCGTGAGTCTCTGGACATCCTTGATACTCCTAGGAGTCTTCATGTCGAGCAAGGCCTTGATTTTCTCAGGGTTTGCTTCAATCCCCCTCTGATTAACGATGAACCCTAGGAACTTCCCAGATCCTACCCCGAAGACACACTTCGCTGGGTTGAGCTTCATTCTGTACGAGTCCATGATGTCAAAGGTCTTCTCAAGGTTCGCTATGTGAGTGGAGGCTTTCAGGCTCTTCGTTAGCATATCATCCACATACACCTCCATGGTCTTACCTATTTTCTCCTTGAACATCTTATTGACAAGACGTTGATACCTTGCCCCCGCATTTTTCAGACTGAAGGGCATCACCTTGTAGCAGTACGTCCCTTTGTCAGTGATGAAGGCTGTCTTCTCAGAGTCTTCAGCATCCATGAAGATTTGGTTGTAGCCTGAATAAGCGTCCATGAAGCTCATAAGCTCGTGCCCTGCCGTTGCGTCCACCATCTGGTCTATCCTAGGTAAGGGATAGCTGTCTTTCGGGAAAGACCTGTTCAGGTCAGTGAAATCTACACACATTCGCCACTTCCCATTGGCCTTAGGCACGATGACTGCATTTGAGAGCCACTCCGGGTAGGTGACCTCTCTTATGAACTCAGCCTCTTCCAACTTTTTTACCTCTTCCCGGATGACATCATACTTCTCCCTGGAGTACACTCTTCGCCTCTGCTTGATCGGCCTGGCATCTTTGTCTACGTTGAGCTTGTGACTCATGACCTCAGGGTCGATACCAGGTATATCTGCGTGACTCCATACGAAGACACTCTGTCTCCTTCTGAGGAATTTTACCAACTCTTCCTTGATCCCTGGCTCTAGGGCCTTACCTAACTGGACGGTTTTTTCCGGCTCGTCCTCATTGAGGACGATGGATTCTACCTCTTCCGCGGCCTCGCCCTTCTTCAACTTTATTTCGTCTCTCGGGTCAAGAGTGTCAATGATGTAAGTGGTGGTTGCTCTCTTATGGGCCTCTCTCTCTTCGGCCGAGTTGAAGTAACACTCCCGCGCCGTGGTCTGGTCCCCTTGCACTTCCCCTACTCTATAAGGAGTCAAGAATTTTAGCATCTAATGGACCGTCGACGGCACGGCTTCAAACTCTTTGAGGGCCACTCTTCTGATGATGAGGTTGTAGGCCGAGAAGACATTTTCGTCCATAACAAAAAAGTTTAACTTCTTGGTCAACCTCTTAGGCCACTCATCCCCCATCCGTACATCCATTTCATACATGCCTAAGGGGTGCACCTTTTCACCACTGAAGCCTATCAATGGGTTATGGTAGGGCACCAGCCTCGCCCTGTTAAGACCCAAGCTCTTGAAATAAGGCCAGAACATCACATCTGCTGAGCTTCCCCCGTCTATGAGGATTCTCCCTACCTCGTACCCATGCACCCTTGTTGTTATGACCAAAGGGTCATCATGGGGGGCTAAGATGACCTTGAAGTCGAGTCTGGAGAACCCCACTACGAGGGTGTCCATGTCTACCTTCTTCCTCTTCTGCACTGCGTCAGAAGATGTTAGATTCACAACCTCGGGCTTGGCCACTGACCTGGCCTCTGCTACATGAGCCTTCATGTCGGCTACCTCAGATCCACCTCCTGCAAATCCCCCACATATGGTGCTAACACCGAAGGAGATCATGCCGACCCTCTTCACCAGGATGTTGTCATCCTTCGGCGGAAGATCTGGGTCGTCTTCATCATCTCCCTCTGAATCGTCGTCCCTTCTGGCCGGGACATCGCCACGGCATCTGTCATTCCTTATTTTCTTAGGGTCTTCTCTTCCACCCTTTGGATCTTTGCCATCCACATACTTCCTCAGCTTTTCGGACTTCAGCATCTTCTCAATCTCATCCTTTAAAGCGAAGCATTTATCTGTGACATGGCCGTGATCCTGATGGAACTCACACCATAGGTTTTTGTTCCTCTTATGTGGCGGGGCCTTCAATTTCTTCGGCCACCTCAGAGTTCGGTCAGTCTTAATCTCATTGAGGATGTGTTCACAGCTCACAGTCAGAGGAGTGTAATGAGCAAACTTATCATCACCTGACCTCTTCTTCCCCTCTTTCTTGCTTTGGGACCTCCCAGTGCTACAGCGGTTCTCCTCCTTATATTTGGCTTCCATCGCCTCTTCCACATTCATCACCTTCCCTGCGGTCGCCAGTAGCTCTGCCATAGACCTGGGGGGGTCTTCCGCCAATTTCCACAGTAGCTTCCCCTTCTGGAGGCCTCCTATAAGGGCGGTCATGGCTATGCTCTCTTCATAATCTTCCACTTCCAACTTCTCTTTGTTGAATCGTTCTATGTAGTCTCTTAGGCTTTCACCCTTAGCCTGTTTGACATACAGCAGGTGGGTAGTCTTCTTTTGGGGTCTTACCCCAAAGCAGAAGTTGTGGATGAACTGCTCAGCCAAGCCTTTGAAGTTCTCAATTGAGTTCTTCGGAAGGGAGGTGAACCAACTATGAGCTTCCCCTGTCAAGGTCCCTAAGAAGGCCCTACACTTCATCTCTTCAGGGATTGAGTAAATGTCTGCTGCTGACTGATACATCTCGATATGGTGCACATGGTTAGTGCTGCCATCATACTTAGGAGTCACTGTAGTAGGCTTGAACTTGGCTGGGGTTGGGAACCCCACTATCCTAGCCATAAATGGGGAGCCCTCTGAGTAATTCCTCTGCAATGGGTCCCTGCTCTTAATGAGGTCTCCTATCTTCTCCTCAAGGCGTTGGATAGAATCATTCCAGGGTCTTCTGTCATCAACTTGGCTGAGGTTATCCCCGGCCACCTCCCTGCGATGGACAGAGGGTTCCCCAGCCACAACACGTTGACTGTTGACCTCTTCCTGTTCCCTGGCTCTTCCTTCACAGGATCGGCCTTCGTCTGGATGACCTTGCATGCCTCCTCTCTAAGAGCCTGCTGCGCTCCTCGACATTGATAGCCTCTGTCTTAGGTCATTCACCGGGCCCAGCCTCTCGAAGGCCGACCCTCTGCTCAACCTGTCAAAGGTCGACCCTCTTCGTTGGGCCTCTTCTCTTCTTCGGCCAACACATCCTTGACTCTGCCTAAGAGGTCGTATAGTGTTATCTGACACCTCATACGGCTCCCAGCAGTCTTCTGGGTCCTCTTAAGCTTCTAGGTCATCATACATGTCCTCTCGGCAAGGATTTCCTTGCCTCCCCAGGCGCAAGCGCCTAGGGTCAGCAACGTCCCTCCTCCGCTGGGGTGCAGGCTGGTCCTTCTTTGGCGCCTGGGGTGGTCCCCTGGCTTCAGGATGAGGCTGAACTGCCGCCGGAGTTATCATGTCCGGTGAGAATCCAGGTGGCCTCATCATCATGGTTTGGCTGAGCTGGGCAAATTGCTCATTCATGGCTTGTTGTGTTGCAGCTAAAGATTTCAAGGCTGCTGCTACCTCCGCCATTTCGGACTGGGGAGGAGCCTGACTGGAGCTAGCCCTTCCACCTCCGGGCGGCGGAAGAGGCGGTGGTAATTCTGGTGCCATGTGTTAACAATAAAGATCTTGAGCAGCAAGTGAGCTTAATACCTTAAAGGACCTCTTTCAATGGTGAAACAGCTCCACGCAAGGGGTGGTTCCTGGTTCACCACCAGAGTCTCCGATGAGGTTAAGCAGAAAAAGAGGAAGAGTTAGCTTCTCGATTTCCCACAGACGGCGCCAAAATGATGATGCTAAGAATCAGCACCACCAGGTAAGGTGTTTTCAAGCTCAATATATGAATAACAATGGCAACACAGCTATATAAAGAGATAAGAGAAGGAGATGAGAATATGAGGAATCAACACCGGAATATAGGTGGTTCAGCCAATCTGGCCTACGTCCACTGTGAGTGTGTGAGTAATATCACTGAATGAAGGCACTAATGGCCATGGATACAATTCTCTCAAGATTTCTCTCTCTACTGTATATTTAGATAAGAGTTTCAGCTAGGGTTTTATAACTGGGATCCTTTTGCAAGGTAGGGGACGACCCCTATATATAGTACCAAGGGGGTGTAGTGTACCCCCTATGCATGAAATGAGCATGAGTGTGATATCCTCACCAATGTGGGAGTGCTATCTGTCACTGTCACCTGTAAGGAATGATGATGAAATATTCTCCCCATGTGTGGAGAATAATCTTGTTACAGCTGTTTTGTGCCCATGTGTCCTTATTCAAATGTCAACAGATGCTCGGCCGCCATATTGGTGGGTGACCTCGGCCTGGGAGAGGCCGAGCTGTAAAGGCTTGATGTCTGTTCAATCCGAGATGTATCATAGGGAGTCTCGGCCTGATCTCAGCCGAGATATTATGCTGGGGTCGGCCCCAGCCGAGGTTGGACATATAGCGTGCTGATGATTACTATGTCTGCTTCTTGTCACCTCGGCCCAAGCCGAGGTTGGACTGGCTCCATGTTGAAGGTTACCAGGGATCCTTGTCACCTCGGCCTACTCTCAGTCGAGGTTGCCATACCCAGGTATACGAGCGTGCTGTTGATGCCTGTGATGCGTGCAGTGTCCATTGAACATGTAGGTGATAGTGTCGGCCTGGGCCGACCCTGGTCCGGCCGAGGGATGATATCGTGGGCCCATGGCCTATCTTGGGTCGATCAATATCTCGGCCATCATCTCAGCCAAGGTTAGTGTCTCTAAGCCAAGGATACACTTGGGGTATATCAAATGGCATCCCACATGGCCCTTGTGGAGAAGGTCAACATCAACAAGATGAGCAAGCGCCAGTTAGGGAATTTGGACCTTTTAGGGGCACTTGTTACAATTGTGGGGAGATAGTACATCAAGCTTCCAAGTGTCTGAATAAGTAAGACCAGTAGGGTCAGGGAGCAAAAATCGAGTAAGGCCAAGGGCCTCCAGCACCATCAGCACTCAGGAACCGACAGTACCCGCAATGGGTACGTTTTATTTACTTCCAACTCGGGAGCCTTAGGTCGGACAGGCTCTGCAGGAGTCAAGGAGTGGCTAGTGGGACAGTATGGTACATAATTACTTTCATAGATTTGCCAGTTAAGATATGTATATATATTATATTTTGGTCGGAGGGGTAAGTGCATGTGTAATTGGGTGTATGGGCGTCCAATTGTGGCATTCAATGGGTAGGCATATGTGAGCTTTATTTTATTTTTCTTATTTACTCTCCATGGAATGTCAAGGATAAAATTCATGTGCTAGTGGGGAAGTATGTAACACATCGTGTTTTTAAAACATAAAATTTGTTAGGAATTTATAATTTTGGGTAAAAGAAATGTTTGGAAATTTACTATTTTTCATATTTAAAGAATATTGATCATGATATATATATATATATATATATATATATATAAAGAAATTCCAATAAAAATTGAAATCAGATTTAAAATAAGCAAGTTTTTCATTTTATAAAAACAAGGGAAATTTTCGGGTGTCAGGACATTCAAACCGGTTCATAGGGAGGGGCGAACCAGTTCGTTTGGTTCATTTTACAAAAAATAAAAATCTTTCTTTTAGGAGTTTTGCAGGACCCAAATTATTTTTGGTATATAAACACAAAGTGATGGATTTAGGACTTTATAACCCATTTTAGCCTCCTAAAAAATCAATAGTCTCCTATAATTTCATTCTCTCTGTTATACAAAACATAAACCCCATCTAAATCATCTTTCAACACAAGATTTGGAGAGCTAATCTGGGTTATCTCAAGATCATTTAAGAATGTATTTTTATTATTTTCCCGAGACGAACCCAACCATCAAATATGTTTCTTCAAATGATCTCTACATGCATGAATACTTCTATTGTTCTGCTTTGGTATTATGCATTTTCAATTTCGCCTAAACACTAATAGTTATTGTTTTCATAAAATTTAATTAGAAAGACTAACCAAGGAAAGTGAAACTAAATTTGAAACTGTTTTATTCAAATCTCTAAAATGATTTAAGACTCGAAGCCCTTGCATGCTTAGGTTAGAGGTTAGGATTTCATTACAAATTATGACGTTTTCATGTAAAATAAATTGTAGGAATGTTATAAATTGATTTCAATATTCAAAGTCATGTTAATTTTGTGCGTGTTGTAGAATAGAGATTTATTGTTGTATGCCTTAAAATATATGCACGTGAATAGAAATTTGATAAATTGACGAGAAAATGAATTTTCTAATTAATATTAATTAAAATGAACATAAATTGGATAAATTGTGATCTTGCGAGTAATTTAAAAGAATTGTGGAGATACACTGAAAATATGTCATATTTGATTTGTTAATATGATTAATAATTCAGAACGCAGGGACGACAGGATTGATGGGGTAGTTAGTGCTTTCAACTTATTTTTTGGTTGCTTTCTAGGTATGGGACTAGTAGGTAGGCCTTAGTTATTGATAAAACTTTCTAGGTTTGGGACTAGATAGTGTGGGTTTTTATGGATGGTTGATTTTGGGGTGGGGCTGATTTATGCGCATTTTTGTTGGATCGTGAGACGAGGTGTGAGGCTAAGTGGGAGCTAGTTTTAGGTATTCTTCATAAATATTAGGATAGGATGCGCTTGCATTTTGGAGACCTCTAAGTATGTGAATAGGTCTAGGTTGAGTAATTTATGCTCGATAAAAGGGTGGGGCTAATAGAAAATAATGAGAACTTGAGAAAATTAAAAATTAAACCAATGTCTTAGAATGGGCATTAAAATGAATTCGTGTCGTGAGTATGTGGAGGGTTGACAAAATATGGGCCGACTGGCAATAATGACATGGTTGTGTATGGAGTCACGAGTTTGTGCAAGGCTGACAGAATACGGGAAAACTGGCTATAGTGGTGTGTCGTGCATGGAACCTCAGGAGTATTTTCAGTGATAACAAAATTGGGCGAACTGACTACAATGAGGGGATGTGTGCAGTGTTGAATTCAAGAAGGCTAGGAGTATGTGCATGACCCGTAATAGGGTGAAATGACTATATCGATGCCGTAAATAAAATAATTTGAATTAATTTAATAAATTTGTGGAAAATGAATTAGTGGCCTTGACATACTTGGATGCTGAAAAATCATAATTGGACTTGAACATTGAGGTGGCGTAGTTATTAGGGTAGATAGTAGTATTTATTTTTACTCGCATGAATAATATATCGCGTTTAATTTAAAATACTCTATTATGATGTTCATCATGTATAATGCTATTGTCTGGATTTAAAGACCCTAATAGGGAGGAGTACCTAGTATTCATGCGGTCAACTCTAACTTATTGCGTTAACTAACATTTTAGGTATAGTGATGGAATAGCTACATAAGAGTGATTGGAGATAGTTTTGGAGATGGAATTGGAGATTTATTTTTAGTTTGTTTAGTAGTTTAGATTTACTTTCCATTCGTCGCTTTCATTGTGAGACTTTTATTGAAGATTTTAGTGGGGTAATCAGTTCCACAGTTTTTATGGTTTCTATCAAATACTTATAGTTGGATTATTTCATTTGGGTTTATATTTATTTAGAGTTGGATCTATTTTGGAGATAGCATGGTGATGGATTTTAATATTGCATGGATGTTATACTTATTGGTTAAATTTGATTATTATCTTGTGGAATTTTTTAAATGTCTCATATATATGTCACATGCTAAGAATGATAACTTATTTAGTGACACTCGATGTAGTTTTGTGGCGGTGGCTGGCCACCTTGATTTCCTGAATGAGCGGGGTGTTACAATTGTCGAGTTTCCTTTGAAACCCAAGATACACGACTCTATTTGGGTTATAGTTGAAACTTATTGAATATTGCACAGTTTTTGCTATCTTAACAGATTTCACAATAGAAAAGTACGCACAAATTGCATTTGTCAAAGATTATTCAGTTACGTGAGTTACCTTTACAAATCATCTCAGATACGGATTCGACTTTGTATCTCAGTTTAGGCTATTTTTCCAAAGGTTATGGAGGAATAGGTTTCACTTGAATACATCTTACGATCCTCCGACAAATGGGTAGAAGGAGATAATGAAGAAAATTTTGGAGGATATGATTCAGGCATGTACGTCGGATATTTGGGGTAGTTTCGAGGTTCATTTGGATTTAATATAATTTTACTTCGATTATTGTTATTAGAAATTCATGAGTATGGCACCGTATGAGGCATTGTATGGATGACCATGTAAACCACTGGTGTATTATTTGGAATTGAGAGAGAATAGTTTATTTGCGTTGAGTTTGTTCAAGATAAGACTTAGAAGATTAACAGTATCGGGGAGCAGCTCAAGACACCCCGTAGAAAGAAATGGATTTATGAAGACTTGGAGTGGAAGAACAATGAGTTTTAGTTGGGTGATTAGGTTTTTCTCATAGTGTAAACCATGAAAGGGGTGTTGTTTTTTGGCAAAAAGGGGAAGTTAGACCCGAGGGTATATTAGTCCTGTTATGATCACAGATTGGGTAAAGATGCTCGCCTATCAAATATCACTTACATACCATTTAGATCGGGCACATAATGGGTTCCATGTATCCATGCTTCGTCAATTATTGCATGGTGCAACCTCTTATCAACACATTGATTTAGGTGATATTCAACTAGGGGTCGATGTATAGTGATGAGCTAACATATTTTAGACCATAAAGTTCATATTTTGAGGTCTAAGGACATACCCTTTGTTCGTGTTCATTGGGGTCAGTGTAGCGAGGATGAATCCACTCGAGAGAGAGATGATAGGATAAGGCAATAGTATCCGTAGTTATTTTGAGGCAAGTTTGTGTTTTTCCCATGAATTCCAATCATGATCTATTTTGTTATTGGGGAAGGACGTAATAGCCCATATTTTTAAGAGGATTTATAATTAAATAATTTTGAATAAATTAAATTAATTAAATAGCAGCTTGGACGAATCATATAATTGAAATTGATTATCAAAACATATTTATGAGGGTTTAAATTTAAAAAAGGTTAGTTCGAAATTTACAATACATTCGATTAATTGACAAAATTTTGTTGGCAAAAAAGTTGAGTAACTAAAATGATTGAGATTAATTTGCTAAAAAATTAGGATAAAAACTAAGTTGGACTCATGGTGAATATGTAGAAAGGCATGGGGGCATATTGGTACATATATTTTACATCGAAAACATATAGGTTCTATAAAATTAACATTGGTTAGGGTTTTCCAGCCTCCATGGAAAAGTTGGGTCGGCCCCTTTGTCCACGACCACAACATTTGCAACTGCAATCACGATATGAGGACCGCGATTATGGTAGTTTGTATCCGCGAAAGTACCCAAACAATGGATGTGTCGCGTCTTAGTATATGGTTCTGCGGGCTGGGTTATGTTTTAATACCATCTTCTTATATTTTAACCATCATTTCTCATATCATATTCATCTCTAAGTGTTCCTGTAACACCCCGTAACTTTAACCGATAATAACTTAATTTGAATTTAAAATTCGATAAAAACAAAATTTTTGGATTTAATTATTTTTAGCAATTTAATATGTTGGATTTTGTTTATGGAAAATAGGATTTTAATCGGAAGTAAAATAGGCGGAGAAATTGGGTTTTTAGTTATACATATATGTTTTTGGGCGTACTGGTCAGTTGTAACACCCCGCCTAATTAAATACCGGGTGGCCAGTCCCATACCAAATTAAAACAGAATGTACAGTTGGCTCATTCTTAGCATCACTGTCGAAAACATTTACAACTCACCCAATACCCAATTAAGCTGGTGTTAAAAACTTTCCAAATTTAAATTTAACAAAATCCATTTCTAGTTTAAGAATAACACTACACATTTTATTCTACACCACTGATAACACAATAAATAACTCAAAATAATTTAAATGCAATTGGAATAACCATTCCCAAATAATATAAATCCTTTACAATAATCCCAACAATGTTAAATGTATTAAAAAGACCCGAATACAATAGTATTTGACCTCGATAGAAAAGATAACTGAAATCCTTTGGGCGACATGCCCTAACTAAGAATACTGTGAATCAAAAGATGGAAGGCGTCTAAGCAAAAACTCCATAGTTCAACATCTTCCGCTAAGGTTGGCGTCCCTGTTGCTGGACACCTGATATAAAGATACAATAGAAAAGGAAATATGCAAGGAAACGGGTCAGAGCCCGAATGTGTAGATGATTTTTAAAACATCAAGTATTTAACAAGTGCAATAAAGCATTTATTATGTGCATGTTAGATCCAACTCTCACTTGCTATTCTCACCTCTCAACTAAAGTGCACACTTAACGTTTCCTATTAAACTCCTAGTTAATGGTTCCTCTTTTCTAGTTTCCATATTATAATTCCATTCCCATATCATAATCCCCGTATGTCTCATACCATACGTCTCATTATTATTCATTTACATTTCTCCTTTATTTGATTAGTTTCTCATTAACATGAATCGTTACTCATTAATATGAATCGTTTCTCATTAACATGAGTCATTACTCATTAATATGAATCTTTTCTCATTAACATGAGTTAAGCTTTTCAGTTCTATAAGCATAAACATTCATTAACTTAATTTCATTATCTTTCTCTATTCACCGTTATCTACAATTATCACCGTAGATAGATTTAACCGCAATATATCCATTTAATCATTTAATCCATTATATATATATATATTCATATATAATATGGCACCCCGAGTCACAGCTGCGGTGCAATGCATTACTCTGCTATCATGTCCCAATATCGCTTGTCGCCGAATAAGGGACTAAAGGTTCGTTAAGATTCCTCGAACCACAAACAACAACACAATCATTGGAGGCGAACATAGTTCTCATACCCATGGGTCACGCACATACCTACGAACCCATAGTCAGCGGACTTATCAACTCCCCGATAAGTCTTTCATAGACCTATGTTCTCGAGTGACAAATCAAAGATCCAATGGATTCATCAGGATATGACTGCCCTCACACGCAAACCTCCCACCGATAGCAAGTAAGCATGGTAGGTCATACACATAAATCATCAATCAATCAAATAGGTATTATCATACCTATAATATAATATCAATAAGGTAATTATCACTACCCTAAGATATTTCCCATACGTAGCATTATAACCCTTTTAAATTCCACGTATTAAAATATCATATTTTTACCTCATAATTTAATTATCCTCGCATCCTATAACATCTCTCCACTCCCGACGTCGTTAAGGTTCATGCGCGGAGCGTCTCGCAAAGCGAAATCCAAACAAGGAACCCCTCCAATACACTACTACTTAACTTTGTCGATCGAGGAGGTCCGACAACTTCAACTATGCGATCGGGATAACCTCATACCTTCTTTCAACCAAATGTGTTCTAACTCCCATCTCTATCCAGGAGACACACCACTACGCTCTTGTATCACACTCCGTCCTCGCATAATCAATAATGATTTTAAACTCAGTCCTTGATGTTCAAATTGTAACCCTAAGGCTACCCTCACTCAATACACAATATTCAAATAGGTTTTTCCTCAACATATATTCAGTAAGAATTCACTAATATCCTACTGGTCCATAACATCATTTCTCCCGAATTACTATGAGTTTAATTTTCCTTTTAATTAAGGTTAAAATCGATAGTTTCAGATCTCTTATAAACACATCTTCTTTCACTTTGGATTAAACCCTCATGAAAACTTAAGGATACCCAGGTGTTATATTAAATCACCCCTACTGGTCCTATCTTTAATCCTCATACATCTCCATTTAGAATTTAACAAAAGAATCTAGCAACCGAAATTCCATTCGATATAATTTTCATCATTTTAATCACTTGAATCCAAATCAAATTAATTCAAATCTTATCAAGGGTTTACTGATATTTTCTAAGTCCCATAATATCCAAATAATAATCACCAAAGATCCACAAAAGGTTTGGGATAAGAATCAACATTTAAAAAGAAACAACTTTACATATTCTGGGGAGGTCGATCGATCGAAGGCAGGGGTCGATCGATCGATCCCTCAGGTCCAAGCCTGGTTTTCTGCATTTTCTGCAACTACGGGTTTCACCATTTTTACTCATTCAAACCTTCATATTAACCTCCAAAATGAGTTATAATTATTTCTACATGATATATCAACATATATGAACGATTTCCAATACTCTAAACATCCTATAATCATCAAGGGATTGGATTAAAAGCATGTTTCTCTCCTTATTTCCAGAAAATCATCAACATATTAACTTCAAGAACACTACAATGGTTTTTCAGATTTTTCTTCAACGTATTCATGATCATTTCATGGATTAATATCATCCTACAATATAAGTTTACTTCCTATATTATTTCAGTTTCTATAAACCCATATAACAACTCCATTATGTCTTCCAAACAAGAAAATCATCTCTTTTCATAATTATTCTAACATGGACAATATACGAACTTAAGTTGCAATTATCAAACACTTGCCTTTACTGAAGGTCTGATACTTTGGTGTAGTATATCTCAGTTGGTTGTCCCTTCTCCGGTCAAACTCCGGTGGTGGTTGGTGGTGGTGAACCTTGGTTCTTGTTCTTCTCCTTCCCAAGTAGGCTTTTCCCTTCCCAATCATCCTTTCACTCTCTCTAGGAAGATGGCTTCACTATTTTATGTACAGGAGATGAATAACCCCCATACACTTAATCTACCAATACTTATAACAGTACCAAATCCGAAATCACTATTCATCCCCTTAGAAAAATGACCAAAATGCCCTTTCGGGTTGTCTATTCATTTCCAAATGACCCGAGACTCAAAATTAACGTCCAAATAGACTTTTCTGACTATTTCGAACCTTCCGGACGCAACGACGCAGTCGAAATGACTATAAGGTCGATAGAAAATAAATTTCCTTTTTAATTTAATAAACTAGTCCCGACACGTCCCACACCGTGTCTGACTAAAAATATAAATTACCGAATTTATATCATACAGTCATATCAATGACATCACATTCATATATTACCTAAATATCTTTAAGTAATATTCAGAATCATCCATTTTAATATCCATCGTCTGGATAAAACCCGAATGAATTAATTAATAATAAAATCTAATTAATCCATTAATTTAAAATATAACCCATTTTAAAAGTCACTAAAATCACGGGGTATTACATACTTCCCCCCTTATAATAGAATTTCGTCCCGAAATTCAGGAATATAAGTCATACCGGTAAGGTCAAACTCCGAGTATAAATCTCTCATCGCAAGAAATCTAAGACGTTCCGCCCATACAGTACATTAACAAAAATCTCTATCAATGTTATACACCAAGCCTCACCATATAGTTTCAACTAAATAGAATTTAAACTTTACCCAATCTTCCCTATACTGTCCTCGTGACAAACTTTGGGAAAACTGAGCCTCACACATTGAACAAATAAATCCTGAAGTCTCAATTACTTACCTTTTTCACAATTATGAAAAATACTACAATTCAATCATCCAGGGCGCCCATACACCCTCTCGTACCGCTTTCAATATTAAAAGTTTTCGCAAAGGTTATAAACTCGTTTCCCAAAGACCTAACTTATTTTGACTCCCAACGGTTATTAGTTTCACGCGTGGGGTGTCTCGCAAGCGAAATCCAAACAAGGAACCACCCCGATACACTACTTCCTAAAGTAGTCAGTCATCGAAACTCCTAAGGTCCTTAGGCAATAATATATAAAAATTTGGTTTATAAAAAAAAATCAGGTTTATCGATTTAAAACAAAAATTAGGTTTTATCGATTTCAAATAGGGTCTACGCATCTATTCTCTTATAGGAGACAAGATGCAGACATATGCTCTCATATACCACAAGTCATTGCATGCCGATAGTCACATCACGCTCGGACATGCCCAAGGTAAGTAATCTCATGATAAAAATCAAACCCACGTGATAACATGTAATATAAAGGTGTCCCACACCCCTCAGTGAGTCTACGTAAATAACAGTGCTATAGGCTAAGTTTAGCAACCCTTTTGCCCACACAACATTAATCGTAACAAAATCAATATACGCTTCATAATCCTTAGATAGAAAACATACCCTCATTCGCGGGTGGTGGTTGTTGAATCCCAATATTATAATTTTGCTCCGATGAGTCAAGAAAAATTTTACCCCAAATTTTCAGTTCAAGTTAACCACACTCCACTATATACCCAAGCCTTTCAATATATTGCCTTCGTTAGGGAACATACACAATTCATGCATTTTAAGAACTTCTACTGATGACTCTCCTCAATTTTTCCATAATAGGGGTGACCTCGACTATGGTCATCATACTCGAACATACTTCATAACCTCCTAAGTACGATCTCCGTTACCCGTCCAATGGCCCTCATCTGCCATACGTACGTAATGAAAGATTCCCCAATAAATGTTGTCGAATTTCATAGTTCAACCTATCAGTGAACATTAGGACTCTCCTCTCCTCAGTAGGTACTTCAGCTGGTACCAAATTAGTTAATCTCGTAAACTATTCCTCATATTCTGCCACAGTTTTCTCTTCCTGTTTCAAATCAAGTAGCTTCCGCCTCATCTCTGTCTGGATGGCGGAAGGAAAATACTTCCCATCAAACCGTATCCAAAAGTCTTGAATAGTTATTGAGTCCCTCTCCTCCATAGTGGTCGTAGCTTCCCACCATTGCAAAGATGCCCCTACTAGCTTGAATGTGGCTAGTATTTGACGTTGAACCTCAGTGCATTCGATCATTCTCAAGTGCCGTTGGATATCTTTCTTCCATTGGCTAGCAGTCACAACATCTGATCCTCCCTGAAACTCAGGTGGGTGCGCTTTCTGAAAGGCATCCCTCGCTCATTCCCATGCAGTAGGAAACACTTGCCCTTGCGCGGGTGGCACAATCGGTGCCGGTACGGGATCCTGCTGAACAGCAGCTAAAGCCGCATTGACTGCTTGAGCGACAATTGCAGCAACTTCGGCTGCAGTCATCGTACCTTTGTAGGCGCAAATAGAAAAGCAATAATCCTACTCATAGGGCTCTACATTAAAGAACGCTAAGCTGAAAACACAGTAAGCCGTATAGATCCTAAAGGACACTAGAACCTGATGCTCTGATACCACCTGTAACACCCCGCCTAATTAAATACCGGGTGGCCAGTCCCATACCAAATTAAAACAGAATATACAGTTGGCTCATTCTTAGCATCACTGTCGAAAACATTTACAACTCACCCAATACCCAATTAAGCTGGTGTTAAAAACTTTCCAAATTTAAATTTAACAAAATCCATTTCTAGTTTAAGAATAACACTACACATTTTATTCTACACCACAGATAACACAATAAATAACTCAAAAGAATTTAAATGCAATTGGAATAAACATTCCCAAATAATATAAATCCTTTACAATAATCCCAACAATGTTAAATGTATTAAAAATACCCGAATACAATTGTATTTGACCTCGATAGAAAAGATAACTTAAATCCTTTGGGCGACATGCCCTAACTAAGAATACTGTGAATCAAAAGATGGAAGACGTCTAAGAAAAAACTCCATAGCTTCATAGTTCAACATCTTCCGCTAAGGTTGGCGTCCCTGTTGCTGGACACCTGATATAAAGATACAATAGAAAAGGAAATATGCAAGGAAACGGGTCAGAGCCCGAATGTGTAGATGATTTTTAAAACAGCAAGTATTTAACAAGTGCAATAAAGCATTTATTATGTACATGTTAGATCCAACTCTCACTTGCTATTCTCACCTCTCAACCAGAGTGCACACTTAACGTTTCGTATTAACCTCCTAGTTAATGGTTCCTCTTTTCTAGTCTCCATATTATAATTCCATTCCCATATCATAATCCCCGTATGTCTCATACCGTATGTCTCATTATTATTCATTTACATTTCTCCTTTATATGATTAGTTTCTCATTAACATGAATCGTTACTCATTAATATGAATCGTTTCTCATTAATATGAGTCATTACTCATTAATATGAATCTTTTCTCATTAACATGAGTTAAGCTTTTCAGTTCTATAAGCATAAACATTCATTAACTTAATTCCATTATCTTTCTCTATTCACCGTTATCTACAATTATCACCGTAGATAGATTTAACCACAATATATCCATTTAATCATTTACTCCATTATATATATATATTCATATATAATACGGCACCCCGAGTCACAGCTGCGGTGCAATGCATTACTCTGCTATCATGTCCCAATATCGCTTGTCGCCGAATAAGGGACTAAAGGTTCGTTAAGATTCCTCGAACCACAAACAACAACACAATCATTGGAGGCGAACATAGTTCTCATACCCATGGGTCACACACATACCTACGTACCCATAGTCAGCGGACTTATCAACTCCCCGATAAGTCTTTCATAGACCTATGTTCTCGAGTGACAAATCAAAGATCCCATGGATTCATCAGGATATGACTTCCCTCACGCGCAACCCTTCCACCGATAGCAAGTAAGCTAGGTATGTCATACACATAAATCATCAATCAATCAAATAGGTATTATCATACCTATAATATAATATCAATAAGGTAATTATCACCACCCTAAGATATTTCCCATACGTAGCATTATAACCCTTGTAAATTGCACGTATTAAAATATCATATCTTTACCTCATAATTTAATTATCCTCGCATCCTATAACATCTCTCCACTCCCGACGTCGTTAAGGTTCATGCGCGGAGCGTCTCGCAAAGCGAAATCCAAACAAGGAACCCCTCCAATACACTACTACTTAACTTTGTCGATCGAGGAGGTCCGACAACTTCAACTATGCGATCAGGATAACCTCATACCTTCTTTCAACCAAATGTGTTCTAACTCCCATCTCTATCCAGGAGACACACCACTACGCTCTTGTATCACACTCCGTCCTCGCGTAATCAATAATGAGTTTAAACTCAGTCCTTGATGTTCAAATTGTAACCCTAAGGCTACCCTCACTCAATACACAAGATTAAAATAGGTTTTTCCTCAACATATATTCAGTAAGAATTCACTAATATCCTACTGGTCCATAACATCATTTCTCCCGAATTACTATGAGTTTAATTCTCCTTTTAATTAAGGTTAAAATCGATAGTTTCAAATCTCTTATAAACACATCTTCTCTCACTTTGGATTAAACCCTCTTATAAACTTAAGGATACCCAGGTGTTATATTAAATCACCCCTACTGGTCATATCTTTAATCCTCATACATCTCCATTTAGAATTTAACAAAAGAATCTAGCAACCGAAATTCCATTCGATATAATTTTCATCATTTTAATCACTTGAATCCAAATCAAATTAATTCAAATCTTATCAAGGGTTTACTAATATTTTCTAAGTCCCATAATATCCAAATAATAATCACCAAAGATCCACAAAAGGTTTGGGATAAGAATCAACATTTAAAAAGAAACAACTTTACATATTCTGGGGAGGTCGATCGATCGAAGGCAGGGGTCGATCGATCGATCCCTCAGGTCCAAGCCTGGTTTTCTGCATTTTCTGCAACTACGGGTTTCACCATTTTTACTCATTCAAACCTTCATATTAACCTCCAAAATGAGTTATAATTATTTCTACATGATATATCAACATATATGAACGATTTTCAATACTCTAAACATCCTAGGATCATCAAGGGATTGGATTAAAAGCATGTTTCTCACCTTATTTCCAGAAAATCACCCACATATTAACTTCAAGAACATTACAATGGGTTTTCATATTTTTCTTCAACGTATTCATGATCATTTCGTTGATTAATATCATCCTACAATATAAGTTTACTTCCTATATTATTTCAGTTTCTATAAACCCATATAACAACTCCATTATGTCTTCCAAACAAGAAAATCATCTCTTTTCATAATTATTCTAACATGGACAATATACGAACTTAAGTTGCAATTATCAAACACTTGCCTTTATTGAAGGTCTGATCCTTTGGTGTAGTATATCTCAGTTATTTGTCCCTTCTCCGGTCAAACTCCGGTGGTGGTTGGTGGTGGTGAACCTTGGTTCTTGTTCTTCTCCTTCCCAAGTAAGCTTTTCCCTTCCCAATCATCCTTTCACTCTCTCTAGGAAGATGGCTTCACTATTTTGTGTAGAGGAGATGAATAACCCCCATACACTTAATCTACCAATACTTATAATAGTACCAAATCCGAAATCACTATTCACCCCCTTAGAAAAATGACCAAAATGCCCTTTCGGGTTGTCTATTCATTTCCAAATGACCCGAGACTCAAAATTAACATCCAAATAGACTTTTCTGACTATTTCGAACCTTCCGGACGCAACGACGCAGTCAAAATGACTATAAGGTCGATAGAAAATAAATTTCCTTTTTAATTTAATAAACTAGTCCCGACACGTCCCACACCGCGTCTGACTAAAAATATAAATTACCGAATTTATATCATACATTCATATCAATGACATCACATTCATATATTACCTAAATATCTTTAAGTAATATTCAGAATCATCCATTTTAATATCCACCGTCTGGATAAAACCCGAATGAATGAATTAATAATAAAATCTAATTAATCCATTAATTTAAAATATAACCCATTTTAAAAGTCACTAAAATCACGGGGTATTACATCAGTGTCGGCTGTTTGTGGGATTTGTGAGAGTTTGAGTTAATTAAAACTCCTAATCGTTTTTCCATTTTAATTAACTCGGGGTAAGACTTTTCTAAACACTTTTTCATCAACTTTTAGAGAAAAAGTTTTCCACACCTTTACCACATCTCATTTACAAACCCTAGCCCTAAATTAAATCAAGATTTAACCCAAGTTTTGAAACCTCAAACGGTGTTTTCTCAAGATTTTTCAAGAACGAGTCTTTGTCAATTTTTCGATAGGAATACAACCATCTAATCAGAATTTTCAACCGAATTTTCCTCAGGCATGAATACTTCTATTCTCTCTCTTCAGTATTATGCATTTTAAATATCACCTAAACCTTAATGACATGTTTTTCTTAAAATAAATTAGTATCCTCAATTAGGGAAAGTGAAATCTATATTGCAATTATTTTTAAGAAATTTTTTAATATGAATTAAGACTCATAACCCATGTGTGTTTAGGGTAAATGTTGGATTTTTGTTAAAGTAGGCGTAGGTTTACATGTAGAAAACTATAGTGATTTTATTTAAATTAAAAAGGGACTTGTGCAATCACATAAAATTATGAAAGTATGATAAAAAGGAAATTGTTATGATGTGTGCACCATATATTTGCATGATGATTGTTGATGCAAAAAATTCACTCATCTACATGGACCACTAAGAAATGGACACCTGTCATCCTACGTGGCAATATTCACACTTGCTCGGCACAAAAGACACTTGGTCGGCTCCCGAGGAAAGCTAGTCGGCACCTGAGGATAGTTAGTCAGCGTAACATAAATAACACCAACCATCCAGAAGTTCAAAAGCCACTGGTATGGAGTAGCCAAAAGTCATTGTACCCGAGAAGACAAACAGTTATATTCATTGTATATAGATATGAATATCTGAATATATAAATACATTCTATCTCTTGGACTCCCATCCCTATAACTATATCCCCTCCGTTAGCTGAAGGGGCAAGCAATTCATTATATCTCTCTACACATCTCTCACTCTCTCAAGACATAGAATTATCCAATCATTCTTATCACACTATATTGTGCTATTTTAAACCCTTGGGAATAAAATAACAGTGGACGTAGGCCTTCTTCAACAACCAAACCACTTTAAAAACCTGTGTCTCTTATATATTTGTTGTGATTGTTTATCTCCACTTCATCTTCAATCTCATCTTCTTCATACCTTCACTTTATCTATTGTTGATGCCTATAAGATAACATATATGCTATTTCTAGTCATGAACAGATTGGCGTCGTGTATGGAAATTCGACACAAGAATTCTTTCCTTCTCTTTAGAAGAGACGAAGATCATCATCAAAAGCTAGGTCTTTCTATCTTCTTATATGAGCCTTTACATTTGATACACAATTATTTTTATTCATTCATGAATCTTGTATATCTCCATTCACAAACTGTGTATATTTTTAGAAGTCACATGCTGTTATTTTGAATGAATTGGGAAATCGGCGATATTGACTTTTAGAATATCTAAACTCTATAGTTACAATGATTTGCCTTATTATTCCCCGGGTAATCTAAAATTGGAGATACAGATCCATGTTCTCCCTCTTTTAGAAAAATTATTTACTCTGCACAGATGTTAACTATATAATTTCATTCAATTGTGTTAATGAACTATATAATCAATTTTATCCATCTATGAATCTGCATAACCGTATCAATTTTTGATATTTTTTACTGTTTATTTTGAGATGAATTTCTGATAATACTTTTTCTCTCCTCAATTGGATAAAAGTACACAATTTCTCTCCCTTCTAATTATCACAAGAAATTCTTTTAACTCAAGAATCCGGCAACATCTACAAAGATGCAATTGGCATAATAACTGCAAAGGGCACATCCAATAAGTAGGATTTCACAAATTCAAACTCAAAAGTTACCAGATTGATCCTCAAATCGAAGTTTCTCATTTAAGCGATCTCCAGTCATTTAGCCGGTGTCTATAGATTCCCCTCTCAAAACCACAAAGTTGCAGAAGAATTCGATTTTAGCTCTGGATTACAAATTCGATCATCAGAAATGGATTTTTATCTTATGAAGAAAATTGGTTTGGCTCGCCATCAACCAGGAAAAAAATAATTTAAATGATTCTTTTGAAGAATTAGTTGCTAGGAAGTCAATTTTGAAATCAGGGCATAGTTTGCCAAACCCAGTTGATTGACTTCATGTTGCAGGTTCTGGATATGGTGAACTGAAGTGAGCATCCAAATCGGTTACAAATCATCGGAACTTCATGAGGCTTCCTACCCACCTATTATTGGTCGTCTACGGGTGATTTTGTTGTTGGTCAAAGACATGGATTTTGGTGCTAAAGCTGAGTGTCATTATTGGTTGAAGCATCTATTTGTTGGTCGACAACATGTATTATACAACTTGAGGGATTCCTGACCTCCTATTTTGATTGGCAACAAGTATCATACATACCTGCCGGCCTATCTACTGGTCGACAGAAGACATATCTGGTTAGCGTATATTACTGGTATCAATATCTTGGTCGGCTATAGTCGACAACATCTATTCTTGGTCGACATCATCAATTTGTGCTCGACACCATCTATTTATGATCGGTGAAGAGTATCCCTATTGTTGGTCGATCGCGGATAAGCCATTATTTGTCGGAAACGAGTTTTATATAGAACAAAAGTGTCCTGACTATATGTCACTGGTCGGCGGAATATATAAAACCAGAAGGCCCGCTGCCGATCGACGATAGTCACTTCTCGACGGTGGTTTTCACCTGTAGACGACAAATACTCGAATGGGAAAGTGGAATTTTTTTTTCTTTATTGATTTTGACAAAGTCAAAATCACTCCCACGACGTTAAAAAACGAACTCATCTCCTTACCCTTCTTATTTCTATTTTGTTTTAAAAATTGGCTGAATATTGGTCGGCAAAAAGAAGTTAAAACGCATATCATATGTTGTTAAAATCTCCCTAATATTTGAACAGTATCAAAAATTTTGGTTTCTACACCAAATCCTTATGCTTCACAATCTCATGTGGAAATATATTTTTTTAAAACCAACTTATATTTAATATTTGTTGGAGTTCAAATAATTTTGTAAAATTTTTAGACTGATCAAGTAGTCTTTATACCCTTCATATATTTGATAGAAATATGCTCATGTGACACATAGCTGGCATAACATTTATTATTTCATATTTTGAAATTTTTATTGATCGATGTTGGAGAAGACATATGTGACACCCCGCCTAATAAAATATCGAGTGATCAGTCGTATACGAAATTAAACAGGAATCTCATCTGGTTCATTCTTAGTATAACTGTTGAAATTTTTTTAAAAACATTGTTAACCACCTAATATTCAAAAAGATGGTGTCAATTTTTATCATTTTAATTAAACGACCCAACATGCAAAAATATAAACAAAACCAATCACAGCATCTGGAACTGAACGAACGGAATAAATTAATAAAAGACTTGTCGAATAAACTATTGGCTAAAATTCAAAACAAAATAAATTAACAGAGAGTAATAAATCCCATACAATCTTAAAAGAAACTAAATAAAACTGCAAGGGACATGCTCGAGATATACTGATATGAATCCCTACACTAGGAATAGAAAAATATATGTGTCTATCCAAATCCTGCAACATCCACATATGCTGCAGCGGCGCATCCCTGGAATGAAGTCACACATGACATCCCTATGGCTGGACACCTAAGAGGTTTTGAAAATATTTGATAGCAATGGTTAGAACCCAAAATGTTTTAAAAATATTTAACAAGTGATTAAATTGCAGTAATTTGAAATGCATGAATGCGCTTCATATTTAATTAGTGTCGCACTCTCTTGAGGACATACTCACCCCTCAACTAATGTGTAGACCTAACGCTTTTTCTATAACACATCTAGTTATCTATTCCGTAGCTAACTCTTGTTATAACTTTTTCCTGACACCCTACCTTATCCTGAGTATGTTTAATAAATGATTTATAAGTTATTTATCACCTCAACTTAATTAATAATTTTCCTTGGAAGCTATATAACATTCACAAGTTATATAAATAATACAATTTTCCCCATGTATTAAATTACCCACATATAATTATTTATCCCATTATATACATAAAACCATATTACAACATTCACACGTATGTTGAATATATATATAACCCATATATCATTAATACAATTCACTTCATGTATTTAATTACCCGTATATAATTATATATCCCATTATATACGTAGAACCGTATTACAACATTCACATATATGTTGAATATATATATATATATATATATATATATATATATATATATATATATATATATATATATATATATAGGGAGAGAGAGAGAGAGAGAGAGAGAGGGGCAGACTCCTGTGCACACTAAGTTTGCACACTAAGTTTGCACATTACCTTTTAAAAGTGTGCAAACTTAGTGCTGGCGCACACCAATTTTTTTATGCGATATTTTAACATTTCAACGAACTCACATAAAAAAAATTATCTCAAAAAAACTTTTTTTGCTATTTTTAAAAAATCGGTCAAACTTTCGCAGTTTTTAAAGGGCTTAAAAACTACGAAAGTTTGACCGATTTTTTAAAAATAGCAAAAAAAGTTTTTTTGAGCTGATTTTTTTATATGGGTTCCTTGAAATGTTTAAATATCACACAAAAAAAATCAACTCAAAAATAATTTTTTTACCACTTTTAAAAGGTAATGTGCAAACTTAGTGTGCACAGGAGTCTGCCTCTCTCTCTCTCTCTCTCTCTCTCTCTATATATATATATATATATATATATATATATATATATATCATACAAGGTGTGCTCACTTAACCTAGTTACCCCAAGTCGAAATCGTTCATGAACTTGGCCAAAAATATAAACGTTGTGGAGGCAGTCATATTTCCTTCCTCAAAGTGAGATAAGCCCCTCACCCATACAACAGACACTATGACTTGGGGATATACTCTCCTTGCTCCTCAAGCCAGGGCATTCACCCACACCGCGCAACCTCCCTCGATAGCATTAGAGCATAAATAATTAAATAAATATCTAGTCACTAATATTTAATAGAACACACAACATATATATATATATATATATATATATATATATATATATATATATATATATACACTATCACCACACTGTATATGTATACAATAATTAGTTCTCGGCTTTATCGTGTACAAGATCCGTAGCACCAGCCTAAAATATTCCCGACTCTATGATTTGAATCTAATTTAATTAATCTACACATTAATTAATATAATACTTTCCGATTTCATGGTATGACTCTAATTTAATTAATTTACACATTAATTAATTTATTACCTTCCCGAGTCTATGGTCCGACTCTAATTCAATTAATTTATCCATTAATTAATTTATTACCTTGATGTCACTCAACCAATATACCCGAACTCGCTCACTTGGCCCGCATATTAATATTTTTCCAAAGTCCTTCACAAATCTACAAACATCTCCAAATAACCAAAATTTATTTCTTACTAAATATGTCTGTCTCACACACACTTTCGTAGAAAAATCATATCAAATCCAAAAAAAAATTAGAAAAATACGAGATATCAGTGCCCATGGGACCGTGACGAACATATCTACAATCTCATGTTTTACAATAACTGAAGGGGTCGATCGATCGACTCCTTAGGTCGATTGACCATATATTCATCTTCTTCCCCGATTCTTTTTCCACCATTTTTGAAACGTCAAGCTTTTTAATTATCTCCCAAACATTTACCCAATCACAATCGACATTAAATTCATGAAATGGTAGGTTATAAACAACCCATAAACCTTGAATCATCAATAAATTTACATAAATATAATGTTTACCAAATTGGGTATTTTTTGGGTTTTACCACCGATTTCAATTCATCATCCCGATTCTAAGTTTTTCATAAATACTCACCAATTCTCACCCTACAATGTGATTCCAATAGTCCCATATCATAATCTAACATCAATCGAGTAATTAATCTACACACATTACTCTAATTCAGAAAAAACCATTTTAATTGTCAATACACACCTAAAAATGGATTTTCGATACACCCACTATGATATGAATTGATTATCACAAAATTTAAACTCACAGAAAGTTAACCACTTTCCTTTTGGGTTCATAGATTCTGATCCTTTGAGGTAGAGGAAGGTTTAATGAAGAACACACAAATCAGTCTCTTAATTTGTCTTCAAAAGCTCCCCCAAATTGCTCTCAATTTGCTTCCTCTATTTCTCTCTCAAAGCCCTAGGTTTGGAATATGATTTCTACCATTCAATACTCTAAGACCTAGTTTCATTATACTAAATCACGTTTTTACCCTAATGGGCCAAGCCCAAATGACCCGAACAACCCCGTGTGCACCCAGTTATGTCTAAAAATGTTCCGTGACCCATTTACTACCCCCGGGTACACTTTTCTGACCGTCTCGGCCCATCCGGACTCAACCGTGCACTCATAATTGACATCCGAATTATTTTATTAAAAGTTCCTATCTCACACCCAACTTAGTCTATATCCGACTCCTGGCTGAGATAAATAAATGCAATGTCACTACTACAAGTTATGACATAAATAAATCATTATTATTCACTTAGTAATTCAAATTCCATAAATATTAACCATTTATTCTCCTGATTAATATTTACATAAATATTAACATAATTAATTCAATTGAATTACGATACACAAGTAATTTAACATTATCCGAATTAATTAAATATTAAATGCACAGAAATACGGGGTGTTACATATTTCCCCCCTTACAAAGGAATTTCATCCCCGAAATTAGATCATAATTGCGGAGAATAACTCTGGATACTGCTCACGTATATCCTCTTCCCTCTCCCACGAAGATTCATCAATACTGTTATCCCCCAGTAAACTCTGACTAGTGGCACAACCTTAGATCATAACTTTCGCTTATTGCGACCCAAAATAGCCCTGGGATCTCTCCTCATATGAGATGTCTGGATGTAAAACAATCTTCTCGAGTGGGCCGTTCTAGAAAGCCCTCTCGATGGTCCCCGACCATACAGTGCCTCAAACGATGAGCCTATACTCCACCGGTTGTACTATCTTTGTGTTAGGAAATTCCCCCCTGTCTGGGTTCCAATTTCCGTGTTGCCAAACACGTGACTTTATTTAGGGTAAGTACCCGCAAAATGCCTGACTATTCACGCCAGACTTCAAACCTTTAACTCACAGTGACGTACCCCTCCTTACGTCCCTGAACTATACGAAAGGATACAACTTACTCAATTCTCGCTGATGGACCATAACCCATTTCGGGTCCTAGCATCTTGTTATTTCCCCACCTCTTATCAACCAAAGGTGGATAGTGAAACTTTTCCCATAAAGTTTCCCAAGGTGTCACGCAGATACTAAACCGTTACGAGGCATCACACGAAACTCTACTTGTTGTAATTACTACTCCCGAATTACTCAAAAATCTAGAATGCACAATCCTCGCTTCCTATCTACTCATCGACTTATGGGAGACACGTTCAACGCAATATGTAACTCTGTCCCTATCACCTCCTAACACTTTTTACCATAGGCTGGACTGAAAGGTCTCACCCTATTATTCCTAACAATATTGGACGATACCTTATTCCTTTTCACCCCTTCCCGCTAATACTAAAGTTGTGTATACTACTCGATAGTATAACCCATTCTAAGATAACAATTCTTAATCAGGTCAATCTATTTAGCAACCCGATGGAAACCTTGATCCCTCCATGATTTTTTTAATCACCCAAATATGAATTTTACCAACCTGAGCATTCATTCCATCACTCTAACCATAAAATTTCAAAAATTTCCTGGTTGAAACCCTCAAATCAACCTTTTTCCATCCTTAAATGGTCTACCCGGAGACAACTTCACTATGTCTCATATAACACAAATCCCCATGCTCAAAGATTCACATTGCGTGAGTAGAAATCTACACCTTATCTACGCGTAAAACCATACTAGGTATATGACTAAGTGAGACTCTTCTCTACTTCCTCCAAAATGTGTCTTCTTCCTTGCCTAAAGATATCTTATTACATGTGCCTCCACCGCCTTTCCACTCCTTACGGTGGAGACTGTTCTCCTTGATATACAAATAGTCGAATTATTTTCTTTCTCAAAAGGATTCTAGTTCACTATGCTCCTCCAGTTATTTCTAATTGTCACATAAGTATATAATCCACGGGTTTATTTACAGATTCCTTTATTTAAGACGATTCTAAAATCACACTAACTAGGGCGCCCATACACCCTATATAACATGTGCACATTTGCACAACATCACAGACATCACATACGTAACATTTTTCTTTCAAAGTTATCCCACAGATGACACTATATCATATGATTATTTTTTATTACTCCCCAAATCGCAATTAAATCTTCTCGATGTTTCCCCACCCATTAACTTATGGTGTAAAAGTTTTCTTAGTGCTTCTTTAGCAGCACTACCCAGCTATACTGGCCTTATGGCGGAATAGCTTTCACCTTAAAGTGTAACTCCACACGTTCAAAACTCACCCTTTAAACTGATGTCCTAGCATACAATAACGTCTCTCCACTACCAACGTTTATTAGGGCTACTGCGTGTATCATTTCATGACAGAGACCAAAAATAACTTTTCTCAATTCATTAAACACTAGCATTATCGTTCATTGATTTTCGTAGACCCAAGTATATAACCAGGACTCCCAGAGCTCTTCCCCTATACTCATAGGTCTAATTATCAACTCCCGCATCTCTAAAGGAGTTATAAACTGCTGCGCTCGCACTATCACTAAGTCCTTGGCGCTAAGTCGCTAACGAGCTACATATTTCTCCTCCATGGTCAATCCCCCATGCCCTGAATCACATCAGTGAAAGTCCCCACATACCAGGATCCAATATAACTAGACAACTGTGCCATATGAAGTCTACTTCACACAAAGGTTACCGCGAGACCGACCCTCTTTCAAATGGAATATCATAAAAATATACATCCTTCCCTCGAAGAGCGAATACGATAGTCTTACTATATCCCCCCACCACCTTTTACCCACCTCTAACCAGTTCGTACCCAGGATAATATGATGCTCTCATAACACTCTCAAAAAGAGCTAACCTCATACCGTATTTATCCTCTCAGTGTCTGTATCCACCCCCTGCAGATGGAACTAAAAAGATCCCCTCTACCCGATGGTAAACATGTACAAGTCATAGTAACACTAATGATATACTCACTAGACCCGTCTCTCGCGGGTATATAGTGATACATAAAAAATTTTGTGATTTACCCATATCACACAGAATTTACCCCATTTATCCAAGGATAAAACTTATACTTTCCCTTGTCAATACACTAACGGTTAGAATGGTTCCTGTACATAACACTCTCGTCCAAAACGAACCAAAATTACGATAAGTGTTGCCCTTATCGGGCATCCCACTCTTGTACTTACTCTCTCCGCATAGGGTCCGCACAAGTGTTCCCACTCTTTACACATTAGACACCTCTCTGTGTTATTTACCTTTTATCTATCCCCACTGGCCATGTCAGAATTGTCCTTCCCCTAGATCGAGAAATCTTGACCCGTATTTGGCACTCCCGTTGCCCCTTTGGCTTTATCGACCCTATGTCATTCTTTGCTATCCTTGATTACCTTGCCTTAATCCACCGTCACTTAGTAGAAATGTTATTGACCTCAATCATAAAAATGTATCATTTACTGGGTATCCCTCTTATGGTGTTTCACTAGCACAATTAACTCCAGATCTTCCCTTTGGATAGATTCTCCTACCCTCTTGTCTCCCCCTTCATGGAGGCATTGATGTAAACCCGTAAATGTATGACTCCTGACAATATCGACACTAGTCATCCTAGCCGGATTTTCCCATTCATGCTTGTGTATTCTCCCCATGACTCCATTTTCCATTTATGGACTCTGTTATATTATCTATACGGTTCGTCGGGTGTAAAGTTCCCTAAACTAGTCAACTTATCTCTTATGATCGGCCTTTATTTTGTCCACTTATGGTAAGTTTCAAAATACCATTCACATATCTGCCTAAACATCAGATGGAAGGTGTCCCAGTCAGACCGTACCCAAGTTTTTGTTCCACTACATACATATTTCTCTATGTGGGGTAACTGACTCTTGTCAATCAAGGCTGCTCTTATGAGCAAAAAAAATTTCCCAAAATTTAATATTGGGTGTCACTGCACTCCACCCTAAATGATTACCTTTGGATTATCTCTTTCCATTGTCTCATCAAACTTCCTCTCTTCCTCTAATCCCTATAATATCTCTTCGAAAGAGTCCCTCTGACTCCCCCATTTTTGTCAACTTCGGCGGGTGAGTCTGAAATACACCACCGTTATCTACTATGGTGTTCAGGATGCTACTGTTTTTGAGCGATCATCCTATTGTCACATCCCTGAACAATAATCATGGGTGCCCCTATCACAATCACCATTCCTAGAATACTCCACATCTTCTGCTGAGCCTCTCCTCCTGTAATCCTTCTAACAGCCCTTGATGGTCGTTCCATGATGTTCGGTGTACCAAGCCCAACCGAAGTCATATATGAACCATATCAACAATAGTTAGTTGCAGGAGAATGTAAATGCACGTACGTAATGTAATACAACAATTCTATCGTAAGGCTCTTCATCAAAGAATGCTACGCTGAAACATAAAATCCGTACAGATACTAAGGACACTAGAACTTGATGCTATGATACCATCTATGACACCCCGCCTAATAAAACACCGGGTGATCAGTCCTATACGAAATTAAACAAGAATCTCATCTGGTTCATTCTTAGCATCACTGTAGAAAAATGTTTTAAAACATTTCTAACCACCTAGTATTCAAAAAGCCGGTGTCAAATTTATCTTTTTAATTAAACAAGCCAACATGCAAAAATATAAACTAAACTAATCACACCATCTGGAACTGAACGAACGGAATAAATTAATAAAAGACTTGTCGAATAAACTATCGGCTAAAATCCAAACCAAAATAAATTAACAAAGAGTAATAAATCCCATACAATCTGAAAAGAAACAAAATAAAACTATGAACGACATGCTCGAGATAGACTAAAATGAATCTGTACACTAGGAATAGAAAAATAGATGCATCTATCCAAATCCTTCAACATCCACATATGCTACAGCGGCGAATCCCTGGAATGAAGTCAGACATGGCATCCCTATGGCTGGACACCTACGAGGTTTTGAAAATATTTGATAGCAAGGGTTAGAACCCAAAATATTTTGAAAATATTTAGCAAGTGATTAAATTGCAGCAATTTGAAATGCATGAATGCGCTTCATATGTAAGTTAGTGTCGCACTCTTTTGAGGACATACTCACCCCTCAACTAATGTGCACAGCTAACGCTTTCTCCATAACTCGCCTAGTTATCTATCTCATAACTAGCTTTTGTTTTAACTTTTTCCTGACACCCTACTCTAGCTTGAGTATGTTTGATAAATGATTTATAAGTTATTTATCACCTTAACTTAATTAATAAGTTTCCTTGAAATCCATATAACATTCACTAGTTATATAAATAATACAATTTTCCCCATGTATTAAATTACCCGTATATAATTATTTATCGCGTTATATACGTAAAATCATATTACAACATTCACACATATGTTGAATATATATATAACCCATATATCATTAATACAATTCACTTCATGTATTTAATTACCCATATATAATTATTTATCCCATTATATACGTAGAACCATATTACAAGATTCACACATATGTTGAATATATATATATATATATATATATATATATATATATATATATATATATATATATATATAACGCATCCTCTCGAGTAATACCTCTTCGGATGTACTCTCTAAAGTGCTATCATACCATGTGTGCTCACTTAACCTAGTTATCCCATGTCGAAATCACTCACGAACTTGGCTAAAAATATAAATGTTGTGGAGGCGGTCATATTTCCTTCCTCAAAGTGAGATAAGCCCCTCACCCATATAACGGACACTATGACTTGGGGATATACTCTCCCTTCTCCTCAAGCTAGGGGATTCACCCACACCGTGCAACCTCCCTTGATAGCACTAGAGCATGTAAATTAAATAAATATCTAGTCACTAATATTTAATAGCAGACACAATATATATATATATAAATATATATATATATATATATATTAATTAATTAATTTATTTATTTATATATATATCACCACACCATATATATATAATAACTAGTTCCCGGCTTTACCGTGTACATGATTCGTAGCACCAGCCTAAAATATTCCCGAGTCTATGATCTGACTCTAATTTAATTAATATACACATTAATTAATATAATACTTTCCGATTCCATGGTACGACTCTAATTTATTTATTTACACATTAATTAATTTATTACCTTCCTGAGTCTATGGTCCGACTCTAATTTAATAATTTATGCATTAATTAATTTATTACCTTTGTGTCACTCAACTAATATATCCGAACTCGCTCACTTGGCCTGTATCTTAATATTTTTCCAAAGTCCTTCACTCATCTATGGACATCTCCAAATAACCTAAATTTATTTCTTCCTAAAGATGTCGGTCTCACGCACACTTTCATCGAAAAATAATATCAAATTTAAGAAAAATAAAAAAAATACGAGTTCGGCACCCACACAACCGTGACGAAAAGATCAACAATCTCAAACTTTACAATAACTGAAGGGGTCGATCGATCGACTCTTAGGTGTATCGATCGATCGACGAGATATCCATCTTCTTCGCCGATTCTGTTTCCACCATTTTTGAAACGTCAAGCTTTTTAAGTATCTCCCAAACATTTACCCAATCACAATCAACATTAAATTCATGAAATGGTAGGTTCTAAATACCGTAGAAACCTTGAATCATCAATAAATGTACACAAATATAATGTTTACCAAATTAGGTATTTTTAGGGTTTTTTCCACTGATTTCAATTCATCATCCCGATTCGATGTTTGTCATCAATACTTACCAATTCTCACCCTACACTCTAATTACAATAGTCCCATATCATAATCTAACATCAATTGAGTAATTAGACTACACACATTAAAAACCTATTTTAATTGTCAACACACACCAAAAAACGGATTTTCGATACACTCACTATGTTATGAATTGATTATCACAAAATTTAAACTCATAACAAGTTAACCACTTGCCTTTTTAGGTTCGTAGAGTCTGATCCGTTAAGGTAGAGGAAGGGTTGATGAACAACACACAAATCCCTCTCTTGATTTGTCATCAAAAGCTCTCCCAAATTGCTTTCAATTTTCTTCCTCTATTTATCTCTCAAAGCCCTAGGTTTGGAATATGATTTATACCGTTCAATACTCTAAGACCTAATTTCATTATACGACATCACGTTTTTAGCTTAATGGGCCAGGCCCAAATGACCCGAACACCCTTGTGTGGCCCCGGTTATGTCGAAAAACGTCCCGTGACCCATTTACTATCCCCGAGTACAATTTTCCAACTTTCTCGGTCCATCTGTACTCAACCGTGCGCTCAGAATTAACATCCTAATTAGTTTATTCAAAGTTCCTATCTCACACCCAACTTAGTCTATATCCGGCTCCTGGTTGAGATAAATAAATGCCATGTCACTAATACACGTTATGACGTAAATAAATTATTACTATTCACTTAGTAATTCAAATTCCATAAATATTAACCATTTATTCTCCCGATTAATATTTACATAAATATTAACATAATTAATTCAATTAAATTACGCCACACAAGTAATTTAAAATTATTCGAATTAATTAAATATTAAATGCACAGAAATACGGGGTGTTACAATATACATCATATATTATTTGACTGAATAAATTATTCTCATAACATTTATTTGATTTAGCCTCCACAGATGTTTGCGCAACTTATTAAATTTCACCGGAATAAGATTCAGTCATGACGAATGCTCAACAACAATCTTATGTTCTTGGAAATATTATTAATGCTCAGAACTATACAATTTTGCATTTACATATCAGCGAGGTACTATTTATCTTCTGAATGCTCCAACATGTATGCTCGAGCACGAATCATTCACTCAGATATATATTCATCTCTACATAAGCTTGGAAAAATATTTACTATGATATATATTCAATCCCGAAAAGATCTGCCACATCTTTTATATTTTATCCCCAACGAACAGTCGGTCGGGATAAATTTTATCTATGTTTAGTCCGAATAAATGGTCGACATAGTTGATTAATAATCGACAATTATCATTGATATTCAACCTTATTTAATGGTATGCAAATCTATATTCCTCTAACATTGCAGGATCTCTCAGTCCCATTATTCATTATTTAAAGGTTCAGACCTATTCTTAGTCGGCGCCTTCATTATTTATCTGGATTTCTCATTAAGCTCCGGAGATGATCGACGCTCTTATTATTTATATGGATTTCTCACTAGCATGAATATTCAATGAAATTTATATAGCTTCGACAAATTATTGGTCATTATCAACCGCTTGTTCATCCAATATTATATTTACAAGCTTGGGCGTGCTTATTATTTAATCTTATCACATGATCAGCATAACGTACATTACGCTGCAACAAAGTCCCAATTCGGGCATTATTATTATTGGATATTATTATCATTATTCACCATTCTCTTCAAAAAATGGGTGCTCCTGATACCAATTTGCATATGAAGACTTGCAGCCGAGAAGACTTCTTAGGAAGAGAGCTCACCTTCAAAAAGAACCAAAAGGATGAAATAATCCTCAGCGGTAGAAAAAAACCCAAGTAAAGCAGGATATTAAGTCTTGAAAAAACTTGTTCAATGAAGACAAAGATAAATCAAGATTTTATCTACAATGAAGATAAGGATAAAACAAGATGTTTATCCTACTGGGTAAAGTGAAGGAAGAACATTGTGAAGATTCCTAAAAAAGGAATGTAGACATATATTTCACATACACCTGGTCACACCACTGGTAACTAATGCAAAAAACTTAAAAATTTAGGTGCATTAGTAGAACGTATGACAGTGGACGTCCACGATTAGTGCCGAACTACTAGAGGACTCTGAAACATTTACATATAAGTACAACTTCTTCTCCAGTATTGGTTGAAACAATAGTAGTGGAGATCCCAGTGATGTACATACTAAATATGACTATTGATTCTTCAATAGAAAAGATAACCCCTGAATGTGAATTTTGATCTTTGATAGCAAAAATAATTCTTGAATGATGATTGGCCAGTGTGCTGACCATTTTATGATCTAGAGCCGAGTCTGATGCTTGGCTGGTGATGTCATCAATTCTTCTTGCAGTCCTTGGAATTTCTTAAAAACATGAACAATAAGCCCCTAATGATGGAATATGGTGTTTTAATACTTTCCTGGTCTTTAAATAGTGCTAGTGGTTGGAAGTCGACCCACTGGACTTTGTAGAATATTTCACTAGCGTTCTTGTAATTTTCCTATATTTCTATTTTAAAACAATATTTGCATGTATTCATTACTCAAATGAATGAAAAGCATTTTATTAACTTATCTTGTCGATCTCTGGATGTGAAAGTCTTCTTTATTTCATTAGTTCCATTGATACACTTGGGCTTTGGCCTAAGTTTAACGTCAATTAATAACGAGTACATAGATTCCACTAGGACACTCAGATTAAAATCCAAGTTTGGCACTAGTTATCCATGTGTCTCCATAGGTTCTAATAATGCACCTAAAATTTTTGGTTTTCTGCATTAGTTACCAGTGGTGTGACCAGGCGTATGTGGAATATGTGTCCACATTCCATTTTTAGGAATCTTCACAATGTTCTTTCTTCACATTGCCCAGTAGGATAAACATCTTGTTTTATCCTTATCTTCATTGTAGATAAAATATTATTTTATCTTTGTCTTCATTGACCAAGTTTCTTGAGGACTTAATATCCTGCTTTACTTGCGTTTTTGTCTACTGCTGAGGATTATTTCATCCTTTTGGTTCTTTCTGAATGTGAGCTTTCTTCCGGAGAAGTCTTCTCGACTGCAAGTCTTTATATGTAAATTGGTATCAGGAGCCCCCATTTTTTAAAGAGAAGAGTGAACAATGATAAGACTGTAATACCCCGTACTTTTGGCTATATTTATTTTTGGGATTAATTAATTAAATGCGTATTAATTGGAAATTAATCCGGGTTATAAATACTAACGAGATGCGAGTTGGTATTTGATTATGCGCATACATGTTTTGATATATGTATTTGGTAATATAAAATTTGTCGTGAGATTGATATACGGCATTTGAGAATTTTGTTGAGACGCGTGTGACCGTCGCGTCATGGTATATTATTTTAATTATAAAAGTGAATTTAAAATCTATAAACCGTATGGTCGTTTTGAGTGCGCCAACGCGTCCGGAAGGGTCGAGATAGCCAGAAAACACTAGCCGGGGGTATAGTTTGGGTCCCGGGGTATTTTTAGGCTGTACCGGCAATATAAAGGGTATTTTGGTAATTTTACATTTTTAGGAATTAAAAGTGACGAAAATTGGGAGTTTTAATCTGATGTGGATTTAACCCACTAAGCCCATTAACCAAACCATATTAACCTAGAAGGCTACGTAGGTTATTAGAAAAGTTTTCTAAGTTTCCCAAATTAAACCCTAGCCACCTTAAGCCACCATTGGAGAAGAAGCTTGGAGAGAGGGAATTCTGCAGAAAAACTCTATCAAACCATCATCCGAACTCAGAGACAACCAAGGCAAGCGACTTAATTCCATTTAATTTCAAAGAATGTTCTTTCCATGTTAGAAAAATTCGAATTTTGTGTTTGTTCTTGGTGAAATATGAAAACCCATGTAGTTTGGAGTTTAGAACTTGAATATTTTGAAGAGAATTGCATGTAGAATGATAGGTAGATGATTATTCTCATGATAATGGTGATTAGAAGAAATTAAAACGGATTAAATTCTGGGATTTGATGATGATATAAATCTAGGGTTCATGTTCTTGATAAAATTGGGGAAAAGTATAAAATCTTGTGATTTAATGATGTTTAGGATGCATTAATGCCTTAAAAGATGTTAGTTTATGATCTAAGCATGTTTTAGTATGATTAGAGGACTTAAAACATTGTTAGAACGAACTTTGGAGAAGACTTGAGGTGTTAAAAATGGTGAGAAACGTAACTAAGAAAATCTGGGACGAAACTGGCAGGTCGTTAGAAGCCCCTACCCAGGTCGTTCGAACGAACTCGTTCGAACGAGCTTCTAACAAAATGACCAGTCGTTCTAACGAAAGGGAGCCTCGTTCGATAACTTCGTTCGAACGAGATCTCGTTAGAAGGGACAGTTCGTTCGAACGAACTGGATCTCGTTCGAACAGCCTCGTTCGAACGAGACTTCTAACGAGTTGACAGAGGGATCTCGTTCGAACAGTCTCGTTCGAACGAGACTTCTAATGAGTTGACAGTTTGGTCCTTTTTGGACTGTTTTGATTTTTGGAGTCCCGTAAACTTGTTCGAGGATATAGATAACCTTCCTTTGATGATGTAATGATAGATTTGGGACTTTTGGGTTATTACGAGGAGTAAATTTATATACGAGAGATTTAATTCAATGAACCATTTGGGTTGAGACGTGAGTGTCTACTACGACGTGAGAATAGATTATGGCACGTATGATGATAAACCGGAATAATATAAGTGTAGATATTATAAGTTAGTACGAGAAAGCGATATGTACTACGATTAAACCACGGGATTACTAAGATGTGTGTTTACTTAGTATTGGTATATGAATTGTGTATATGACATACCTACCATACTTGCTATCACGGGAGGTTTGCGTTCGCTTAGGTCCCTCTAATCCTTGTGTTGCCCGGATTTAGACTGGTTACCTTGATGAACATAGGTCATAGAAAGACTTATTGGGATATTAATAAGTCCGCTGATCGTAGGAGCGTAGGTATGTGCGTGACCTATGTGATGTGACTGTGTTCACCTCCATTGTTTGTGATGTTGTTATCTGTGAACTATTCCTGAGAGATTCGGAATATGTAATCCTTATGTACGTGATCTACCGGGATGGATAACAGAGTATGTGTGCACCGCAGCTTAGTTCTCGGGGTGCTTATATTGTATATTTATGATGTGAATAATATACACTTTATTAATGGGAACCTTCACGTTAATGTTGTGAATATAATTACGGTATTGCTTCGAGAAACATAGCGAGTTAACTGATAGTGATATTTATATGGCATATTGAGCATCTAATTTTACGTTAAACCCTACTTAATTACGAGCGTTATATTGTTAATAGAACCGAGTAATATGGGTAGGACCTATGATAGTCTAGCTAGAGATGATGTCACTTAGCTAGTGGGTTGTGTCGTTATAGATGGGTACTTCCGTTAGGAGTGCACAGTTAGACGAGAGGTGAGAATATCATGTGAGTGCACGTCCTAACATGTACTTTGCATTTAATGTTTTAAATGTTTTTAAAGCACTTGCAGGTTTTTAAAATATAACTCCACATTCGGGCTCTGACCCGTTTGCTTTTCAAATTTATTTTTCTTTGTTAAACCATTTTAGGTGCCCAGCCACAAGGACACCATGCATAGGATATTCATTCAGGTGACGAGCTGTAGCTGCTTGTGGAAGCTACAGGGATTTGCTTGTAGACGCCTCTATCACTTGGATTCCAGATTCATTATTTATCAGTTGTAGGGCATGTTGCCCATTTCTATTAGAGTTACATTTCCATTTCAGTTTCAGACTTTGGCATGTACTGTTTTAGTATTCAGTTTACTTTTCAGTTGTGGGATTTGTAGTGAGGAGTTTTTCCTCCAGACTTTATTTACGCTATGTGATGGTCTTTCTTTTTACTTCAGTATGGTGAATGGTGTTATTATTCTTTATTACACTTGTTGCATGTTAATCAGACTTTAATTAAAATTTGGCACTTACTTTTTAAATACTAGGTGGTTAGTAATCATTAAAATATTTTCGACAGTGATGCTATTAACTGGGCCAACTTGGCATTTTGAATTAATTTAATAAAGGAGTAGCTACCCGGTATTTAATTAGTCGGGGTGTCACAGGTGATATCAGAGCATCAGGTTCTAGTGTCCTTTAGGATCTGACGGCTTATTTTGTTTCCGCTACGTTTCTTTGATATAGAGCCCTATATTTTAGGACTGTTGTACTCTTTTTATGTATGCTTCGTTCTTCAGCTATCTCAAGTTTATAAACAGCGAACTTATAAACTTTGTTCTTATTTCAGATGCCTCCACGACGTGCACGACGAGTTCCCAGGGATGCAACGCCCGAACCCCAGCCTGCTCCAGTTCAGGGTATGATGAACGCCGCTGAGGTTGCAGCTATAGTAGCTCAAGCGGTAAACGCCGCCATTGCCGTTGTTCAGCAGGCACCACCTCAGGCGCCGGTTTCCACGCCAGTACAGGATAATGCATTCCCGTCTGCTTGGGAGCGTGTACGTGATGCTTTTCAGAAAGCGCATCCGCCAGAGTTTGCAGGTAGCTCAGATGTGGTAGTCTCGAGCCAATGGAGGAAGGATATGCAGAGGCACTTAAGGATGTATGAGTGCACGGATGTTCAGAAGCAGGTGCTAGCTACGTTCAAGCTAGTTGGATCTGCGCTACAGTGGTGGGAGTCTATTACCACCATGGAGGAGAGGGATACTCTCACGATTCAGGAGTTCTGGTTGCGGTTCGACCGCAAGTACTTTCCGTCAGCTGTTCATACAGAAATGAGGAGGAGATTGATGAGTTGGAAGCAGGAGGGCGAGACTGTGGCCGAGTATGAGGCCGAGTTCACGAATCTGTTGAACATCGTTCCAGACGAGATACCAACAGAGAAGAAGAAAATTGAGAAGTTCACGGACGGGTTGACTTGGAGAATCCGTCAGCATCTGCTAGGGAACCTATCGTTGGCCACTTATTCTGATGTGGTTAACGCTGCATTGTTACACTGCCAGGACCACCGTTTTCATATGACCGAGGGCAAGAGGTCGGGGGAGTCTAGCCATCAGGGCAGGACTGGAGGACATGGTGCCAGCGGGGCACAATCTGGTCAGGGGCAGAGACAGAATGAGCAGGGCTCCCAGCAGGGGGATAATAAGAGGTTCCGGTCGGGGAACTACAGACAGGGACAGGGAGGTTTCCGTCAGGGACATCAGGGTCCAAACGGCCATCAGGGCCAACAGGGGCAGAATGGGCAGCAGTTTCACTAGGGCCAGCAGGGCCAAGGGAGGAATGGTAACGGCCACCAGGGCCGGGGACAGCAGGGACAGAGAGGAGGGAACTTCCCAGGGAAGTGCTTTGTTTGTGGCAAGACTGGCCATAAGCGACAGGATTGTCCTGATAGGGGCAGGGCCCCACAGCAGCAGCAGTAGGGTGCTCGCCAGGAGCCACAGAGGCCTATGTTTCCCGCCGCTCTTCCCGCACCGCCACAGATGGCAGCATTGCTACCCATTCCAGCAGTCCCAGCTCAGCAGGGGCAGCTACAGTATGGACGTGTCTACAACGTCCACCAGGCTGCAGTTCCACAGGCACCGCCCGTGATTGAGGGTACGTTTCCTATCCATGTCACTATGGGTCGGGTGTTATTTGATACGGGTGCTACACACTGTTTTATAGCTACACACTTCGCGAAAGCTTTAGGATTATTAGCCACGGCAGAGAGCACAGTGACGTATGTCGACTCACCATTGTGGAGTGGGTCACTTATTTTCTTTATATGCCGGGGAGTGGGGGTAGAGATTGGTGGTTTGGTATTACCTACAGACATGTTAGTGTTAGACATGCATGTTCACGATGTGATTATCGGTATGGATTGGCTTGTAGCTTATAGGGCCATGATTGATTGCTTCAGCGGGAGCATTGTTTTTGCCATTCCGGGGCAAGAGATGTTTGTAGTGGCGATGCCTCGCCTAGAGGGAGGATCGACCGCTCATCTGTATTACATTGAGGAGGATACCTCTAAGGAGGTAGTGATTCCTTTAGATTCTATCCCAGTAGTCAGGGAGTATTCAGATGTGTTTCAGGAGATACCAGGCTTACCCCCCAGTCGAGAGATAGACTTTGTTATAGATTTACTACCGAGTACGAGACCTATAGCACGCGCACCGTACCGTATGGTTCCAGCTGAGATGAGGGAGTTACGGGATCAAATAGAGCAGCTGTTAGGTCAGGGCTTTATTCGCAGGAGTACCTCACCTTGGGGCGCTCCAGTTCTGTTTGTGAAGAAGAGGGACGGTTCACTGAGATTGTGTGTGGACTACCGAGAGTTGAATAAGGTCACGATACGGAATAAGTATCCGTTGCCTCGAATCGATGACTTATTCGACCAGTTGAGAGGAGCTTCTTTCTTCTCAAAGATTGACTTGAGATCGGGATACCATCACTTGCGTATCAGGGAGGAGGATGTCTCGAAGACTGCGTTCTTGTCGAGATATGATTCTTACGAGTTTCGAGTTATGCCTTTCGGTTTGACCAACGCTCCAGCAGTGTTTATGGACTTGATGAACAGAGTGTTCAGGGATTTCCTAGACCAGTTTGTCATTGTCTTCATTGATGATATTCTGGTTTACTCCCAGACAGAGGAGGAGCACGCCGAGCATTTGAGGCAGGTTTTGCAGACACTTTGTCAGAACGAGTTGTATGCAAAATATGAGAAGTGCGGGTTTTGGCTGAAGGAAGTCCAGTTTTTGGGGCATATCATTTCCGACCGGGGAATATCTGTTAATCCGGGGAAAGTACCAGCGGTGAGGGAGTGGGGACAGCCCACGACACCGACTGAGATTCGTAGTTTCTTGGGACTAGCAGGATACTACAGGAGGTTTATTCGGGGCTTCTCAGAGATAGCAGGTCCTTTGACACATTTGACTCGTAAGGGTGTGCCATACATCTGGAGTGATGCCTGTTAGTTGGCATTCGATGAATTGAAGGACAAATTGACCTCAGCACCTGTGTTAGCATTGCCGAGACCGGGAGTTGAGTATTTGGTTTACACCGATGCGTCTTTGCAAGGACTGGGAGGTGTATTACAGCAGGAGAGACAGGCCATAGCTTATGCTTCCCGTAAGCTTAAGCCTCATGAGAAGAATTACCCCACGCATGATTTGGAGTTGGCGGCAGTGGTATTTGCCCTACGGATTTGGAGACACTATCTTTTGGGGGAGAAGTTCCAACTGTTCACGGACCACAAGTCCCTACAGTACCTGTTCACGCAGAAGGAATTGAATATGCGACAGCGTAGGTGGCTTGAGTTTGTGAAGGACTACCAGTTCGACATCCAGTATCACCCAGGTAAGGCTAACGTGGTAGCAGACGCGTTGAGCCGTAGGCCAGCAGACGAGGTAGCAGAGGTGTGGAAGGCTAAGTGGAAGGAATTGGGACACCAGGATGCAGTGGCCCGATCTTTCATGTCTGTGATGACCGTTACCCCGCAGATTGTCACGAAGGTAGTACGGGCACAGGCCAATGACTCGTTCTGTCAGGAGCAGATAGTTCGGTTACTGGCAGAGGGAGCCGAGTCCTATACCGTTAGCTCAGACGGGGGATTGCGCTTCAATGGGAGATTGGTAGTTCCAGAAGGGGAGGAATTGCGACACGACGTGATGGCAGAGTCGCACGGCTCACGGTTCGCGGTACATCCCGGAGGGGACAAAATGTACCAAGACATGAGACGCCAGTATTGGTGGAGCGGTATGAAGAAAGATATCGCTGAGTTTGTTTCGAAATGCGCCACTTGTCAGCTTGTAAAAGTGGATCATCAGAGACCGGAAGGATTGCTACAACCATTGGAGGTTCCGGTGTGGATGTGGGAGAGCATATCCATTGACTTTATCACGGGGTTGCCTACGTCACAGAGGGGTCATGACTCCGTTTGGGTAATTGTGGACAGGTTGTCCAAGGTCCCTCACTTTTTACCCGTGAGGACTGACTACACTGCGGGACAGTATGCCCAGCTCTTCATTTCAGAGATTGTGAGACTTCACGGTGTGCCCCTAAATATCGTGTCTGACAGAGACAAGATATTTGTTTCGAGGTTTTGGGAGAGTTTCCAGGAGGCCATGGGCATGGAATTGCGGTTGAGTACGGATTATCATCCGCAGACTGATGGGCAGACTGAGCGCACAAACCAGATGTTGGAGGACATGCTACGCATGTGCATTATTGACTCTGGGGGTGGATGGGAGCAGTACCTTCCACTGGTGGAGTTTTCTTACAACAACTCCTATCAGTTCAGTATTGGCATGGCTCCGTTTGAGGCGTTGTACGGTAGGCCTTGTCGTTCCCCAGCATGTTAGTTAGAGGTGGGGGACAACAAACTGCTTGGGCCGGAAGTGATTCAGGATACTTCGGCAAGGATTGAGTTGATTCGGAGTCGCATTCGGGTAGCTCAAGACAGGCAGAAGAGTTATGCTGATGCGAAGAGATTCTTCAGGGAGTTCCAAGTAGGGGACCAGGTTTTGCTCAGGGTATCTCCTATGAAGGGGATAATGCGTTTCTGGAAGAAGGGGAAGTTGGCACCAAGGTATGTGGGGCCGTTTCCTATTATTGAGCGGATCGGACCGGTTGCTTATAGACTTGGGTTATCGGAGTATTTGCATCGGATTCACGATGTGTTCCATATTTCCTCGCTGAGGAAATACCTTAGAGATAATTTGGCTCATTCTCACATTGCTGTGGAGGACATCGATCTCCAGCCTGATAGCTCCTACGAGGAGGGGCCTATTGCTATTTTGGACCGAAGCTAGAGGAAACTGCGGTAAAAGATAGTTCCGTTAGTGCGTGTTTAGTGGCGACATCACAATGTCGAGGAGTCCACATGGGAGCGCGATGATGAGATGCACGAACGTTATCCAGAGTCGTTTTTAGCAGGTACTTTCTAGTTTCGAATTTCGAGATGAAATTCAGTTATTAGGGGGGAAGTATGTAACACCCCGTACTTTTGGCTATATTTATTTTTGGGATTAATTAATTAAATGCGTATTAATTGAAAATTAATCCGGGTTATAAATACTAACGATATGCGAGTTGGTATTTGATTATGCGCATACATGTTTTGATATATGTATTTGGTATTATAAAATTTGTCGTGAGATTGATATACGGCATTTGAGAATTTTGTTGAGACGCGTGTGACCGCCGCGTCATGGTATATTATTTTAATTATAAAAGTGAATTTAAAATTTATAAACCTTATGGTCGTTTTGAGTGCGCCAACGCGTCCGGAAGGGTCGAGATAGTCAGAAAACACTAGCCGGGAGTATAGTTTGGGTCCCGGGGTATTTTTAGGCCGTACCGGCAATATAAAGGGTATTTTGGTAATTTTACATTTTTAGGAATTAAAAGTGACGAAATTGGGAGTTTTAATCTGATGTGGATTTAACCCACTAATCCCATTAACCAAATAATATTAACCTAGAAGGCTACGTAGGTTATTAGAAGAGTTTTCTAAGTTTCCCAAATCAAACCCTAGCCACCTTAAGCCACCATTGGAGAAGAAGCTTGGAGAGAGGGAATTCTGCAGAAAAACTCTATCAAACCATCATCCGAACTCAGAGACAACCAAGGCAAGCGACTTAATTCCATTTAATTTCAAAGAATGTTCTTTCCATGTTAGAAAAATTCGAATTTTGTGTTTGTTCTTGGTGAAATATGAAAACCCATGTAGTTTGGAGTTTAGAACTTGAATATTTTGAAGAGAATTGCATGTAGAATGATAGGTAGATGATTATTCTCATGATAATGGTGATTAGAAGAAATTAAAACGGATTAAATTCTGGGATTTGATGATGATATAAATCTAGGGTTCATGTTCTTGATAAAATTGGGGAAAAGTATAAATCTTGTGATTTAATGATGTTTAGGATGCATTAATGCCTTAAAAGATGTTAGTTTATGACCTAAGCATGTTTTAGTATGATTAGAGGACTTAAAACATTGTTAGAACGAACTTTGGAGAAGACTTGAGGTGTTAAAAATGGTGAGAAACGTAACTAAGAAAATCTGGGACGAAACTGGCAGGTCGTTAGAAGCCCCTACCCAGGTCGTTCGAACGAACTCGTTCGAACGAGCTTCTAACGAAATGACCAGTCGTTCTAACGAAAGGGAGCCTCGTTCGATAACTTCGTTCGAACGAGATCTCGTTAGAAGGGACAGTTCGTTCGAACGAACTGGATCTCGTTTGAACAGCCTCGTTCGAACGAGACTTCTAACGAGTTGACAGAGGGATCTCGTTCGAACAGTCTCGTTCGAACGAGACTTCTAACGAGTTGACAGTTTGGTCCTTTTTGGACTGTTTTGATTTTTGGAGTCCCGTAAACTTGTTCGAGGATATAGATAACCTTCCTTTGATGATGTAATGATAGATTTGGGACTTTTGGGTTATTACGAGGAGTAAATTTATATACGAGAGATTTAATTCAATGAACCATTTGGGTTGAGACGTGAGTGTCTACTACGACGTGAGAATAGATTATGGCACGTATGATGATAAACCGGAATAATATAAGTGTAGATATTATAAGTTAGTACGAGAAAGCGATATGTACTACGATTAAACTACGGGATTACTAAGATGTGTGTTTACTTAGTATTGGTATATGAATTGTGTGTATGACATACCTACCATACTTGCTATCACGGGAGGTTTGCGTTCGCTTAGGGCCCTCTAATCCTTGTGTTGCCCGGATTTAGACTGGTTACCTTGATGAACATAGGTCATAGAAAGACTTATTGGGATATTAATAAGTCCGCTGATCGTAGGAGCGTAGGTATGTGCGTGACCTATGTGATGTGACTGTGTTCGCCTCCATTGTTTGTGATGTTGTTATCTGTGAACTATTCCTGAGAGATTCAGAATATGTAATCCTTATGTACGTGATCTACCGGGATGGATAGCAGAGTATGTGTGCACCGCAGCTTAGTTCTCGGGGTGCTTATATTGTATATTTATGATGTGAATAATATACACTTTATTAATGGGAACCTTCACGTTAATGTTGTGAATATAATTACGGTATTGCTTCGAGAAACATAGCGAGTTAACTGATAGTGATATTTATATGGTATATTGAGCATCTGAGTTTACGTTAAACCCTACTTAATTACGAGCGTTATAATGTTAATAGAACCGAGTAATATGGGTAGGACCTATGATAGTCTAGCTAGAGATGATGTCACTTAGCTAGTGGGTTGTGTCGTTATAGATGGGTACTTCCATTAGGAGTGCACAGTTAGACGAGAGGTGAGAATATCATGTGAGTGCACGTCCTAACATGTACTTTGCATTTAATGTTTTAAATGTTTTTAAAGCACTTGCAGGTTTTTAAAATATAACTCCACATTCGGGCTCTGACCCGTTTGCTTTTCAAATCTATTTTTCTTTGTAAAACCATTTTAGGTGCCCAGCCACAAGGACACCATGCATAGGATATTCATTCAGGTGACGAGCTGTAGCTGCTTGTGGAAGCTACAGGGATTTGCTTGTAGACGCCTCTATCACTTGGATTCCAGATTCATTATTTATCAGTTGTAGGGCATGTTGCCCATTTCTATTAGAGTTACATTTCCATTTCAGTTTCAGACTTTGGCATGTACTGTTTTAGTATTCAGTTTACTTTTCAGTTGTGGGATTTGTAGTGAGGAGTTTTTTCTCCAGACTTTATTTACGCTATGTGATGGTCTTTCTTTTTACTTCAGTATGGTGAATGGTGTTATTATTCTTTATTACACTTGTTGCATGCTAATCAGACTTTAATTAAAATTTGGCACTTACTTTTTAAATACTAGGTGGTTAGTAATCATTAAAATGTTTTCAACAGTGATGCTATTAACTGGGCCAACTTGGCATTTTGAATTAATTTAATAAAGGAGTAGCTACCCGGTATTTAATTAGTCAGGGTGTCACAAAGACTATTCGATAATAATAATGCCCGAATCGAGACTTTGTTGCAGCGTAATGTACATTATGTTGATCATGTGATAAGATCAAATAATAAGCATGCCTGAGCTTGTAAATATAATGTTGGATGAACAAGAGGTTTATAATGCCCAAAAATTTGTCGAGGCTATATAAATTGCTTTGAATATTCATGCAAGTGAGAAATCCGTATAAATAATAAGAGGCCGATCATATGCCGGGGCAAAATGAGAAGTCCAGATAAATAGTGAAAGCCCCGACTAGGAATAGGTCTTGAACTTTAAATAATGAATAATGGGACTAAATGATCCTGTATTGTTAGAGAAATATAAATTTCCATACCATTCAATAAGGCTGAACATCAATGATAATTGTCGATTATTAATCAACCATGCCGACCATTTTTCGGGACTAAACATAGATAAGAATTATCCCTAGAAACGGTTCGTTGGGGATAAAATATAATAGATGTGGCAAATCTCTTCGGGGTTGAATATATATCACATAAAATATTTTACCGAGCTGAATATAAAATATGCATAACCATCTGAGTGAATGATTCATGCTTGAGCATACACGTCGGAGCATTAGGAAAATCAATATAATGCATGGCTGATAGGTCAAGGAAAAATTGTATAGGTCCGAGCATTAATAATATTTCTAAGAACATAGGATTGTTGTTGAGCGTTCATCATGACTGAATCTTGTTCCTGTGAAATTTAATAAGTTGCCCAAACATCTGTAGAGGCTAAATCAAATAAATGTCACGAGAATAATTTATTCAGCTAAATAATATATGATGTATATCTGCTCTAACATCGATCAATAAAAAATTGATGCCAGTAATATATGCTCACCAGATATGTCTTTTTCCAACCAGAGGTCGACACGTAGATAGGTGGTCAAGTATGTATGATACTTGTTGTAGATCAAAATAGGAGGTAAAGAATCCCTCAACATGTATAATACATGTTGTTGACCAACAAATAGATGCTTCAATCAGTAATGACACTCGGCTTTCGCACCAAAACCTATGTCTCCGACCAATAACAACAACACCAGTAGTCAACCAATAACAGGTGGGTTGGAGGCCTCATGATGTTTCGGTAAGTTGTAACCGATTTGGATGCCGACTATAGTTCACCATATCCAGAACCTGCAACATGAAGTCAATCAATTGGGTTTGGCAAACTGTGCCCTGATTTAGAAATTGACTTCCCAGCAACTGATTCTTCAAAAGAATCATATAGATTATTTTTTCCTTGATTTGGATGTGACCTTTACAGTTATCAGGACGATTACAACTTATTACACATTATCTAATTCTCGAGTTAAACAATTTCTTGTGATAATCAGAAGGGAGAGAAAGTTGTGTACTTTTATCCAATTGCAGAGAGATTAAGTATTATCAGAAATTCATCTCAAAATTAACAATAAAAATTATAATAAATTGATACGGTTATGCAGATTCATAGATGGACAAAATTGATTATATAGTTCATCAAAACAATTGAATGAAATGATATGGTTAACATTTGTGCAAAGTAAATAATTTTTCTTGAAGAGAGAGAAAATGGATTTGTATCTCCAATTTTAGATTAACGAGGGAATAATAAAGAAAATTATTGTAATTGTAGAATTTTGATAATCTGAAAGTGAAGATCTACGATTGCCCAATTCATTCAAAATAACAGTATTCGACTTCTAAAAATATACACAGTTTGTGAATGGCGATACACAAGATTCATGAATGACTAAAAAAAATTGTGTATCAAATGTAAAGGCTCATATAAGAAGATGAAAAGACTTAGCTTTTGATGATGATATTCGTCTCTTCTAAAGAGAAGGAAATAATTCTTGTGTCGAATTTCACAGACGGCGTCAATCTATTGATGACTAGAAATAGCATCTATGTTATCTTATAAGCATCAACAACAGATAAAGTGAATGTATGAAGAAGATGATATTGAAGATGAAGTGGAGATAAACAATCACATCAAATATATAAGAGACAAAAGTTTTTAAAGTGGTTCGACTGTTGAAGAAAGCCTACGTCCACTGTTATTTTATTCCCAAGGGCTTACAATAGCATAATAGATTTATTGAATTATTCTCATGTCTTGGGAGAGATAGATGTGTAGAGAGATAGAATGAATTGATGTCTAGTAATCAACAATGATGAAATTATATTAGTTTCATATAATAAGTTGTTTAATTATGAAAATTTATTTGATGAATCAAATTAGATTTATTTGTTATCGCATGAGAAATTTGTAGAGTTGTTGATAATATGTCATATGTGAATTATTTATTTTATTATATTTATCACCGCTGGGGCGATGGGGTTTTGGGTAGTTATGTTCTTACCTTAATTTAGGAGTACTTGCTAGGCATAGGACTAGTGGGTATGCCTTAGTTGTGGTTAACACTTTCTAGGTATAGGACTAGTTTGTGTAGATTTTTACGGATGAGATGTTCCGAGGTGGGGATGATTTTTGTGTTCTTCCGTTGATTCGATAGCCTAAGCACAAGACTAGGAGGAGATTGATAGTTGGGAGTCATCCTATATAATACCGTACTTATTTTTTGGATACCTCTAGGTATGGGGCTAGGGGTTGGTTTGAGGACTGCTGCTCTATAATAGGGCGGGGCTAAAATAAAATAATGGGAGATTAAAAAATTGATAATTAATGGTTAAGAAAATAAATGGCTATTAAAATGAATTTGAAACGCGAGTATGTGTAGGGCTGACAAAATATGAACCGACTGGTTATAGAGACATGGGTGTGTGTTTTGATGTCATGAGTATGTGCGGGGCTGACAAAATACGGTCCGAATGGATTTAACGACGTGTCGTGCATGGAACCTCATGATTATGTGCAGAACTGACACAATACGGGTTGACTGGCGTGATGTGTAGAACTGTAAGCGTGCTAAGAGTGTGTGCAGGACCAAAATTGGATCGAATAAATAAAAATATTTGAATAATTAAATTAAGTAGTGATAAGAGCTAATTTTTACATAACAGTAATAACGGTATAAATGGACTTACACTTTGAGGTGACTTAGTTACGTGGATTAATAATAGTAGTTTATTTTACTTGCATGTTAATATTTATATCCCGTTTAAATTTGAAATACTCTATTGTGGTGTTTATCATGTATAATGCTACAGTTTGGATTCACGAACCCTAATTAGGGAGAGTAGCTAGTATTCATGCGGTGGGCTCTAACCCATTGCATTGACTAACATATCAGGTATAGTGCTGGAGTAGCTACATAGGAGTGATTGGAGATATCTTTGGAGATACAACAGGAGTTTTATTTTTTGATGCTTTATTAGTTAGGATTTACATTTCTTTCCATCATATTTATTATGAAACCTTATTTATGGATTTGGTGGGCCAATCGGTTCCACAATTGTTTATGGTTTCTGTAAGATATTTACACTTGGATAATTTCATTTGAGATTTATATTTATTTTGAAGTATTGATTTATTTTGAAGATTAACATGGTGATGGATTTTATTATTAGATGAATGGTTATATTTATTATATCAATTTGATTATTATCTTGTGGAACAGATTTTTATATGTCTCATATATATCTATCACATTATAAGAATGGTATTTAATTTAGTGACGCCCAACATAGTCTTGGTGGCGGGTGACGCTAGAATGCATGTGGTGTTATAGTTTCTTTCACCACCAAATCCTAAAACACTTTAAATTCTCGCTCAAGAAACCTCATTGTGAAAAGATATTTTCAAGGTTTTCAAACAATTATTGATGGAGATTTTAAAGAGAAGTCAAATCAAGTTTTCTAAGAGTTTCTCAAAAAGAATTCAAGACTAACTTTTCAAGATTTTTTCTCTTTGAATTAAAGTCAAGTTTTAATCCATCTTTTGAGGCAAGTTGCTATCTAATCCTCTCCTTTTATATGTATATGTATGTGAAATTCCACATAAACCTAATTATAGCATTAAAACGAGTAAACCTTTATGGATTTGAGAGGTCCTAGTGTATGATCTTAAAAGCTGAAATTGATTATCCTCACAAGTTTTATATAAATATTTAGTCCAAATAACTGTAAAATAATTGAATATTGAAACTTAAATAGCAGATACATTTTTTTTGTTCTGATGTTTCATTTTGTCTTTATGATTAGTTGGATTATATAATGAGTTACTTGGACATATTTTCATTCTCATATGATCTTGTAAGGGTTCTTCTTTATACATAACTCATTTATAATCTTTTTTCTTAGCTTTTAGTGATTCAGTCAAGGGTGTAAGCTATTCAGAGGAGGTAAGTTCTTTCACCTCGATTTAATAAAAAATTTTATTAGAAAAATAAGTCTTAGTCAAATTCATAAATGCGTATGCTGAGTATGGATGTGCCTTTAGCGTTAAAAGTGGGACGTTTTGTTATAAGTACCTAATTGGTGAGATTTTAATACGATGATTTTTGTTGATGGCCTAGAAAATAAAGATGATTCATTTTTAGAGATTAGATTATGTCAAAACTCTTAAAAATATTAATAAAGCCCTTATGTTGAATTACCCTATTGGGATCAGGAATATGAGTAGTTTGTTTAAGAATCCAATGTAAGAACCTACTTATTTTATTATGTTGTTGATAATGGACCTATCACGTAGGTGAATTAGAATGAGTATGGGATATACTGGTTTTGGCTTATTGTCTTATGGTAGTTGTGGCATGTGTTGAATAGATTAGAGTTGGGTTTGGATGTTGGCTATTTAATTTGATGAGCCTCTTAACTAAATTCTCCCAATAAATATGTAAATAGTTTAAAAAATTACTCAATCTAAAAAAAAGTGTATATGGGGTTCATTGTTTGGATTTTATTTTATAAGACATCCCGTGGATGAAGTTTAGAGATAAGTAATGTTAATACCCTAATTATGCTTGAAAAAACGAATGAACGCAGTGTGTGATACCGATTTAAATTAATTCGCAAGTTTCTAATTAAACCTTATTTAATTGGAGTCTATTTTAAACAAACTTAAATCAGCCCCAAACCATTCAACTACGTGTGTGCATGTGTCAATGCATAAATAAATAAATCATGCGACACAAATATTAAGGAAAAATCCCCGATGGGCAAAACCTTTTATTTCTAGAAATTTGAATAATTCACAAGACCAATTCACAAGACCATTGACTTACATACAACCTGATAATCGCCCACAAGTGTAACGTATGGGGTCTTAGTCAAACCTACAAAGCAACGGCTAGAAATAACGTCGACTGGAATCTTCCGCAAGAACTCCAGGTGGTCAACAATGAAGAAGAAAATGACTTCTCCACAAAAGTGAACTTTATAAGGACTCCCTCCATAATAGCACGCAAATCTCCGGTTGTAGAGTTCTCCCCACAAAGATTAAACCATAGCAAAAGTGTGTTCTTTAACACCAAAACAATTCACTAAAGCATATTGGAATTTTTGTGAATTGTAAACAATGAGGGATTAAACCCTAAAAGAAAGTAGCCAAAACAATTCTTCTTTCGCAGTTTTTTTGTTCTGTACAATGCTCGGACTTCTTAAACAAAACGAAACCATAAAGTGAGTTTTTATAGAAAAACATGCGGCCTCGAAAACCGTGCTCATTCGAATGAGATAAGGGTCTCGCACGAACGACTTACAGATGTCGTTTAAACGACATCTCACGACATCCCACTATCGCTCGAACGAGATGGCTATCTCGCTTGAACGACCTTGACGTCAAAATCGAGGTACGCTCCAACACTTAGAAAAAATTACTCATTCTTAAATTTGACGAAATAAGTCCTCTCCATCACTTAGAAAATATTTTATAAAAGTATCCCAAAAGCTCTAAGTGTAAAGTGAAGGTATTTAAAACAAAACCTTACCAAAGTAAACTTTGTGGAGTCTTTTTGATGAATAACTTGATTAATTCAGATCCGTCTTGATGTAGATGGATCCTGAATGCTCTTCGGTGATGTAGCGGTATACGACGTACAAAATTGATAACGGACCTATAAAAATATGTCCTTACAATGCTCCTTTAGAGATTGTGAAGGGACGTGATACAACTTGTCGACCTTCAGATCCTAAAATAAAGTCCTAGAACCTTGTAAACATAAATAATGTCTTAAGGAACACTAAAATAAGTCACAAAAGCCTTTGCAAGACAAAAGTAATGATCCATATAACCTCAAACCAGACTCGGATTAAGATTCAAATATAATACACATGACAATGACCGATCAAGCCTTCGGTGTAATGCCTCATGACCTATCGGTCCTAAGTCCCAAGTAGTTTACCCATAAAAGGAGGCCTCATTAACCACTTAAGACACAAGAAACTTCGTCGCCTGAATGCTACATTTCTTTTTTTTTTTTCCTTTTGTTGATACAAAAATTAGTCAGCTGACGTGGACCAATTATATGAAGACACGTGTCATCCAACATGGCATAAGATCAATATACCGAGCTAATCAATGTAACAAGCTACTCGGCATACCGAGCAACTTATTGGGAAGACTAAACGACCAAGACAGATTCAATGTTTATTGTATTACAATCATTCACTACCATGTACAAAGTATATGCCTGTTCGATAAAGGCCTATAATCGATTCGCAACCCAAGGGCTATAAATACATTATAATACCCTCATGGAAAGGTAAGCAATCATAATCAGACATAATCGAGATTAAAGAAAGATACCCAGTAATACAAAATAGTGGATGTAGGCCCTTTTCCTTAAGGCTGAACCTGAGTCTGTTGTAGTCCAAACCCATTGATCACCTCGATAAATCATGAGTTTTGAGCAATCTTATTTAACTTCTTTCATTCTTCTCCAGGATAAAGAACCCCTTTTGAGGACTTGATCCAGAGATTTATATTTTCTTTTCATAAATTTCACCGACAGGTCCCTGAATTGAATTTCCAAACAAGTATCATGTTAGTGGATTTTAATAAACTATAAAAACCAGAGAATCCCAATCCACCTGTTCCTTTTTCATAGCATAAAGACTCCCAACTCCTCCATTGGTGCTTCCAATTGATATCTTCATTTCCACCCCCAAAAACATTTATTTAGCATTATGTGAATTATTTTAATAACTGCCTTTGGAGGCTGCAAAGCAGCCAACAAGAAGACGGGAATGGAAGAGAGAACATGTTTAATCAACACATATTTGTCTCCTAAAGATAAAAGCTTGGCCTTCCATCCTGCTATTCTGGATCTGATAGAACAAATCAACTTGGAGTAATATGAAATCTTGTTTCTACCTTTGAATAAAAAGTACATCCGAGGTAAGTAATAGGAAGGGGCTTAAATTTCATTCCTGTGCAGGATGCTATAGAGTTTCTTCTATTGGGGACCTGATTTTGATCAATGGAGAAGCTTCTTTTTTAAGATTTATAGTCTGGTTAGAAATATCTGAGTAATGATTAAAAAAATTCATTAGGTTTTTGAGACTTTTAGCATCACCTCTAAAGAAAATGACTAAGTTATCTACAAAAGACAGGTGGAAAATAAGAGGGCATCCGCTTGGATGATAATATGGCTTGTGATCTGCTTTCAATATGATAGAGTCCAAACCTCTACTCAAGTAATCAACTGCTAGGATAAAAAGGCCTAGGGAAAGAGGGTCCCCTTGCTTTAAACCTTTAGAAGATTGAAAAAAAACTTTGAGATTGACCATTTATAGAAATAAAAAACCAGTTTGAGGATATGCACCTCCAAACAAAATCAATCCATCTTTCACCAAATCCAAAGCTTCTAAGTATGTTTATCAAAAATTCCCAATGCACCTTGTCATAAGCTTTCTCCATATTAATTTTAAGAATAACATTTCCACCATGAATTTTCTTCCCGAGGTTAGCCACCATTAATTGACCAAGGAGGATATTATCTTGAATGGACCTACCTTGAATAAAGCCACTTTGATTTGGGGACACAATTTGGGGAAGGATTTTGGCCAATCTAGAGCATATGATTTTAGAGATTACTTTGTAGGAGAAATTGCATAAGCTAATTGGCCTGTAATCTCCACAAGTCTTGGGATTTTGGATTTTTGGAATGAGCACAATGGATGTGCTAGTCCAGCTTCTAGGAAGAATTTTCCCTCCAAAAAAATTGTTAATGGACTCCAGAAGATCTTATTTAATGATTTCCCAAAAGGAGATAAAGAAGTGACCTCCAAACCCATCAGGCCCTGGGGAAGAATTAGTCCCTAGCTCCTCTATAGCATGAAAAACCTCCTCCTCTGGTGGAAAATTTTCCAAGACCTCATTCATACCCTCATAAACAAGCTTAGGGAGTCAATCCCCCAAGAAATCGATGAAACCCCTACTCCGATGGTAATAAATCGGACCATCCAAGATCACATATTTGGCTGACGGATTAGGATCCACTTTATAATGGCTGAATCCAAATATTTGCTGACAAATAATCTAAGGATGGAAATCTTGGTTCTGTTCAGCGATTCGATAATTTCTACTCTACTAAATCGCCAAATGCTCTACCGGATCAATCAGCTCCATCCGATGACTAGGACTAGTCATGACACCAATAATCATAGGGCAAAATCCAAATGAGACGCATGTGCAGTGAGAAACGAGCTGGAGGAATTTTTGGCTAGACTAAAGGAACTTATCTTAATTTAGGATACATGGGAGACAACGTTGTTTAAATGGCATCTCCTCTACAACAGCATGTCAATCCTAAGCCTTCAGATCTCAATGTTGCTTTGAACAGATCATTTGCATCCATTGTGGAAGATTCTTCACCAGAAGACAAAGAGCTTTCATTAAAACAGCCATCATCGTATAAAGGAGAACCTGTTGTGATGTTCTTAATGGAAGAAATCAAGACCTTGGCCAAATCATTTCAATACGCTCTAGTAGGAAAATTTTCACATGGTAGGCCAGCCATGGAGGTAATAAGAAATACGTTTCAAAACTTTTCCCTGAAAATTGTTTATTCAATTGGTCTTTGGTTCAAAAACCCTTTTTGATTTGATTAAATTACGAAGAGGACTATTCAAGACTATGGATGCGTGAGTCTTGGTATATTGGAAAATATCCAATAAGGGTATTCAAGTGGACACCAATGTATCGAGCAGACATTGAAAGCAGCATCACCCCTCTGTGGATTACCTTCCCACAACTGCCTATCCATTTTTTCTTAAAATCCTCTCTTTACTCTATTTACTAACTCACTGGGAATCCTCTCAATGTTGATGCCTCGAATGTAGAAATTAATCACCCTAGCATAGCAAGAGTTGACGTAGAAGTCGATCTATTGAAAATTTTACCAAAAAGAATTTGGATAGGGTGTTGGCAGGGGGGTTCTGGAAGGAGGTTCAAGTTGAAGATAAGCCCAAGTATTGTTCTACATGCTTTAAGAAGGAACATGACCAGTACAAATGTCTTTTTAATGTACCAAATGTGGGGTCTAGAATGAAGAATTCAAGAAAGATGAAGTTGTACCTCAAAAAATTACCAAAATCAACAATAATTTGCCTAACCAAGTCATCCAAATGAAAGTAGAGCCAACCATAAATGAGACAGAAACAGAGAATCTAGTAGTTGAAGAGATTGAATGCCACCCAGACCAGACACAGGTTTCCCAAGACAAAGCCCCCAAAATAAGCTGAAGAAACAATGGAAAATAAATAAGTATCCTTAAGAAACTCAAGATCAAATTCCTAAAAGCCAAGATGAAATGTTAGAAGATACTAGCTCTTTCTCTCCTAGATCAGTTGATGTTCCTCCTCTGGACTATAATCATGCTGCTGACAACCTATATGCTTCTGATGGAGAAATTAAAGTTACAAACCAGTTGGCCCAAATTGAAGATTTCAAGATTTTTTTAAAAAAGATTGGAAGAAAGATTGAAAAGCACAAGAAAGATAAAGAGGAAGCACTGAGAAAATCTAAAACAGTAGCCACACCAGACACTGCCATTCAAGTAATCATTCCAAAAAGGCCAAATTCCTTTTTCAACAGAGTAACCAGATCAAAATCAAAAGGAATAAAAAAATCTCCTCCTAATCTTTCCCAATGATTAACTTCTTGTCTTGGAATATTACAGGAGAAGCTAAAAAGTCATCCTACAGAAGGTTTAAAAAGTTAATTAAGACTTATAAGTTTCCTGTGACTGCTCTAATGGAGCCTAAAGTAGACAAAGGTAAATTAGAGAATTTCAAAATAAGAAATGGTTTTGAAGGAAGTTATAGTAACTTAAATGGGAAAATCTGGATCATTTGGAGATTTGAGGTTAGCTGTCAATTTATTTTTGATACAGATCAGCAGATCACTTTTACCATTTCCCATCCATCATTGAACAAAGAGATCTTCATGACAGTTGTTTATGCTAAATGTACAAAAGAAGAAAGATTTGAGTTATGGGAAAATATAGCAGATATCTCTCATCAAATGATTGATAAGCCCCACTGCGTAATAGGGGACTTTAATGTAATGACCTGTGCTAGAGAAAAACTAGGGGGAACCAAATATATTTACAAGTTGTTAATGACTTCAACCAAGCTATTGATGACTGTGGGTTGACTAATTTAGGATACAAAGGCAAAAGGTTTACGTGGTGTAAGAATCGAGCTAAAGAGGAAGTCATAAAGTCCAGATTAGACAGATGTCTTACTAATTCTCAATGGGATTCTCAATACACTAATTCCACTCTCAATCATCTGAACAGGCCTGCCTCACACCATGCTCCTCTCCATCTTTCTATTAAAACACCAAAAAAACTCATCATAAATAGTTGATATCCCAGAATCTAGCAATAGGAATAATGAAGGGAATCCTCCTAACCCTTCTATCCCCCCAAATGCAAATGATATCACAAGAATCTTGGCAGGCTTAGCTAGGGGATAAACGACTATGCATGACACTATGCGACAATTCATTCAAACTATTAAAAATATAGCGTCTGCCCAGTTAGGCCAACGAAGCGTTCATAGAACCATGCGTCCACCGTCTTCACGATCCAGACGTCCTGAAATCCATCATACTGGTAATTCAAGTGATTCATCCTATCACCCTGGTTTGACTTCTCCTATAAGAATTTTGGACTCTCAAGAAAATGTCACTCTAACCCCAGAGCGAACAAGCGCTCTGGAAAGGTTGAGTAGAGTTTCTCCTTTCGACCGTTTGGGCCCTAGGAGGAACATAAATCCTCATCGAATTGCGTCGATAAATTCTCAATGACCAAATGATTTACGGGAAGACTCAACCCAATCATATCCAAATCCCAAGCCTGTAGCTCGCATAAGAGATCCCAAGAGGAGAATTCTTCGCGATCTGTTTCTCATACAAACATAAATAAATTAGAGGCTGGAAATGATTCATGGAAAGGACCTATTCAAAGATTGGAAGACAAGTTAGGGGAGATGGCTAAGGCCAAAAACCCTCTCCAAAGAACCTTTATCAAATGATCTCCATTTGTACAGGCAATTGTGGATTTTCCCACACCATCAAAGTTCAAACCCCCTATGGTCACACCGAAGTACGATGGAAAAACCGATCATATTCTCCATATAGAGCAGTACCAAGCCGTAGAAGATATTTATGCAGTCCCAAATGAAATGATGTGCAGGGAATTCTCAGGAACCATTACTGGATCTTCTTAAATATGGTACAAAAGCCTTCCTCAAGGGAAGATTACGACCTTCCATCAACTAGCAGAGCTCTTTTATAAGAAATTTCTATTTGGTGTAAAGTCAGTTAAAAGGGTATCACATTTGTTGAGTGTTAGGAAAAAAGCAGGAGAAAGTACTAGAGATTATATAACTCGTTTTAATAACGAAAAACTAGAGGTCATAGACTATGAGGAGAAGACAACCAGTATAGCTCTCATGAGTGGTATTTTGCCAGTCAAGCTGTATTACGCTTTGGCCAAGGATCCTCCAAAATCCATGGCTGAATTGATGGCTAAAGCAGCCAAAATTATGAATGCCGAGGAGGCTATAGCTGAGAAAAAGAACGCAAAGACAAAGGCAGAAGCTAAAGATGAAGGCAAGTCAGAGAGGAAAGATCACAACCATAACGGTGGGAGCAAGCAGTCGAAAGGCAAATAAACGTTGGAGCACTTAAGGAAGTATACAAATTATACTCCCTTAAAGGTGGATATAAACCACGTTCTAGAGGAAATCAAGAACGATGAGGAACTTAATTGGCCATAAAAACTGAGATTAGCTCCCGAAAGAAAGGATAAATCCAAGTATTATGAGTTTCATAAAGATCTTGGTTATACAACCAAGCAGTGTGTAGCTTTCCAAAATAAGATAGAGGAACTCATTCGACGTGGAAAGTTGAGAAGTTATGTTGATCATCAGAATCGTGGGAAGACCAACAATAGAGCTCAACAAAGGTCCAAATCTCCTTGCCGATTAAGAGATGAGAAGAAAAGAGACCATGAAGATGACCTCGATATCCCAAAAAGTCTAAGACAGCCTAAGCGTGGGGTATTTTCAATTCATTTCGGTTCATTCGATTGTAACATGATTACAGGTGGAGACGTAGGAGGGGGAGATCATATTGCTGAAAGGAAAGCTTACCTCAACGAGGCTCAAACTTCTGCCTATATATAGTGGATAAATCTAGCAGAAGAAGATCGCCCGAGGAAGGTTAAAAAAGATAAGCTGGTCACTGGTTTTTCTAAAAATGATCTGAAAGGCGTTTGTATCCTCATGATGACCCTTTGGTGATCAAAATGATAATGAAGGATGTAATCATTTCAAGACACTGGTGGACAATGGTAGCTCGACAAATATCACGTTCTACCTTTATTTTGATAGTTTGAACTTAAAACATGGGCAGTAAGAGCTGTATCACAGACCCCTCATTAGATTTTTAGGAGAAAAAGATTTTCCACTAGGAATGATCAAATTAGACATGTTGATTGGTACCTGGATAGCTTGTAGAACAAAAAAGGTCTACTTCTTCGTGATGGATAAAAATGTCTAGTCAGCCTATAATATAATCATGGGGCGAGTAGGATTAAAAAAGTTTGAAGAAGTTCCATCCACTGTACATAAGTGTTTAAAGTTCCCGACTAACTTTGGGGTTGAATTATGAAGGGCTATCAAAAAGTAGCCCGGGAATGCTACTACTCATCTTCCAAGAAAGAAGAATTGGAGAATGTTAGGAAGAAAACCACCACTTCTCGAGTGGATGAATCTAATGAGTCTGAGATTGAAACATTATACCCAAGAGATGAAACAGAACTTGTTAAAGGCAAAGTCATAGAGGCTACGGAAAGTATTATTTTGGATGACGAGCAACCAAAAAAATAACTTAGATTGGTGCTTCACTTGATCCAGTATTGAAGCAAGTGCTGGTGGCATTTTTGAAGCATAAAAAATGAGTATTTCCATGGAGTCATGAAGATATGCCGGGAATAGGTCCAGCCTTCTTATGTCACGAGCTCAATGTAAACAAGGAGATCAAACCAGTGAAGCAAAGAAGAAGAGTCTTTAGTTCGAAGAAGAGCCAGGCTATTCAAGAAGAAGTGGAAAAGCTGTATAAAGCTTCTTTCATCGAAGACGTGAAATATCCTGATTGGTTGGCTAATATCGTGATGGTTAAGAAGAAGAAGTGGAGAATGTGTGTAGACTTTAGAGACCTGAATAAAGCTTTCCCAAAAGATCATTTCCCTCTGCCCAGGATAGATCAGTTGGTAGATGCAACTTCGAGGCATGAGCTGCTAAGCTTCATAGATGCCTATTCTGAATATAATCAAATTAAAATGAAACCCTAAGACAGGGAAATTAACTCTTTTATTACCCCATGAGGAACATATTATTACAATGTTATGCTTTTTGGTCTTAAAAATGCAGGTGCTACATATCAGCGGCTGGTGAACAAGGTGTTTGTGGAGAAAATTGGTAAAAATATGGATTTGTACGTCGATAACATGTTGACCAAAAGTAAGAAAGCTACTAACCATATAACTAATTTGAGCCAAATATTCGATCAGTTGATAAATACCAGATGAAGCTGAACCCGACCAAGTACATTTTTAGCTTACAAGAAGGCATGTTCCTTGGGTACATTGTGAATCAAAGAGGTATTAAAGCAAATCCTAACAAGATAAAAGCCTTTCTGGAGTTACAATCTCCAACCACCAAGAACGAAGTACAGAGCCTTATGGGGCATGGTGTAGCTATCAACATATTTGTCTCCCGAGCAACTGATAGATGTCTTCCATCCTTTAACATGCTCAGAAAGACCTTTGAGTGAAATGATGAATGTGAGGAGGAATTTTTAGAGCTGAAGGGATACTTGGGGATGCCTCCTTTATTGTTTAGGCCAGTGGCGGGGGAAAAATTATACCTGCACTTAGCTATTTCAGAAAGTGCGATCAGTTCGGCCTTGATAAGAAAAGAAGGCGTAGTGAAAAAACCAATTTATTATACTAGCAAGGCATGCAGGGGAGTAGAAGTTAGATACCCAAAACTAGAGAAGTTGGCATTTGCATATATTGAAGTGAGAAGGAGAATGAAACCATATTTTCAAGCCCATATAATAGTGGTATTTACTGACATACCACTTAGACAAGCTTTACATAAGCTAAAAAAGTCTGGAAGATTGCTATATTCGGCAGTGGAGTTAGGGGAGTTCGACATTATCTATGAGCCGAGATTCTCTCTCAAAGAACAGGCAGTGGCAGATTTCATTACTGAGTTTACTTACCCATATGTCTTCGACTAACAGGGGGCTAATGCCGCACAACTAAAGGATGAAAGAGGACCAACACAAACTGCCCCCGATCAACTCCCAACAGTAGAATTTCTAGAAGGGATGGCCGCCGATCAACCATAATCTTATGGTAAAGGGAAAGGGTGGAAGGAGAGGCATGGAGAATGGGAGGATAAGATATTTAATCAACGAATTTTGTCAGACCAAGGGTTTGATGAATATATCCCTATATGGAATTTATATATTGATGGTTCTTTATGTGCAACAGGTTGCGGAGCTGGAATTATTCTCAAGAGTTCTAATGGAATAGACATAGAATATGCTATGTGTTTCCAATTCCAGGCTTCCAATAATGAAGCTGAGTATGAATCCGTGATTGTGGGAATCAACTTAGCCAAATCATTGAATGTAGATCAAGTTATGGTGTTAAGTGATTCAAAACTAGTGGTGAATCAGATGATAAGTCTTTATGAAGTAAAAGGAGACTTCATGTCAAGGTATTTAACTAAAGCTATGGAGATTGTATCCGATTTGGTAACTATTCAAGTAATCAGAATACCAAGGCTGGAGAATGCAAGGACAGATGCACTTTCTCGGTTAGCCTCAGCTATGCGCACCAAGCTGTAAAGAATAATTCCCATTGAAATACTTGCAAATAGAAGTATTGATGAAGATTTGATGGTGAATTTTATCACCTTGGATATGGGACCATCTTGGATTGATCCCATCAGGGCTTGTATTAAAGAAGATACTTTACCATCCGACTTACTTGCAACCAAGAGGTTGAAGTATAGGTCTGCCATATATGTTTTGAATAATGGAGTTTTGTACAAAAGAGGTGTGATGGCTGGTCTAAAAAGGTGTGTCCATCCGGTAGAAGTTAAAGACTTGATAGAGGAAATCCATAAAGGATCTTGTGGAGATCAAGTAGAAGGTAGAACTCTTTTACAAAGAATAAATACACAGGGGTACTACTGGTCAAGGATGCACACTGATTGTACAACTTATGCAAAGAAATGCGACAAGTGTTAGCGATTTTCTACTATAAGAAGAACTCCTCAGGCATTGCTAACACCAATCACTTCACCTTGGCTATTTTCTATGTGGGGAATAGATTTAGTCGGGCCTCTGCCAACTATAAGAGGACGATTCAAATATTTGGAGGTAGTTGTTAATTACTTCATAAAATGGGTAGGAGCTGAATCTCTCATCGATATGGCTTACAAAAGGGTCTATCAATTTATCTGAAAGAATATTATTTGCAGATATGGTCTGCCCCATGCTTTTATCACCGATCACGGTACCCAATTTGGCAATGATGAGTTCAGAGTATACTGTCTACAGTCCAATATTTAAAAGGTCCATTCTTCTTCAGGTCATCCCCAAAGTAACGGGAAAATAGAGGTGACAAATAGAACTCTATTGATTGAGTTGAAGAGGAGATTGGATGATACTAAAGGCAATTGGATCAACGAGTTGCAATCAGTGTTATGGGCTTACCTAATAACTCCCCGAATAAGAACTGGGGAATCTCCTTACATGTTTGCTTTTGGGAGTGAAGCAATGATACCTGCTGAACTAGGATTACCTACTCATAGGATGATTAACTTCAATTCTCCAATAAGTTATTTGACGAGACGCTTGGACTTGGACATGCTCGAAGAAGTCAGAGAAGATGCAGTAATCTGAAATGCAGCTTATCAACAACGGACTGCAATGTTCTATAAAAAAGGGTCAAGAAATGTGATCTCAAGAAAGGCGATTACGTACTCAGGAAAGTAATTCAAAAGAACAATAAGTTGCAGGCCAACTGGCATGGGCCTTATCGTATCACAACTGTAGTTTGACCCGGTACTTATAGAATAGAAACTCCTGAAGGGGAAGAATTCAAAAATACCTGGAATGCAGAGCACCTGCGCAAATACTACCAGTAATGTAATTGCCCATGTAACAATTATTTCAGTATGAATAAAAGCGATGGTTTCCCCATTCGTTTATTTTTTTTCCAGAGTATTAGTTCTACACACTACACTGCTTCAGCAACACATAAATTTTTGCCATCAACTACAAGTGTTGGCATCAGCAATCACCAACAAAGTTGGTCAACATCAGTATGAACACCATTAAAGTTGGTCAATATTAACAACCACCAACTAAAAGTTGGTTGGCATCAACTTACACACCAACAACGTTGGTAAAAACAATCGAGCAAGGCAAGGTTTGCTTGATTATGGGTGACCTAAGAGGCATCTAAACTAGGCAAGAAGATGGGTAAAATATCCATTGCCTAGGAACTAGGGAAATTATTTACTTAAATGATTGTTACAACTAAGTAAGAACTTGGAACATGAATTCCATTGCTTAGGCACTTATGGGTGATACGTCACGACAACTAGGGAAACACATGGAGCAAAGTCCCATTATATAGGCAATCAAATCAACAAAGGGCAAACTTCCCATTCAAGTAAATATATACTTAATGACTAGAAAGTAAAGTACAACACTACTATAGTTAAATAAAGATTGATAGATTAAATATCATGCAATTATTTTATTTCCAAGGAAATAAAATTACAAAAAGATGATCTTTTCTTCAATCACACCAATAATTACTAACTAAATACACATATTCTATTCTATTAGTTTCTTTCCTTCAAATTTATATACAAGATCCATTGTAGCTGGAGGATCATCTAAAGAAAAATAAGAGTTGATAAAGTTCATGTCCTGCAGCATTCTGGTATTGCTCGTACTTGGTCGATCAAGCAAATGTGGAGGTCAGGATATCTTAAAATCTTCATGAAGATTGTAATCACCAAGGTATTTGGAAATCAAACATTACGGAATTTAGCTAACTGGAATCCAGGTAACATCTAGTTTGAACAGAGGTATTGCAGATCAAGTAATTCGAGGTCACACCAATCCCACAGTTCCATTACTTACTCAACTTTCATCACCGTTAGAGAATTCATCCATCCATATTTATACTCTTCACTGTTTGATTGTTTCAAACTGGCATCAAGATGATACAAAGCCTCATTGTATCCTTCCATTCAGAACTCTCTAGGCTTCTTATGAAACTGATAAGTTAATCGCTGAACATGTTGATGAAGTCTTTGCAACACACTTTCTTTATTTTTCATTGCAAAATTATGATTGGATAGTTTCTCTAAAAGACTTTGAATTTTCTGGGATATCTCCGTCAGAGCTTGATTTTTTGCCTTCAGTTGAGCAGCTTGATTTTCTAAAGCTTGTTGAGTTCTAGTCTCTTCAATGTTACTCTGACCAGCTCTAGCTCTACCTCGGGAAGTGGATGCAAGTCTGATTCTTTTCAAAGTTTCTAAGTCTTCTCTTAATGAAGCATTTTTGGTCTCCAAAAAGGAAATACCTTTATCGTTAACTTGGACTAGAGCTCTAGAGGAAGAAGCCAATTTTAGCTGTCTCAGTTCTTCTCTCAAAATGATATTCTCCTCCTCCAAAAATTTGGCAATATTCATGTTCTCTTCAATCTCACATTTCAGCACAGTCTCTCTTTTACTATGGGCAAAGATAAATTTGTCATAACCCCGATCAACACTCAACTGTTGGTAATTTTTCTCATAACTTTCATGCAGAAGAGCAGTGGCTTCCTTGTGTTGAAGTTGAAGTTCTTCAATCATTCCTTGAAGATCTTCAATCATTTCGTAGTAAGCTACGTTATTCGCTACTACACGATCAAGCAAGAATTTTAAATATTGGTAAGCCTCAATTGCTCGTTCAGAGGCATGAGGACCAAGAATGTTAATTATTTATGCTTCAGTAAAATATGCACGACCATCTTTGAAGTAATCTATACATTTCTTCATCAACTCTGTATCATGAGCTGAAAACAGTTCCATCCTGGCAATGAACTAGCAAGGAAAAGTAAAGACAGATCAACAACAAATACAACTAAATTTAACAGTGAAGGAAAAATTCAGAATAAGTTACAAATCCATTTTATTAATCATAATAGAGGAGGGTACAACAAAAAGTACAAAACAAAGGGAAAACAGAGGAAAGAAAAAAATTGCCGAACAACATTACACCTTCTCCTTATTCCCTATAATATCTTCAGCTGATTTTGATGAAGGGATTGGTTGCTCGGAGGGTAGATGGAATTGTTTGGAAGAAGTTGTTGTCTTCTCAACTTTCTCGAAGGATTGAGGGATAGTGGTAGAAGGTTCTACTATCATTAAAGAAGATTTATCAGATCGAACTTCATCTTTTTCTTCTTCTTCAATAGCAGAAGGAGGGCCGTGAACATGTCTTTAAAATAGTTCAGAGTCCTCGGTAACTTTCAACTCCTTAAAAATTGCGTACTCCATTTGGGCAAAGGCAGTAGTTACGGCATTATTCCACCCTTTGTCATAGCTAGAGCTAAAGGACCTCTTTACAGTAGAATTCCTCTTTATCCTTTTCGAGGAAGCATTCTCCTTGAGTTGGTCTTCAACAGATTTAACTTTCTGTTCAAGCTCTTTCTTACGCCATTCAGCCACTTCAATCTTTCCCTCATCTTCTTCCTTTCAGGTAATGGCAACCTTCAATTTCTCCTCTGCCTCCTTGGAAACATCCACAGCTCTCTGCCGGGCTAGATCAACTTCCTTTGCAGCATCTGTAGCTGTTTATTGAGCTGTCTCAGCCATCTTGATTTTATTTTCCGAAGAAGTCTTATCTTTATACTTTTGTCGGTACTCCTCAAAAGATTTTAATAACCCAACAAGGGCTTCTTCTGAAAGAGGAAACGAATTTGATAGTTTCATAATTCTTGAGGATATTATTGAAATACATTAAAATATGCATGAATAAGAGAAACTCAAGTTAGAATATGAAAATTAAAATGACAAGTATAATGGCACTTACTGATATAAGGTGTTGGGTTGCCAATCCAACGACTTTCCCCTGAGGAGTAAAAGTCTCAGCAGCTCTGTGGTTAGGAAGAGTTCTAGACCAGATCAATTTCTTAGCCGACCTAGGAGTAATGAATATTGAAGGATCAACTCTCAAAGAAGGTATATCAACCCCAGCAGGTTGAGCAGTAACATCAACGGTCTTTTCAGTAAGACTCCTTCTCAGTCTTTTCAAAGGAGCAGCCCCTTCAATCAAAGGTGATGCCTCTTCTCGAACAATAGTAACTCCTTTAATCAAAGGTGGTGCCTCTTTTAGAGCAATAGGGGGATTCTTACTGACCTCCTTAACAGCTATGACTTCTCCTCTGGACGGAGCAATATCCTTTTTCTTAGTCCCTTTAGCTGAGAATTCTTCCTTGTTTTTTTTATCCCATCAGCACCAGGGACAATCTTAGCAAATAGATCAGTCATTCTCCTCTTCTTCGTCATCAGGTCAGTAATAACAGTACTTAAATCAGAGGAGGATTTTTCAATAATTGAAGAAGATTTTGGAACCTGATCAAGATCAATCACCAAAGGAGGAGCAATAGGCCGAGCAACAAAAGAGGAAATGGTGTTCCTATATCTCAACAAATAGGAGGCAGGCTTCACGTGCTCCCCAATAATTGATTTATGCAAACCCCAGATGAGATTCAAATCTTTTATATTAATGCCACTCTCTTTTGGGGGTTTTCTTTTACTATCAGCTGTAAATCAAAATTGAAAAGAAAAAGTTAGTGAAATATTTTATCTAACAACATTAGAGCTAGTTTAAAAATAAAAAAAGAACAACCTATCCCATTGCCATAAGGTGGACATTTGGGACCTTGGTACACATCATTCCCATTTAGTTCGGGGTGTTGCCAATTTTTCATCACAACCCCATGTTCAAAATAATCTGTATTACAATCAAGGAGATTGGTCATTAAAGCTATGTTAGAAAACCTAGTTTTTAAATAAAAGGTGGTGTCACTAGTGACCCATTTATAACAATATATAATTTTAAGAATCCCTAGACAAGTTCCATGAATTTGATTCAACCTATGTACGCCATTAACTACCCTCCGTGTATTTGGAAATACTTTTGCATATACAATTTTGAAATATTGGCAAAACTCCAAACACAGGATTAGGCGGGAAAGAAACACCACATTCTGCTATAAAAATAAAGGGAAACCAGTGTCACTTAGCCAAAGAAAATAAATCAGAATGGCAAGAAGGTTCTTACAAATTAACCCAAAAAAGAATCTCAAACTCGGCCCTAAACATATCTAATGACTCAATAAGGTAAACCATGATGACTAAAGCAAAGAAAGAAGAAGGAAAGAAGAAATTCTTATAGAAGATTAAGGAATCAACTAAGGCAGATGACTTTAAAGAACGTTAGTAAGAAGAAAAATGAGAAGACAAAGAGTTTGGAAACAATATTGTAAAAGGTAGAAGACAATCAGATTTTACCGCCGTTATATATGCTGCCTTGGAAACCGAGAAAATTAATGGTCACATATGAAAACTGTTGTGTTTCCGATGACTAATTAAAGGAAAAAGACGCAGATACCCAAGCGTTCGTTAAAAACTTAAAATATTTACAAATGTGCCATTTTGTGCTCAAAACTGTTATGCAAAGTGGAAAATTTTTACAAATGTTGAAGCTTTGTAATTAATCAAGACATAAGAAATGTTCCCGAACAACTTTTGGGTAAAATGTTCCACACTCTCACATCAAACCTCAACTGTGAAACATTGGGGGATTTTATTGATACAAAAATTCGCCAACTGACATGGACCAATTATAAGAAGACACGTGTCATCCAACATGGCATAAGATTAATACACCGATCTACTCAATGTACCGAGCTATTCAATGTACCGAGCTACTCAGCATACCAAGCAACTTATTGGGAAAACTAAAAGACCAAGACAGATTCAATGTTTATTGTATTACAATCATGCATTACCATGTACAAATGTATATGCCTATTAGATAAAGGCCTATAATCTATTCGCACTGACAGCCCAAGGGCTATAAATACATTGTAATACCGTCATAGCTGGGTAAGCAATCATAGGCACAAATAATCGAGATCAAATCAAGATACCCAGTAATACAAAATAGTGGATGTGGGCCATTTTCCTTAAGGCTGAACCACTTTAATAATCTCGTATCTTATTCGTATTTATCTGTGATTAATTAATTAGATCCAATATAGTTTTTTACATTAACACCTTTATTTCTAGAAAATCCTCAAAAATCTCTTCTTTTTCTTTCGAAACCCTTTCAATCAAAGATCTTACCTATAGCCCAAAAGTTCTAACTCTTTTCTTTACCATATAAACCCCAAAACCCAAAAAGCTCTTGTTTCTTTATACTCTCTTCTTTTTTTCTGATTTTTTTTTCCTTAAAGAAACCTTAGATCCATATTTTAAAGATTTGATTTCAAGTCGTAGCATTCACAAAACGAATAGTTATATGTTGAATACTACATGTACACTCCTTTTAACTATTTTATGTTGAAGTTTAAACAAAAAATTGGTGGTGGTGTACTGCAACACCGCCTATAATCGTCCTCGTTTTAATCTTTTTTATAGAGGGGTACATGAGTAACCCCTCAGCTACCAGAGAGTAATGCGACCTATGGCCAATTAAGGAGGTTGTGTGAGCAATCCTTAAGCTACAAATAAAACAAGTTTTTGAGTAACCCCTAGTTCTTCAAAAGTTAATTTTGCGATAACTGAAAGGGGGTTCCGCGAGTAAATCCAAGTTGGCTCCAAAATTCATGCAAGAAATACCAAGGAGGAGAATGCACAAGCACCCCTAAGTCAACTAAAAAATTCATGCGAGCACTACCAGCAAGGGGACTACATGACCAACCCCAAGTCATCTCTAAAATTTATGCGAGAAGTATTAGCAAGAAGACTGAATAAACAACCTTTAGTTCTCTCAAAGTCATGCGAGCAGTACAAACATAGTTCCTTCATAAGAAAACCCAAGTCATATCCATAAGTCATGCAAGAAAAATTAGCAAGAGGACTACGTGAGCAACCCCAAGTCAGCTCCAAAAGTAGTACGATCAGTTTCAGTAAGGGGGCTGACTAAGTAACCTCATGGAAGCTCTAATAGTCACACGAATGGTACCAACAATGGGGTTACGTAAGAAACCCAAGTCACCTCTAAGAATAAGATCAAGTACACGATCATCACCTTAGTTTCCTAGTGAAGTAAATTATGATCACTCACTCTAGCAACATATAATATGAGGACAGGTATTACCCTCACTAACACTTAGTTTTATTATTTTACACTAGTTTACTTAGAAATAATCCTTGTCTAAGCTAGTGGGGCTTGAGCTGATGGCCAGTTGGGATTTCGTGAAGTTTTTAGTTTGGTGTATGAGAGGTAAGTCTTGTTGAGAAAGCTAAAGCTCAACCAATTTAATATCATAGGAAATATATAATATTGAGGGGAGGAACCCCGTAGGTCAATCTCACACAATCACACTACACATTTCACATTAACAAAACAATGAGCACTTACTAGCATTCTCGACAAACACTTTAAATACTAAGGGCGAGTGACCCTCAATGTCACTTGCAAGTATTCAAAACATATTTAAAAAATATTTTGGTATTAGATAAAATAGTACTTTTGGAATCATGGTCGAAAATATCACCTTTTTCAAACTATAACACCATGTGTCACTCCACAACAGACCAATTGTGGTAAAGAGTGACAAATAGTAATAAGAATAAAAATTATTTTCAGATATTTATTACATGGGAATATCCCTTTGGCGTGCATGTGTCGTTTCATTCCTAGCGATTTACTATAAATCGAGCACTTGAGCTCTAATTACCAGAGATGATATAGTTGGTACTATTACTCTACAAAAATTACCACACATATATTACCTCCCTCCTTTCTCCTAAATGATAAGGTGATTGCATCTCATCTCTTAGAGAATCTTTGCTCTAAAGAGTTCATTCCTTTATTTTATTGGTAAAGGTTATATTCAATCATTAGTTATTCACTCTGGTAATTAGAAACATCATTATTATATTAAAAAGTTTGTTTTGGGTTTGTATGCTTGTTCTTGAAGTATTGTTACCTTGTAGATAGTTTCCTTTGGAGTGGGTCATGCCTAACGCATTTATAGTTATTTATAGACCCCTATAACACTAACAAGGTATCCTCATTACCATGGATAAAAAATATCACAATATGTCCAAGAATTTGGTCTTTGAATAACCTTCTTAAGGTAATGAAGTTCAACGAAACTAAACTCCTAGTGGAGATATTATTGTTATAGGAGCAATAGGTTGTGTCCCTTTTTATGACTCAGACGAGCAACTCAACTACTCCACAGCTGAATGTAATGAATATTATGAGTTTATTTTTCAATTTTCTGAAGAAACATGTGGGTAGGGAATGCTTGGTCTAGGTTACTATTGTTAGCCTTGTGTCTCCAACCAGAGGGCAGTTGAATCATAGCTGGTGTCTGCATAGAAAGTTGTGGTCGAGCAGACCCCTACCCTTGTTGTCTTACCAACGTCAAAGAAACTTGAGGAAGTGGAGTCACCCTCCAATCCAGTGACATTGTGAAAGGTAAAGAAACTCCTCCCACTGAAGCAAAAATATCCTTTATTTTATGAGTAATTGAAAAATACATTCCCAGCTAGCATTTATTAAATGTATGCCCCACTTATGTTCATAAAGTTCAACGGAAAATGAGAGAATCATAAAGATCATGTCAAAAGGTTTATTGAGTACCTTGGAGTTCACTATAAAGAATAAGAATATGAGACTGAGATATTTCTCAAAAACTCTCAATGGAAAACCTGCTCATGGTATTCCCACTAGACATCAAAAGTATACCTACTTGAGAAGAAATGCATAGGCAGTACCTCTGGAAATTATTTTTGTTAGAAGAAGATTTTACTTTGAGACATTTTTCTTTGAAAATGAAGAAATCTGGCGAGGAGTTGATGCAATATATCATGCATTTTAGAGAGAAATACCTAATTGTCCATGAGGGGGCCATACAGGCAATACTATTGTAAATTTGCATGGGAGGACTACTTGAGGAATAAAAAGAACACTTGATGAATGAAACACGAGAGGTAACATTCATAGAATTTACATGAGATAAAAGGAATATCAAGATGATCATAAAACTAAAAGGCCATATTGGAGGACCCGGGTGGTCCGTCAACCATGGAGAACTGTTAACACTCACCAATTTTTGAAGGCCTGTGACAACACAATCAAGAAAAGGGAATTACAATTTGGGGACTTAGTTCTTAAAGCATAAACTCATTATTTGAGGATCATGTATTCCTCTAAGTTCAAAACCAACTGGGAAGGAACATTCAATTTTAGAGGAGTGGGCAAGTTAGGGTATTTCCATTTAGATTCTGAGAGTGATTGTATCAAGAAAATCCATTGCAAGTGGATCAAGAAATATTACGCATGACGTATATCAATATTTATTTCTTTTTTAGTTTAGAATAATTATAGTTTCTTATTAAAAAAGACATCGTTTTTTCTTAAATGAAAAAGACCAAATAATATCAAATTTGATATAATGAGTACAATGGCTCATGTTTGGTTATAGAAAGTTTTGTTCAATGTTTTATAATAGTGACTATATTACTTATACATTCTGCATTGTACAACCAAAAAGTTTTTTTATGTATCTTCTCACAAGATTATGCGAGGGGATAAACTTCAAAGTTAAATTTATACTACTTTTGTTAATAGCTTATAATAAGTAGACCAACTACAGGATTGCCAAGGTATGAGAGAAAAGATATATACTCTCTTTGTTCATTTAAAAAACTGGCACTTGGGTTCACTTCCACTGACATGCTCCATGAACCACTTAAATTACCCATGATTAGGCTTCACTATTACACACGCCCTCTTGTATATAATCATTATCACTTACACAAATGACACACCACTTTTAGTTGATCTATGTATAGGCTCACTACCACACACACTCACTTGTAAATAATCACATGCCACTCACTCACATGTATAAGCATAGTATAGTCTCCATGTTTCATGCTAGATTTACTTTCTATGATACATGTATATGATACATTATTAGTGTAATAGTTCATTTACTCATCATGTAAATGAAAAATATTCTCTCTCCATAAGATGCTAATTAAGATTAAAGAATTTTTTCACACTACATCACCAAGAGAATCGCAATATTGACCAAAATTTTGTCCTATACTTCGGTCTCACTTTGGGATGGGCACTGGTCCCTTGGGGTGAAGTAAGCCTAAGAGATATAACTCCCAACTTCCATTGATCTCTTACCTTATACGTATATCAAATAGTTCCCCGCCTGTTGTACCTCTTGATCGAAATCACAACATGAGGTATATAGTAGGGAACTCGTTCACGTATATCGAGTATATCAAATTCTCTCTCACATGTACTATCCCCTCAAGGTATATAATGAGGCAATTCACGTACATTCAGGTATATCAAATGGATTTCCATACATTTCGATAAATGATTGCCCTTATAGGCAAGATTTATATCGTGGAATTCATGCTAAAGGGCTAGCCCAACAATTGCATAAACCTCATATAAGCATCAAACCTTGGGAACTCATACTTAGTTTTTCGATTACCATGAGAGACTGTCGAAATTCTTGTTTGGCGTACCATATCGCATTATTTCTCCCTTTTGCAAAATAGGACCCTGTCCTTGAGCCTTGAAACAAGTCAAACCGAATCTTAACTATTTTGAAACCCTATTTACCCAGGCTCGGGTCATGTTCGAAATTTTTCTTTCATTTAGGCAAACCTAATACAGTAGAAACCAAATAATAACACTAATAATAATAATAATAATAATAATAATAATAATAATAATAATAATAATAATAATAATAATAATAATAATAATAAAAATAATAAAAATAATAATAATAATAAAAAAAAATAATTATAATAATAATAATAATAATAATAATAATAATAATAATAATAATAATAATAATAATAATCATGCTAAGATTCCTCTCCTTTTTCCCTATTTTTTAAAAATGGGGGTTTTGGGAAAAAGTCCTCATAATTCTCAAAGTGTATAAAAATAGGACAGTCCACATAATTTTATAAATTTTGTCCCTCTACTAAAAACACCATGAAAAATGGTGCTGCTAGTGCAGACAAAAAAATGAACTCCTAACTCTAAAGGGACCAGACAAATAAATGTTATTGTACCACAGGGACTAAATCTATAAACTTTAAAAGCATTGTCCTAAAAATCCAAATATAGGATGGAACATGACCTTTACCTTAATTCTCTTTTTTTAAAAACCAAAAAACTGAAAACTTTTTTTCCTTCCTTTTTTCAAAAAATACAAAAAACTCTCATGCTTCCCTTAAAAAATAAGTTTGAACCGTTTTCCCTCTTAGGTCGATTGGATACTAGATTTTGGCCTATTCCCTATTGTCCTCGATCTTCCGTGAAATAACCCCCAATCTCCATCGCTTCCTCTGCTACTACGTTAAAGTTTTGAATCTAACTTTACGTTATCTTCATGGAGAACACTGACCAAGCACCGAATGTACAACCCAATCTAATGGTCATCTTAGCCCAACTCAGCTCTAAGATTCACAATCTTTAAGTTGCGATCGAAGAAATGCAATGATGTCGAGCCCATATTCTCAAAAAATTCGAGGTCCTCTTACCTCATGCTATGGGTTCGCCTACTCCCGAGATTATTTGGTTCCTAGAAGAGTATGAACACGTTTCTCATGTCTCACGTGCCAATGGGACACCACCTTCTCAACTCTTAATTTCGAACCTTACTCGGTCAGGGGCTAATTTGCCAGTACCCATGGATCCCAAAGAGGAGGAACTGAAGAAGGTCAAGGAAGACCTTAAAATGTTGTTAAAAAAGTATGAGCAATTCAAGATATCTGGGAACTACATAGACTACACCCATATGTCTCCGTATCCTAAATCTAGACTGCCAAAGAAGTTCAAGATGTCTGACATTGAGAAGTTCGATGGAAGCGAACCCGCAATTACTCACCTTTGAAGCTATCATTGAACCATGACCTCCTTGGTGCCTCTGAAGAGGTAATGTCCAAGATGTTCCATAAGATCTTAAAAGAAAGTGCCATATGATGGTTTTTATCCCTCAAAGAATCTAGGATCCGTAGTTAGGAGGATGTCACCCAAAATTCATGTCTCAGTACAAGTACAATAAAGAGTTAGAGGTCACGCTCCAAGATCTAGAGCTTCTTAAGCAAAATCTTAGGGAAACAATCAACAGCTTCATAGGAAGGTGCAGAGAGAAAGATTCTACCATGAATAATAGGCCCTCCAAGGAGGAACAAGTTAGTATTGTGAAGAAGAACTTCTTGCCTCATATTTGAGCATCCATGGGAGGATAGTATTACACACACTTTTGATCCCTTTAAGAGTCTGGTGTAGAAATTGAGGAATGTGTCACCAAAATGGAGTCTGGACCAAAGAAGGTGACCAAACAGTTCACTCGCAAAAAGTGCGAGAAGTCTACCAGTTCTTTAGTCTCAACCATCAACAATATTTCACAACCTCGTACCTCTTAGGCACTAAAAATTTGCCCTAATTTTACCAAAAAAATACCTCGAGCTCCATACTCCCCTCTCCAAAGTATACTAGTCCTGTTAAGACGATATCTCATCAAACCTTAGGACCTCTGTCCATTATAAAATTCACTCCCTATAAAATTCAAACTTGATGCTCATTGTGATATCCACCAATCCACATGTCATACCACCAATTAATGGTTCCACCTTACAATTGTGGTACAAGGCCTAATTAACTAGGGAATCATCGACCCACCAGTTAATCCTAAATCCAATACCATTTATAACCCACTTCCAGCATATACAAATGTTGTCTTCCGATAAAACAACCCAAAATTCGACCCATCAACTCAGATCGTGCCCATCAAAGCACCCATCATCCCCGCAGTCTCACCCAAACCTCTAAAGGTTCTCCTGTCCTTCGTCTTGAACCCTACATGCTTTGTTGATCAAGATTTATCACTCCTTACAAGGGTTTGCATTATCATCCTCACCAGATCTGAGGGGGAGGCATGGAATTACTGACTGTGTTGAACCAACTCCTAGAATTTAGGCTGAAATTTCCCACCGAGATGTTCATTTACTACTAAAACTGTAACAACTTATTCATAGAGGCTTATAAGTGGGCTCTAGAATTAGATGAATGGGTAGTTCCTATTAAAGAATCCACTCTAGATGATGTCATACAGATAATGGGCGATATATTCTAATAGATAAGTGAAATATGTAACATCTCTGAGTTCCTCATTGCTTTGAAACTTCAGGGACGATTGGTCCCTTCACTCATGCACTTCCTTGCTAAGTGAGAAGACTTATATTATGAAGCCTTTGAAGTTGTCGAGTGTATTTATTACTCTAGGAAAGAAGACACAGTCGCCACCAGATAGGGGGATGATTTTGACAGCTCAAACGACGAACCAAGTCAGGAAAAACTTAGTCCAGTAGCCAACCTCTATGGAATGACATCTTATAAAGATTTGTTAAGGGAAATCAATAAAGTGTCCATCCAACCCGAGGTAGATGAATCCACAAGGTTCTTATTCTTTCACACTTTTGTGACCCACATGACCAGGTCAGGAAGACATTACAAAGATCCGAATCCTTTGTCACTTGTGATAGATAAAGGAAAAGGAAGTTGTCAAAGAACCTCCCATGGTAGAAATGACCATTGAAGAGAGAAAAGTTTTTGATCATCTCAATAACACCCAAGCCAATATCACACTATGGGGGATTTTCATGTCCTCTAAGTTTCACTAAAAAGCCTTGATAAAACTCCTCATGGGACCTATAGTAACTCCTTCCACTATTCTTGAAGAAGTCATAAATATGGTTGGGTCCCCGACCTCTTCTATACTCCTTTCCTTTTCTAAAGAAGAGATATCGAAGTTCGACCCTATTCATAATCACACCCTCAACATCTCTAACGAAGTTTAGGAAAGGACAACCCCACTTTCCCTTGTTGGCAACGAATTTGATCTTAATGTTTATCCGCTCAAAATCGTCAATTCTTTGGTATTGAAATTCAGTGATCTCACTCACACCTTTGTCGTCGTGCGTGATTATGACAATACTCATCGAGAAGTAATGTGCCAATAAAACCCACATAGGTGTTAGCCCTATCAATCCTGTCACAGAGTTCCAAGTCATTAATGTACCTGCATGCTTCAATCTACTCCTTGGCCATCTATGGATCCAAAGCATCCCAGGAGTATCCTCTTACCTTCATCATAAATTGATGTTCTTTGCCAAAGGTCAGGTTATCACTGTTTTGGGGGATAACGGCAGTATAAATAATGCCAACACTACCAGTCCATTATTAGAGATCCAACATGGGACCAGTGATATGTTTTTATCCGATTTCAAGATCAATCCACTCCCTGTCCGAGAATAGGAAAACTTCAAAAATTGGGTTTATCCAGAAGAGAATCCTCATGGCAATGTAAATGTGATCCATATGTTCAAGAACATTCACTTCATGACCAGAATGGGGTAGGACGACACCAACAAGGGATCCTTGAGTCCAAAGTCCTGAAATAGGCCTTCCCCCAATATGGCCTAGGTTATCAACCTTTAGCTACTGAACACAAAGCAATCCGTCAATTGAGATCGTAAATAAGCTTGGAATATAAAAAGTGTTTTTCAAGAGATTCTTTGAATGAAAGGTTTGTCAAGGATGGTGAAGACTTCGCCTTCTCTGGATTCTCAAAAATCATGGTTCGACCCTCTCAACAAGAGGATGAAATCGAGGCTAGAAATATTTTTTCAAGACAGTAACTCTTGGGCCAAAGACTACAAATATGAAGTGAAACCTCTCACCGAGAAAGAAATCCTAATTTTTGAAGACTCCAAGGAAAGTTATATCAAATGATCATTCGACCTGCAAATATTGGTGCTAAGTCTGTACACGATCCGCTCAGATGTTGCGCCGTCGGACCCGTCCACTTATATCAAAGCTACTGACATGATCTCCTTAACTAAAATTCTATACCGGTCCAACTTGCTCCAATTCAACCCAACCCTAATGTTCACCCTATTCAAATCTATTTAGCTGTTGTTATTTCTCCTTTTTCTAATATGAATGTAATTTAGATCTCTTTTGACAAGGTTCTTAATGTTGCTTTTTTCAAAAATGAAATAAAAGAGGATTTTGAGTATATTGATGTGCCTTGCATTAATTTTCTTGATTGTAATCGAACTCTTGATGATAATGACTTTATAAATGAACAATTATTAACTGATCTTAATAAGGATAATAACAAACAACATAACCGCATACAAACTAATGATGATGAGATTGTTGTTATTAATCTCGATTCTAGTAGCCATTAACACAACATTAGGATAAGGTCCACCCTTAATAAGCATAAGAGTGCACATTTTAAAGAAATACTGGAAGAATTTATGGATGTCTTTGCATGGTCCTATGATGACATGCCCAACATTGACCCGAAAATATCTCAGCATGAGAGACCGACATTCTTGGAATGTTAGACCATCAAACAAAATTTAAGAAACTTCATACCAAATGGTTTCTCATGGTCAAAGAATATGTGATCAAACAGTTGAATGTGGTCTTCATTCACGTGGTTGAACATCCTACATGGCTTTCTAATATCGTCCCCGTACCGAAGTCAAGAGGAAAATTCTGCATGTGTGTCGACTATCAGTATCCGAATAAATCATCCCTAAAGCACGATTAGCCGTTACCTAACATCAACATGATTATGGATAACATGGCTAGACATGCCCTGAAATCATTTATCGATGGATTCTCTTCATATAACCAGATCAATATGCACCCTTACCATCAGCAGAAAACCACCTTCATCACCCCATGGGGAATCTTCTACTCCACTGTCATGTTGTTCGAACTTGAGAACATCGGGGATACTTACCAAAAGGATGCCACAACCATCATGTATGAACTTATTCACAAGGAGATTGAAGTCTATATAGACAACATGATCATTCAGTCTAAGACTCGGGAAGATTATATTCCCGTCGTTCGAAAGTTCTTTGAGTGACTACAACAATATCAAATATGGCTAAATCCATAAAAGTTTGTTTTGGGAATTAAGAAAGGAAAACTATTAGGATTCATGGTCAGTGAGAAGGGAATCGAAGAAAACCCGACCAAGTTGAAAGCCATACTTGAGATGCCACCACCACGGATGGAGAATAAAGTTCGAGGATTCCTTTGTTAATTGAAGTACATCAGTCAGCTCATCAGCCATTTGACCTCTATTTCTGATCCCATTTTCAAACTCCTCAGAAACGATTCAACCAAAATATCAAATGAAGCATGTTAAGAAGCATTTGATCAAATCAACAGATACCTCACCCTCACTCTAGTTCTCATGCCTCCGCAGCTAGATCTATTGCTCCTTTTGTACTTGACCATCATACATACTGCAATAAGGGATTTATAAACCCAATACATTGAATAATCGCACAAGGAAATATCCATATTTTACTCCAGTTGTAAATTAGTCTGGTACGAAGTCAACTACACTACTTTGGAGAAAACATGTGTCGCCTAGGTTGGGGCACTTTCCTTCCCCATTAGACTAGTATCCCGAATGGATCCCATCGAGTAGCTTCTAGAAAACCCCATTATGTCCAGTCTAATGGCCCATTGATTGATATTACTAGCTAAGTTCTACATCATGTATGTCACACAAAAGTTATGAAAGGTAGAGAAATCTCGGACTACCTTGTTGATTACCCCATGGAAGGAACCAATGCTTGGGTATTAGAATTTCCAAATTAATACATTCTCTGAACCTCTTAAGAGGACCTTAGATGTCAGTTCTTTGATGGTTCTTCCAAAAAGAAAGGATACAAAATTGGGATACTCCTGATCGTCTATGTTGACTCCCATGCCCCTATTACCATTAAATTTGACTTTTCTTTCATAACAAACATGAGTGAATATGAGGCATGCATTGTCGGACTCAAAAACTTCCTCAAGAAAGGTATCAAACACCTAGATGTCTATAGTGACTCTGTCGTTATCTTCTGTTAAATCCTGAGAAAATGGAAAGTCAAAGATGAGAAGCTCCTTAAAATTAACCCTGGTCCTCAGATTTGGTCTTCACAATATAGGTTCCTTAGAATTGAACTTGGTTCTCAAAATATATCTTGTCCCTCATAATTGGTCGTCATAATTTTACGTCCTCGGAATTGACCTCGACGTTTAGAATTGATCATTATAACTATTGGTCCTTAGAATCGACCTCGGCGTGCATAATTTTTTTCTTACAACTTTAGTTCCTAAAAAATTGACCTCGTCCCTCAAAAATGGTCATCCTAACTTTAGGTCCTCAGAATTAACCTCGGCCCACAAAATTGGTCGTCCCCGGCACAACTTTAGATCCTCATAAGTAACCTCAACCCACTAAATCGGTTATCCTTATCCCCTTAGGTCCTCAAAATTGACCACGACCCTCTGAACTAGACATCCTCATTCTCTTAGGTCCCCATAATTTACCTCGACTTGTCAAATCGGTCAACCCCACTCTCTAGGTCCACAAAATTGACCTAATAACCCTCTTCCCTGATATCAGTGTAGAATCTATTATTTTGATGGCCTTAACTTGTTCCAAGCTCTCCCTACAAGGGACTCTGTAGAGACCCCATCTTAGGACCACCTTAAGAATCTTCTTAAGTCTCTAGCACTCATCCATCAACCATAAGCCATGAGTCATGCTCCGAGTACTGATTTGGAGACCACCGAGCACTTTCAGGGCACATTTAACTCCACTCAACCCTCTTACCCGAGCACAGGCTCATTCAATCTTTGAACAACTTTTAATCCCCTTTCCAATAGTCTTCCCCTTGCACAAATCGACCTTATGGTTTGGACAAATGATCTGTTTTACTAGAAAAATTGATCCAGAGGCCATCGAATGCTCTCGAGAACCTATTTGACTCGTCCTTTTGAGAGAACCTAACTAAAATCTTAAAGGGTACTGAATACCTTTTCAAACTATCCATCCCATGTGCAAATAAAACCCCATAATATGCACGAACGACCATTTTACTCCGACAGGTCAAACGCACTTTCGGGCCTTATTTGACCTTGGTCAACTTTACGAACCGAACGAAGTTAAATGAAATATCAAATGACACTGAATATCATTTCCAACGATCCGTTCTGTGAATGAATAAACCTTACACTACAAATGAACTATCTATTTTGCTCTGAGCTTTTCCTTTCAGTGACCAACCGGTGCTTCTAGGACCTGTATGACCTTAATTAACTCGCAGATTTAGGAATGGCTAAATGTATTATTTAATGGCTCCGAATATCCTTTCCAACGGTCTGCCTCTTGCATGATATTAACTTACGAATTGAGCTTTACGAGTATTTTTCTAATATATTTGTCTTGGGCTACTGAATGTCACCTTCATGACCTTCCCTATCGACGATGTACCTTAGGTGCTGTGCCGATAGGAAGGTTTAGGCACTGGACGATCGACAATTCCCTTGTCCCTATAAATAGAGGCCACGACTTCACATTGAAAGAAAACCCCTGAACACCCCTCTAAGAAATTCAGAGAACATTCTCTTGAATTCAGAGGTGTTCCCTTCCTCATAAACCCATTTTCCACATTCCATTCTATCACTTTATTACTTCATTAAGTAAATCCCCCCATATCTTCATACCATTTTCATCCTATTACAAGATGAACATATCTACATTCAAGATCAAAATCAAGCATTCATAAGGATGTCCGATTCTCCATCCTTTTCTCTAATTCTCGTACTTTAATATTAGTTTCTTTATTTCTACTTTAGCACTTTATTTTATTACATCGCATATATTAATCTCAAACCTTTATTAGTAGTATTTGCGCAAACTCAATTTTCACAAATAACCCAAAAACAAGAAGAAGAGGGGGTTTGTTTTCAAATTCCAAAAGAGGGATTCTCATCTCACATTCTGACATTTAAAGCACATTTTATCTACATAGACATAAGAGAAATCCCCCTTTTAAATTTATGGATTTAACCTCACCCCATGTTATATGGTAACTACATGGACTTTGATACCCCTTAGCTACGTAGGCTTCTTGGATAAATCCCAAGATTCGAGTCCTCCTCTATGCGCGTTTATAATATTGTTTTCATATGTTTTATGTACATTCTTAATGAATATCATATTCTTACATGTTGGTGTTTCGTCCAATATATACATTCGTTCTTCCATCATGGCTCTTGATTCCACAAACACTCATATTATATTTTGGATTATTATTTTTGGGAACACTCGTAAGGATGAATTCATTCCATCCTTTTCCATGACGCGAGTTGAGTGATTCCATTCTTCATCTATATAATTCACATAAGCACACACTTGACAAAGTCTAACAAGAGAAAATTAACACATGCCGCTGAGAGACCAGAAATGCGAGATGAGTGCCTAAGACCTTTCCATTCCATAACTTAGTCTATGGACCTTTGAACTACATGGTTTTACAAGAATTAGTATTGTCCTCAATGTCGTTCTATTACTACGACGACATTTCTTTTATCTGGTTTGTGAAAAATGGGATGGTGACTCTATCTCTACACGTTACCCCACATTGACAACAATCGAGCGCCCCGAGAAAGGGTGCAATACCGAGCGCGCATTGAATATAACCACGAAAGAGAAAAAGGGGTAAGCCCCGAATATGGACACAATAATCGAGGCTCCACGAGCATGGGAGAAGTCGAATCTAACATATATGTAACCCGAGAACAATGAAATAGGTTAATCACATAAGACAAACTTTTCCCAATAGAAGAAAAGGTGAAAGAAAATCACTAAGATTACATATACCTGAATCATTTTGAGTAAAAATAAAAAATTCCTAAGGAAAAAAGAAAAGTCCATTGGATAAACCAAACTAGTAGAAGCAATGGATGGGTACGAACTACTCGCCCCTTAAGAAGCAATGCGATCACAAACATAAGGGGTGGTGAAATAAGCACGTACCAACTAAGTACAAATAAAATAAGGTATGATGGTTTAGATACCGAGGCTCCAAGAGCACCAGAGAACTCGTAGTACTAATCTTAAAATAAAGAAATAGATTATTCGGATACAAGTACATATATAACAAGCTATGTCAGTTTCGTACCTGAGGCTCCAAGGACACCAGAGCACTCGTATTACTAAGTTGAAAATAAATAAACATGTTTTACATGAAGGGAATTACCAAGTACAAATAAACAAAAGTATGTTAGTTTAGTACCTGAGGCTCCAAGGTTATATGAGCTCTCGTAGCATTAACCTGAAAATAAATAAACAAGTTGAGCATATGAGAAAATCCCAAGCATAAATATATGAGGAAAAAATCACAGAAGTTAAGTACAAGGGGTTCTAAGGTCATAATACCACTCATTGAGAAGACGAGAATGTTCCAAGTATAAATAAAAGAATAAAAATGATATGAAAGTTTAGTACCTATCTCCACAAATATCGTAATGCTCGTGGAGCTCACCTGGGAAAAAAACATGTTAAGTTGTCGAGAAAGTGTTTCCAAAGTATAACCAAAGAATAAAAACTTATGATAGTTTAGTACTCGAAGCTACATGTGGGTATGATCACTCGAATTCGATATATTTGTAGCCTGAAAATAAAGAAACAGGTTCATCACATGATATAAAATTTATGAAGTATGAGTGCAACAAAGTATAAGTGCAGGTAACTATTGTACCTAGGACTTCATAGGTATTCGAGCACTAAAGATATAAGCCTCTACAATATTAATTTTTGCTCATTAAATTATAAGGGGATATAATTTCAAGCAATTGTTCAAACATCAAAACACAATAAGCAAGGAAATTAAAATTTTGAAGAAATAAGGAAATGGATATTTAACTAGTTCATCCTTGCTTGCAATATTTTAAGGGGATATGCACTCAAGTTTACTCAAAAGACAAAACATAGTGAGCAAGGCAATTTTAAATTTCTAAAGCAGAAAATGGAATACTCTTTATTTTACCTTTGCTTGATTTATTTTGAAAGGATATTCTTTCAAGTTTATTGAAGGAGAAAATATAGAGATCAAAGCAATCTTAAATTTCCAAAATATAGGAAATCCGTGTTTTTAGAATTTATCATTGCTCATGACGTTTCCAAGGGATATACTTTCAAGTTTATATGTTCGTAACAAACCATAACGAGCAAAGGAAACACAAGATTTCCAAAGTATAAGGAAAAAATTACTGAGTAATGGATCTAACCCTTCTCATAATATTTCGAGGGGATACATTTTGAAGTTTTTCCTAAAGTTAAAAAATATTATGAGCAGGGCAATGCTAAATTTCCAAATAATAAGTAATTACACAATTTTTTTTGTCCAAATCAACTATTGTTGCTCCCAATATTTTAAGGGGATACATTTTCAAGTCCATGTCCTCATTACAAAATATGGTGAGAAAAGCATAACATAAATTCAAATTACAAAGAAATATTCTTTTTACTTATTAAGTTTATCTTTGCTCGTAATATGTCGAGGGTATATACTTTCACGGTTATAATTGCACGATGAAAAATGAAAGATAACGAGAAACTTGTTCCCATATTACAAGTGGAAATATTTTATATTAATCATACTCACTCCCAATATATGTATTTACAAAACACAATATCATGAAAATAGATAGACCCTATAGTGTAAGGGAAAACAAATAAGAGTGGATCAACACTTACTTGCAAAATGTTTTGCGAGCTGCTAGTCCCACGACAAATGGAAAATATAGTATTATAATTCATAGAGGTATTACATACAAAAGTATGACAATCAGATAGTCGCGTAGCATATGGGGGAAATAGTAAAAATATTAGTATTTACTCGCAAAATGTTTATTTTTCCTCGTGAGTAGGTAGTCCCACGGTATATGGGAAAAACAAAAATAATGGTTGCAAAGAAAATACAAGAATATAAATATTTAAATTTAATGTATAGGGCTCTAAAAGTATGAGAGCAACGAAATCAAATATTTGTTGCATTAAATAATAATTATGAAACAAGTTGAGTAATACGAGCAAGTGCCAATTGTTATTAACACATAGGTGCAATCTATTTCTTATGTGTGGGGATTCAAAGATGAGTGAGTACCCAAGATAAATTCTTTTTTCCTCTTTTGTTAATAAATTCATCGCAATAATGGAACTTAACATAATAAACCGGCTCCATACTTCATTCTTAAACACTAGGAAAAGGTTGATTAAGCCACAAGTACATATTTTCTTAAATCAAATTTCAGTAATACGATATTTAACAAAAAGGAAAAAGAAAACTATTTAAAAGCATCTCCAACCTAAAAATTGAGAAGTTCAAAATATCTCGAGCAAGTGTTTAAAAGAAACGGTCACAAAAGTAAAGACAAAAAATGAAAAAGTGATCAGAACCCCAAGAACAAAAGAGCCGAGAAAACATTAAATTGGATTGTGCACATGTATTTTGCACAAGGGTAAAATGTAGAGAAGACCTCAAGAAAGTAAACATGGAGAGCTTATAATCATTGAATAATTAAGATTTTATGCAGAAGTCCCTTGACAATACAAGACCCTTATATATGAGGAGGCTAATATAGAATAGTCCCCAAACTATAAAGTACAAGTCATGTCCCTCTCGAACATGACATGTGGATGCTCAGGGTACAAAAAGGCATATCCCACCAGTTGAGCGTGAGGAACCATTAAATGAAATCAATAGAGTAATGATGATAAATAATTGTTTGAAAATAACAAGATAACATTTCATGCACAACTTTCCCTTTGACAATGGATGAGAAACTTCTACATGAGGGGGTTAATGTAGAGAGCTACACGAGCAACCCTCAACTACCAAAGAGTTGTACAAGAATTACCCATGTAAGGAGGTCGAATGATCAATCCCCAAACCACAAAGGAAAAAAAATAAAAATGTTCGATCAACCCTTAGTGCTCCAAAATTAATTCAAGCAGTAGTATCAAGGGAATTAAAAAAGCAACCCCAAGTCAGCTCTAAAAGTCATGCGAGTAATACTAATAAAGGGGACTATGTGAGCAACCCAGGTTAGCTCCAAAAGTCTTGCGAGAAGTACTAGCAAGGGGACTGCACGAGGAACCCCAAATCATATCCAAAAATCATGCGAGTAGTATCAGTAAAGGGGCTTCACGTGCAACCATTAATGATCCAAAAGTCATGAGAGAAGTACCAGCAAGGGGGTTGCAGGAGCAGCCACAAGTCATATCCAAAAGTCATGCAACCAAAACCAATAAGAGGACTGTGAGAACAATCCCAATTCAGTACCAAAAGTCGTACCAGTAGTGCCAGCAAGGGAATTTCTCGAGAAACCCCAATCTATCTTCAATAGACTTACGAGCAGTACCAACAAGCGATTTTCTCGAGCAACCCCAAGTCAGCTCTTAGAACAAGATCAGATACTTGAGCACTACCTTGGCTTCCTATTGAAGTAAATTATGATTAAACATTCTAGTAAAATAGAAATAATTAGATAAGTACTTCTCTCACTAACACTCAGTTTTTTATTTTTTCACATGTTTACTAAGGACGAAGGCTTGACTAAGCAAGGAGGGATCAACTAGATGTCCATGTTGGACTTTTTGAGAGTTTTGGTTTAGAGTTTAATAGGAAAGTCTTGTCAATAAAGGCTTAACCACTTAATTATGTTAGGAAAGAGATAATATTGAGGCAAGGGACCCAAAAGGTCACTCTCACTCACTCACACTACATATTTCACATTAACAAGATAGCGATCAGTTACTTGATTATTCGCTAGACATTCTAATACTACAAAAGGAGAATGACCCTTAATGTCAGTCGCAAGTTTTTAAAACTTATTCAGCAAGAAATTTTGATATATAACACAATAGTACTTTTGTCATCATGGCTGATAAGATCACCTTTTTTCTTACCATCACACCGGGTATCACTCCACAATAGATAAATCATGGTAGATAGTGACAAAGAGTAATAAGTACAAAACGTATTTTCAATTATTTATCACATGGGAATACCCCTTTTGGCACGTATGTGCCATGTCAGCCCTAATATTTTACTATAAGTAGAGCATTTAGGGTATAGTTACTAGTGATCATCTAGTTAGCACTATTATTCTACAAAAATTCCCATGAAAATATTCTCCCCTTGCTCACTCCTAGATATTGAGGTGCTTACCCCTCCTCTCTCAGAGAATCACTTCTCAAAAGTTCACTCCTCTATTTTATTGGCATAAGTTTAATTAAATCACTAGTTGTTCACTATTGTAATCAGAAAAGTCATTATTACTTCAAAAGGTTGGTTTTTTTATTTTATTCTTGTTCATGAAGTATTGTTACCTTGAAGATAGTTTCCATTGGAGTGGTTCACGCCTCACCCATTTCTAGCTATTCATATACCCCGTACCACTACCCTTCTACATCATTCTTCTCCATAGTTGATTTTATATAAAGGCCATGTCCGAACTATGTTGACTTCAATTCTAACTATAGTAGATACATAACCATATTAGGAAGGTCTGTTCCCTAACACTCCAGTCAAATCTCATACACATGTAGATATTTTTTCTCTTCATTTCTAAAATTTAAAAAATGAACAAAAATCTTCAAAATTGTCTTACAGTGTTATATTGGTCATAAGATCTCTATATCCATGTATCTTACATCTGATTTTATTCTTAATGTTGGAATTTTTAGCATAATTTCTTCATCATAGTAATTTTATGAGTGAATCGATTTGAACCAAGTATTTCCATGAACACAATACTTTACATCTTCATATCTAGCCATATTTCACCATAAAATCACCTTGAAACATCAAAGAGAGTTTAGATCTCTTACATCAACCCTCCATAAAAAATGTAGAGGTGTCCCCACCAAAGGACAATTAACCTAATCAAGCAAATTGATTGATTCACGAAGAAAGAGAAGGAATAATACCCTACAGACCCACCTGGAAGATCCTCCACAAAGTGGCTTGAAGGAACCACCACGAAGATCCTTCATAGAAGTGGCTCAAAGGACCCACCTCGAAGATCCTTTACGGAAGTGTCTCGAAGGACCCACCTCGATGATTGTTCACAGAAGTGGCTCAAAGGACCTGCCTCGAAGATTCTCTAATGGACCTGGTTCGAAGGATCCAATTCATAGATCAAAGTCACCTGGATGAAAATAGTTTGTAATAAATAATAGAATACTGTGTCATTTACTTTATCTTATAAATGTATGTTGAGTGAGTTTGTTTGATTCCCACGAGGGACCATGCCTGGCAGGACACGGGAGAGATAACATGATCTATCTAGCAACCTCCTCTTGGGAACCTCACAGGGACATAGTTTGGAGGTTTGAGAACAAGTAAACGTTGGGAATATAGTTACTAACCCTCTTCGCACACTTGGGCAAAAGCTTTATTCAAAACAAATGGTCACTCGAGCCACAACAGTCGAGCCACCTTAAGTCTTACCTGTTAGAAGGAACCTCCTCAAGGTACCTCTGTCTTGCACCTTGGACCCAAAATAACTCTTAACTAATAAATAGGGGCCAGAACACTCGAGCCACTTATCAACCGAACAATCTAGTAACTGGTACTAGCCCGCCTGACTGATGTGACCAGATACCTGGGAGAGTCACTATTTAAACCACTTTCTGACAAAATAATGTCTGTCATTTAGGGACTAAAAAAGTAGCACTTAAGTGGGTTTATCCTTATGATGGCAGGTTTAGTTCACCAAACATGACGATTTAGCCATCCTCAAGTAAGCCACAAGTTGATAAATTATGTCCCTCATTAATGCCCACAGTACTTCCAGCCAATAGAATGGTTTCCCGCCAAAACCATGAGATCCTATGCATTTAATTCAATATATTGTGCATTTAAGTCACCCAATCAGACCGATCACAGGCAAGCTCGCTCGAGCAATCTTGCTCCCCATTTATATACACTAGATGAAAAGGTTAGACGGAGAGGATTTTTTTCGGATCCTAGAAATTGATTCCCAACTTCCTCCACAATCAAGAACCGTTGAGAGAACATTAACTCCTCACACCCACGTAATACACTCATCATTAAGAATTAACTGAGCTTGGAGTTCCTGCCTTGCCTTCATTGTGCCTAGAGTGCTTATTCTTTCTCCCTCTGACCACCCTTCCGGTTGGTCCCATCTATTTATTGTTCTTGTAAAACATATGTTGTGTCAATATGCTATTTAATATAAGTCTAAACATTGAATTCTCTTATCTCTGATTCACCTATGGCCACTGCCAATATTTATTACTTAATGGTGTTAATCCCGGTCTTGATAAGGGGTTACGCCTCACTTAATACTAATTGTATTTGAAGAACTCACATCTTACAAAAAATAGAATATTTCTCGTCTGTTCACAAACTATGTGGACATTGAATCGCCCCATGTGAATACGTAGGCTCCCTAAAACTATCATTTACGTGAATAAGTCTGATTTTTTTTTATATATTTATCCCTCGTCTATATTATTTATTAACACATCTCATATTGCACAACATAGTCTATTTATATACTAAGTATATTCATTTTATTATTTCTATTTACATTGTAACATGCTTATATAATTAGTTTACATCTACATTTGAGATTGAAAGAGTGGAGCAGTTGCCTAACACCTTCCCAATCCTCGGACCCTAGACTCTTTACTTAAACAAGAAGACAATTTTCCATAACTAGGTATTTACTAATGCATACCCATTATTTTGTCTATTTTGTATAAACTATATTAGCGACTACATTCTTCTTTGAAAAGAGAACAAGGCAATGACCAAGTGTCACCATTAAAGACCCATTTCTCCACATTGTCTAAAGGATGTGCTGGGGAAGGAGAGGCACTCCATTTTCGGTCCAGGTTCTCACAGTAGTAATATGGGCCCTTGATAACAAATTTCACTATTCTTGGCATCATACCCTTGGCGTATATAGCGTGGTATGTTCTTGGTGAACATCGGTCACATACCTCGAGTATATTGAGTCATCTCTCATATATACTATCTCCATGAGGTATATTGATAAGCTCGATTTACGTATATTTTAGTACATCAATGTATCCCTCTCACACGTAGTTTAAGATATATTGTGAGGGGTTATATCCACAGACAAGAACATTTTGCCTCGCAAAAAGCCTTACATAACCTCGTACAATAGAATACTAGGATACAAATAAAAAAATAATCCAAGATATTTTCTATATGGTGATATTTCTCGAAAAGGTTTTGTATCCACCAATAAGGTTTCCTAAGATATGATGGGACTCAAGGACTCGAAAAAGTTCACTCACTTTTCACAATTCCTATCCATAGCTTATGCGATAGATGAGGTATTCTGTATGAAATGGATCAATACCCAGGCTTACCCGAAAAATACCCATGTTTTCTTAAACTCATGATCATTCTTCTTAAGGTAATAATTAGGTAAAATATTAATTCCATAATTCATGTAACATCACAATTACCATCTTGGTAAAGGGATGAAAGTTGCGTCACTCCAACTACGACATATCATAGTCATGACAATAAGAAAATGATGAAGGAATAGTACTCATTGACATTTTGGCTAATCTAACTTCTTTGAGAAACAAAATTTTGACCCTGGGTCAAGAAAAAATCTCCCTCTGTAATCTCTTGGACAATATTTAAGGATAAGGAACAAGTATACACCTTCTAATACCGCTCATCCACTAGTTACGATCATATAGCAAACAATCCTTTAAATGCGACTACTAAAAGTCTTGTCAAAGTCAATACGATTAAGGCTACAATGGACAATGGATGCATCAAAATGGAGTTCTAAACACTCCAACATAATTTCAGAAAACTCCGAACCGTCGACGACCTCACAGACACCAAACGTTTATACCTTTATGTAAATGCTAGACTGCATGAAAAATTCAAGATGCCCGACATCTAAAAATTCATTGGAATTGGACCTCCCAAGGTTCATCTCAAACTTTATGTCCAAGCCATGAAATCTCTAGGGGATTCCGAGGAAGTCACGGACCAAGTTATTTGTCACACCTTGTTAGGGGGAGAACTCAAGTGGTTTCCATACAAATCTCATGGATAAACCACAACCTATAATGACATCTATAGATAATTTATTACATAATACAACTAAAATAATGAAATAGAATCACCCATCAAGACTTGGCCATGACAAAACAAGATATCAAAGAGGACTTGGTCACCTTCAATACCCATTGTATGAATAAGGTATCTCTAATGGTAGTCCCACCCTCGAAAGAGGAACATGTGGCCATCATAAATGAGAGTGTGCTACAGCGGAATAATGCAACTTCTCAAAAAAATCCAATTTCAATTAACCCAAATTTTAGTTAAACCTTAACACATGTATATAGGTGATTTGATATCATAAAATCAATAAGCATGCAAAGGAAACCAATTTCAGGAAAAATCACCAAAGGAAAAAATCTTATATTTCATTATAATTGTAAATCGTAACTTAACGGTTACAACAAAATAGATTTTTACACACGAATACCCGCAGGTGTCAGTGAGTGTTGTCAGTAGTGGTTCACACGCAGCTATACATCAAGAACCATAGTCCTTTCTTCATCCCAAGAATACCACAACACTTCCTATGAACCTCAGTCCAAATCAGCAAAGAAACTTCACGCAGCTAGATCCTCAATGTTGATGTAAAAAATTAGATTTTACCTAATTCTTTTAATCACAGATAATAATAATAAGAAAATAGTAGACAATGATTTTTGAAGTGGTTCAGCCTTGACAGAATGGCCTACGTCCACTATTCTTGTATTGATGATTGTTCGCCCAGAATTTTTGATAATAGGTTTACCAAAAAATTCCGAGTACCCTGCTAATGAGGAGGTTACAATGTATTTATAGCCTTGAGGCCGTACATGTGAAAGAATAATACATAGCTGTCCAGTTGGCGTGTACGTCTGTATGACAATAAATGCGCATTTAATTTGCAGTCATCCCTTTAATTATCCTGATATGAATGCTCTCTACGAGGTGCAGCTCAGACCGCCTGAGCTGCTAGGACCGCCTAAGTCGCTCGGTATACATGAGTTTCTCGGCACAATAAAGTTTCTCGGAGAACACTTGTTGATCGCAGCACCTGAGTTGGTCGGGGAGATTGTGTTCCTCGGAGTCGAGGTGCTGTTAAAAAATGTTTGTGAATGCCATGTATATTGACACGTGTTTCCACATAATTGATTCACGCTAGCATACTAAATTTGGTATCAACAGAAGCCCCCAATGTTTCGTAGTTTGATGTTGAAGAAAAGTATGGAACATTACGCTGCCTAAATTTTATGGATTTTAGACAATCGTTCGTTGTTTATAGCCCTTTTTTTAGTGCATAGTATCAGGATTTTTAAAGTATTTTGAATTTCAATAACCGCTTAGTGTTTCGTGCCTTTTTCTTCTTTTTAGCCGCCGGATACACAATCGTCCATCTTGGTAATCATTGCTCTTCTCCATTCTCGAGGTAAAGTATTTAAACGCTTCAGAAAACTCGATCGTCTTTTACTTTTTCAAGTCTGCATCTTAGACTTTCTTCACTTCTTCTATGTCTTGTGCGTTCGTTTCTTCCATTGTTCCTTGTCACCTGATTCATCTTTTTCCTGTAAGATCTTCTTCCTTCTCTTTTATTTCTTTTGTTCATCATGGTTTACCTTGTTGAGTCGCTTGATAAATTTCGTTCTGATTTTTCTATTCCTTCCTGGGTCATATTGGAAGAGCTTTCTGAACCTTCTGACTATTTCGTTTGACTGAGGGACATTGGTTTCCGAGTCTCTTTATAGCTGAATGTGGCTTTTCTTTTCCTCCAAACCCCTTGTGTTTGGAATTCTGTCAATATTTTGACGTGGTACTTGCAAAAATAGCTCCTAATACCTAGAGAATAGTTAACGAAGTCCATAGGTTAAATCAGATTCATGGAACCTGTTTAGGAATTCCAGAAATTATGTTTTGCTATTGATGGGTTATTAGTGATACCACTTTTTATTTAAAAACTAGGTTTTTAAATAGGGCTTTAGTTGTCAATCTCCCCGATGCCAACAGGGATTACTTTGAGCATGAGGTTGTTATGAAAAATTGGCAACATGCTCCATTAAATGGAAATGATGTGTATCAGGGTCCTAGATGCCATCCCTATGGAAATGGGATAGGTTGTTTTTATTTTATTTTATTTTTGAAATTATGTTTTCTTTGTGTTTGATAAAATAGGTCATTGACATTTTAATTTTTGTTTATTTGCAGTTGATAGCAAAAAGAAATCTCCTAAAGAAACTGATGTCAATTTGAGGCATTTGAAACTTATCTGGAGTTTGCACCAAACTGTTGCTGACGAACATATCACATCAGCCTCGTACTTGTTGCAGTATAAGAGCTACACTTCATCTTTTACTGCTCGTCTAGTAATACGTGACATAGAACCAGCACCAGCTTCTGAAGGTCCCTCTCTTGAATCAAATATTCATCTTAGTGACAGAATGAAGAGACGAAAAGTTCCTTCATACTTTGACAAATCAAACTCTGCCAATGTGGAGGCAAAGAGAAATAAGCAGGATGTCCCAGAGGAAGGGACAAGGAAAGTTGATGCACCCCCTCCTGCTGCTGTTAATAAAGTTACTGAGAAGCCCCCTGTGGCTCCGAGCAAGGTTGTAGTTGTTTCTCCTCCAAGAGAGCCATCGTTATATCATCGACCAAGACAACATCCTTGGTTGAGAATGTTCCTGCTCCTACGAGGAGGATAAAGAAAAGTTCCTCGAATAAACTGACTAAACTTATTTCTCAGCCTTTAACTACTGGAAGTGGTGTTCCCACTTTTGTTGCTCCGAGCTCTGCCATGGGCTCTGTGAAGTCTTGGATTATCCCAGAAATCCAGGTCTTGAAGACACTATTTCTCGGGATAGGGTTACCACCTTGGCAGCTCAATATATTGCCTCAGTAAGTATTACTAATCTAAACTTTTATTTTTTCAATATTCTATTCTTGTACTGACTCAAAGTTATTTTTCTTATCAGCTGGTAACCTGTTTCAATACTATTTTGAAAAAGGATGAAGCTCTTAAAGCTTCGAGATCCTCGGGAGGTGTGGAGGAGGCTTTTGTAGGTCTGACTCAATCCTTAAAGGATTCTCGTCAGAAATATGAAGAAGATAAGGTTGCTTGGGAGAAGCAACTGAAGTCCGTCGAGCAAGAGAGAGAAAAAGTTGTGGAGGTCTCTCAGGAGTTGGAGAGGAAAATGAAAGAGTTTAAGAAGAAAAATGAAGAGCTTGAAGAAAAGCTCAAGAATGTTGGAGAGCTTGAGACCAAGCTTAAAAATACTGAAGAGGAACTTAGTAGACTTCGTGAAACTGATCGTCAGAAGGTAGAGGTAGAAAGAAAGTTGAAGGCAGCCGAGGAACTTCATACTGAGAGGATTTCCTCGGAGAAAGCAAAGAGAAAACTTGCTGTTAAAAAGTCCTTTAGCGCTGGCTGGGACAAAGGTTGGAACAAAGGCCTAGCTGCCATGTCCTCTTCGCTGGATTTTGCTAGCCTCAAATTCTTCAGGGACGGATGGATTGCTGCTATGTAGGAGTTAAAGGTATCAGAGAAATATGAACTTTTTCAGGGCCATGTTCATGGTCCTCCTCCCTATGCTGGAGAAGAAAAAGAGGACGAAGCTGCCTCTGAAGAGTCTTCAATGATGGTTGGGGATCAGGTCCCTACTGTTGAACTTTGCTACGAGCAACCCCAACCTTCTAGTACTTTAGCCGAGTAGCTTCAATCTTCGAGTACCTTGGTCGAGCAATTTCCAATATCGTCCGAGCAACTTTTTACACCCCCCGAGCAACCTACCCCTTCATCCAAGCCTCCCGAGGAAATCTTAGGAAATAAGGAGAAGGTGTAGAGTTGTTCAGACCTTTCTCTTTGATTTTGTTTTTGTTAAATGTAATTCTGGGCTATGTACTTTTCTTTGTGATGTAATAAAATTCGAACTTTTGTTGTTCATGTTGACTTTCTTTGTCTTGCTCTACCTTTATCATTTATTAATCTTGTTTATTGCTTCTCTTTGCTAGTTTATAGCCAGGATGGAACTCTTGTCAGCTCACGATACTGAGTTGATGAAAAAATGTAATGAATATTTTAAAGTTGGCCATACAGATTTGGATGAATCATAAATTTTTTATATCCTAGGCTCAGATGCCTCTGAACGAGTAGTGAAAGCTTACCAATATCTGAAATTCTTACTCGACCGAGTTATTGCCAATAATGTGGCTTATTACGAGATGATTGAAGATCTTCAGGGTACCATCGAGGAACGTCAACAATAATACAAGGAATCCTCTGCCCTTTTGCATCAGGGGTATGAGAAAAAGTATCAGCAACTAAATGCTGACAAAGGATATGATAAGTTAGTTGCCCCTTATGATTTTAAGGAGAGGACTTTGAAGATCGAGGTTGAAGAGCATAGGAAGATCGCGAAACTGCTGGAGCAGGAAAATAATAACTTGCAAGGAGAGATATCCCAAATAAAATCTGCAGCATCTACCTCGGGAGCCTTGGTCCCTGTCAATGACGAAGGTTTCTCGTTTCTGGAGGTTGAAAATGCCAATTTGAGAAACGAATTGGAAACTGTAAAGAGAATTGGACCCTCTACATCTTCTCGCGGACGAGCAAGAGCTTCTCGGGGATGACCAAGAGCTGCTCGGATTACTGTTAAAGAAGCTAGAACACAGGCAGCCTTGGAGAATCAAGCATTCCAATTGATGGCGAAGAATCAAGCATTAGCTGAGATGTCCAAGAAGATTCAGACCTTCGATGAACAACTTGCTGCCCAAAATTCTACCTTGGAGAATAAGACAAATCTGGTGAAGAATCTTCAAGAGCAGTTAGAGAGATTGACCTACCAGTTCCACAAGCAGCCCAGAGAATTTTGGATGGCTGGTTACAATGCAGCCCTTTACCACCTTGATGATCGGATCGAACAGTCGAACAACGAGGGGTACAAGCAAGGATGGTTGAATGCCTTGGGTGTGCTACAGTTGGAACAGGGTCACTATTTA